>CM031237.1:262376700-262976700 GCA_018340775.1 Taxus wallichiana var. yunnanensis
AATGGGATCAAGTTGAAACTCGTGTTTTAAATACTGAGGCTTTTTTAACTAATTGTTCGGAAGCATGAATTCAGTATGAACCCCGGTTTCTTATTTAGATTGGCCAAATAGATATCAAATGGCTATGGGTCACCCCGAGCCATAAAAACCTTATCTAGGTGCAATAACCTAACTTCTTGGAACAACATAAAAGGGATTTCCTTCATTATATGAATCCAAGGTCGTGAGAATCATATTATATTTATTTTCCCAAAATATCATATAAACCACAATCAACACGATCTTTGGTCCAAGAATGACTGGAAGCACTATAGCTCCATTAAAATTGGAGTTAAGGCTATCATAACCACTCAACATATTTCTGTTAAAAAACAATTTGTCTCTCCATAGCCTATCTTTTGAAGAAATGAGAAAGGAACTATGTTAATAGAAGTCCCATCGTTTATCATTGCATGCTTAACATATTTTTGTAGATCCAAACCTATAGATACAATGTTGGATAACCTCTTTGTGCCATTTGAACATCACTAGTCATTTTTCTAATGTTTAGTATGAATCCAACATCTCTCTCAGGATACCATGGGAGATAGACATAAAATTTTATATGATTTATTTAGGCCTCTAGAGGAGTGATAACATGGATTAAATTACCAAGACCTAACACATCCAATAAATCGATCGATGCGCAGAATAACTATTCAACAAATCCAAGAATTAAATGTGAAAATTAGGTTTATGATTAAGAGCTATCGGTGTATCATCTGACATAGAGTGATAAATGAGAGTAGGTCGTGAAAAATAATTATAGTTATGGGTCGTTATGTTAACTTCATGTTCATTTTTTCAATTAAACTGGGCCTCGTATTTTAGTCTTATTTCGACTACCAAAACGAAGAGATACATTAGGTTTTGATGGCATAGATGGTTCATGATAATTGTTTTTCAATGGCCCCACCTTGTTGGTACCATGAGGATTAAGATTTTCGATTTCAAGGCACATTGGAAGAGGGTCTCTATAAATTCCAAGAGGAGCATTTTTAGGGCAAATTGGCCCCATGTGAAAATTTTACATTTCCACCATGGGATTAGCCAAGAACATCTCAATAAAAATATGAATTTTGTCCTTGGGAATCTGCTTTATAATTTTTTGCAATCATAGCACGTACAAGAACCATGTCCTCTAACCTTATGGAAACCATAATACAAATTAGGATCATAGTCGCGAGGTCTTCGATTTTTGTTTTTCTACAATCCATAGTTTCGATTGTTATTATGTTGTTGGTTGTTATAGTTAAAGATCGAATGAATTTGGAATTGGTTATGATAATGGTTTGAAAATTGGTTCGGATATCTACTTGGCTATTGAACTTGGCCTTAGGCCTTGACCCCTTGAGGAGGTGGAAGAGGAAGACTAAATTCAATGCATTAATTGAAGGAGTGAAATTGTTAGTCCACCTTTGGTTGTTTGGATTGAAATTTTTTTGCCATTCTTTGTCTTGACGATGTTGAATTTTCTAAATTGGTTAGTGACACCATTCATCGTAGTACCACATTTCTTCTTAAGGACTTTGGGTCCATATTTTTTTGTTTGAACCATTCAGTTGTTTGAATTACCATGAGAGGGAGTGACTGGTCTCTATTTAACTTGTATGTATTTGGGCCAATATCAATTTACATTTGGTGAATGTGGAGAGCACCCTCTAAGACCTCCGATAGCTCCTAAGAGGGAAATTTTGAACCTCCTCCTTAGTTTCTCAATTAAGAGAATAAAGTACTAAGTCAAAAATCTCCTTTTGGTCCATTTTCGAGTGCTAGCCAAGGAGTAAAAGACTTACCACCATATTTGAATGAAATCGGTCGAAGATTAATTATGCTCTTACTTGATATGAATAAATTATCTCATTCCCATTCTTAAAAGTTTTTTCATATCAAAATCCTTTATAAAATCTAAAATGACTTTCTTGAGTGAATGAATGTAAGCTTCCAATATTCTATAATACCAAATGAGAGTGATTCCCTAAATGATCTTCAATAATATTTTTGCAACCACATCTCATGGGAATAGCTATCTAATGATGGTCATATACGAGTTGATGTGTGCGTTCGGATCCCATCCCCTTTGAATATTAGAAGATTGAATAAAATTCATGGAAGCATTACACTTTGTATGGTAAAGTTAAGGTAATCCTTGAGATATTTGGAATAAGTTCCAAACACATAAGACTCTACCATCGACGATCCTTGATGGGGAGGTGGAGGTGGAACAACAGGATGATCAGGTATAGCATAGGAATTTTTTTGGAGTGTACAACATCCCTTGAGGCTAAATATACAAGCTTGGAAAAGAAAACATATCCCCTTGCGGTGATTTATAATACATACGAAGGTATGGGGGAAATTGTTTTTGATACCAAGTGGTACATGTTAAACATGGGAACATCACATTCCTAGTTGGAATGGTATTTTAGAACACACTTCTTGTTGGCACCTACAGAAGATATCCATATGGAGTGTGAGAGGGCATACCTAATGTGCCTGATCTAGTAAGAAGGTCTTGTTATCACGGAATCACAGCACCCTTGTGTTAATACAAGCGCATATACTTGAACTCACGGTGTGATTGGATAACATGGGTACTATCTCCAAGTTGTGGGACTTTCTAATTGAGATAGACCTCCATAGAAAGCTAGTCCTTGTTCCTAAACTACCTGCCACAATCTACTCTAATGCAGGGTAAGCTAACTATTCTAATCTAGTTTTCCAAGGAACCAAGGAGAGAGAGTGAATAAAATGAAAGCCTACACTAAAGCGGTGATACACCAGAAAAGGAGGGTGTGTGAGAGTATCCTTCCAATGTGTGAGATAAAGAAGCAAAATGCACACTAGAGGGAGTGATGACAATTCCCCACGATCTAGCAAAAATGCATTTTACAACAACATTTCAAACATACACAATGATAGTGGATCCCTACGTGAACATAATAATAGACACAATATTCTTGTAATAAAGATTAAAGAGGCAAGAAGAATGCAAGAAAACACAGCATGGGAAGATACATCCACAAACTTATATTTTATTGCTTCATGATATGCACAGTTCAATCTATTACAAGATAAGGGCCTGGATCGCCATGCAAGGAGTCCACTACAAGATCCTGCACCACATTGGCTTCACAAAGTAATTTTTGACAGAGCTTTGCTATCTGAAAACTCTCCCCTTTACAACAAGCCCAACACACTAGTTTATAGAAAATGAGAAGAGAGAGAGAGGGAAAAATGAAAATCCCGAAATCTATCCTTCCACCACTTATAAGAGGCATTAAATGGAGTAAAATGATTGTATATTACTTGTCAAAGGCTCCCCATACTGTCCCAAGTTCTGTAACAGAGAAATAATGATGACCATGCCTCTTAATTGCACTCGAACCACCAAATAAACACTTGTTATGAACCCAGCCACGTTTTCTAAACAATCTCAATCAATATCTTATCAAATCTGGAATTTATTTATTTATGTGCATCGGGCTCGGAGCCACGATTCCAACGGTACCAATTTTGTGCAATTTTGTTGAGAAATGTAAAAGTTATGGCCTTCTGAGTGCGGGCAGCTATTTTGGGTCTGGCAGGCGTTTTCTGTCATTTGACGGGAATGAGCATTAACTGAATAGAGCCGAATATGTTTCTTTTATTTAAATATATGTTCCAGAAATTCCAATTTTGTGAAAATCAGAGCTTGGAGTCAAAAGTTATGACCATTTGAAGCTCACAGGTCAAACGTTGACTTTTCTTCTTTGCCTTCTGCCGTTTCAGCTTTTTGCATCCCGTGCGTACTTTTGTCCCGGCTGCCTCAGACGCATTCTCCCATATCGGCTGATTCAGGCTTCCTTGTCTCTTTTTGTGGCTTTTTCACCTTTTCGCGTCCCGCACGTACTTTTGTCCCTGCTGACCCGAACGAAAATCTCTGAACTGCCTGAAATGGACCATCTTTCGGCAAATCGGCTGATTCACGTCCCACGTGTACTTTTGTCCTGGCTGTCCCAAACCGTGCAAAACAAAATACTTGATGATTTTTATCGCCTTTGGCCGCTTCGGATTTTCATGTACTTGGCGTCTCGACGTCCTATCCATCCGTGGACCGCTTGAGAGAAAAATGTCTGACTTAGCTGATTTTCTTTGTATTTGCCGCGAACTTGGTACGACCCGCACTGGTACGATCCACACCCTTCAGACCCGAAATGCTTTAAAATAGTCCTGCAACCTTATTTTTGCATTTTTTCCATTTTTCTAACTCATTGGGATTTCTTCTTGAAAGAGAGAGTTAGAGAGAAGCCGAGGGGGCCACAAAAACACGATTTCAGGCCTTTAATCAATCTACTTGCTCGAGACTCGAAGAACTTGATGCATGTTATCAAAATTACCTTGAGGGGTGAATTTTGGATAACAGTCTTCGTGGTTAGGAAAAATCATGTACACCGGAGCAGATGAAGGTACAAAGGAAACATAGGTGTAATTCGAGGGTGGTAGGGGACCTTGTATTTCCCTAAAAATTGGGGAAAAGGGAAGATTGTGAAAGATCCAGTTCCTTAAATTTATCCACCAATGTTGAAATTACATCACCCAAAGATGGTGATGCATTTAGCTTAGGTGTGTTCTAGCTCTGGTTAGGAAGAAAAGGCACATGATGTCCTACTATCAATTAATCCTTTGGAGGCCAACCCTCTTTCAATGCATTTCTTGTTGTAGGAGAAGGGATAACAACGTTGTTATGAAGAAGAACATCTATGTACTCTTTCATCCGGTCCAAGGATTGGTATATTATGTAAATACACTCTTCTCTTTGGGTGAAGCGTGGCTAGAGTTCATTTTTTTGGAAATGGATAAGAGTGGAGTGAATCAACTTGCATGCTGATTTGAGGTGTTGACAAGATCCGAGTATAAAACCATTGTTCTCCGTAATTGTCATGTTATTTGAGTGAGAGAGCTCAAGTTACGGGCTATACATAGGTTAATCAATCTCTGTGATCTTAACTAATGAACCATTGTTTTCACCTTAAGGAGGAGGAGTGTGATGAGAAGGTAAATTGAATGGGTAATTATCAACCCACCTCAAAAATGAGGGCTGTTATTTCATACCCATATGGTAATAATATGCTTCAAGACTGAAAAAATGGGCTTGATGTATTCCTCGAACCCACATATTCGGGGGGTGTATGAACACCTATAGAATAATGGGAGAGGAGAAGGATGAATGTAAGAAAGAAATAAAAGAGGAAACAAAAAGGAACTAGTCCTTCACATCGTGCTCACAAATTTTGTACATCTAAGAATTAGTTCATGGCCTTAGGATACACTCAACATCCTAAGGTCATCTCAGGGCATCTGATGTGGAATTCAAAAATGGCTATGGAATTTCTAAATAGGGAGAATAGGTGGAATACATGTAAATTGGTGAAATCTTCTACCAAATAATCAAGACAAACAAATATCTTGTACGAGTACTATGGGGATATTCTTGTCTACAACAATGAATGCATCTCTAACTTTGGCAGGATAAATAGAATTATTAAAGATAATGGACACAGAGGGGATTCTATTAATTTTAGTGTCACCAAACACCCTCTAAACTAGCTATGGAAACCGAGGGAATTGTACCTTTGCATTTTCCTTGTAAAATTCTCTAGACAATGTTATGAAAGTGTAAGAGGAAATGTGTTCGTATGATGAATGGGTGAATTATGGAATCTAATTTCAACCATGTTGACTATTCTAGAACTCATAATCAATTTACGCTTCGATGTTCAAATTCATCATCATGAAGATAATAACGAGATGGAAGTGGGGTGGTTAGGAAAACAAGGTGTCTTAGGCTTTGGTCAATGTTTTCCAACTATGGATCGAGGTTTGGTTGCGACACCATTGGATAACACACATTATCTATGGGTTTCCTAGGGCCTTGGATGGTCATGTGGATGTGTAAATTACTAAAACAAAGAAACAAACAAACACACAAAAAGAATCCACAAGAGGAAAAGGTAAATATTTAGGAAACCTAAGCCAACTAAGGATACATAAGGAGTTGTGTTAATTCCTTTCTAATTAACTCTATGTTCCTAATTAACAAATGAAAGAAAGAAAATTTAAATTAAACCAAGTTGATTACTCTCCTTGAACTTAATTAAATCTACATGTGGCTAGCTAATTAAACAAACAAAAGCTAATTAATTAAATAAAGAAACAAAACTAATCTATTTGTTTTTGTGCTTTTATGATTACTAGAAAATGAAAGAAATGTGCATAGACAAACTAACTTCTTCCAACTAAATGGAATTGCTTCTATTTTAATGCAGATTAAACTAAACAAAGAAATAGATGGATGTGGCTATTTCCCTGTGTAGAACATTTGACTAATCTAATAAAACAAATGTTTTTTCCTATTTGTAATTATGGATGCAAAAGCTTTCTAATGAAGAAAGTTGAATATAACATAGAAAAATAATCTATTAAAACCAACTTCTTGTGTAAATCCACAAGGATAGGTAGAGAAGAAACTTTTCACAAAATCTTTTCTTGTGTGTAACCAATATTGAATTTTGAATGTAATGAAATTTCCTAAACAATTTAATAAATGAAGAAATGATAACAAAGCATTATAATGAAACTTCCTTTGAATCCTTCTCAGGAAAATCCATAGGGATAAGCTGAGAGGAAATCCTCAATGGAAGGTTTTGCAAAGGAAATATGTTGTAATAACTATTGCAACCGAATCTTTCTGAAATATTTTATTTTACCGGACTAAAGATTTGAAATTATTCAAAATAAACAATGAAAATTGCAGGAATTTAAAGAAACTCCCAACCTGAAAATGTTGTTAAGAGAAAAATCTAGTGCTAGAAATGTTTCTTGGTGTCCAATCAACTTCTTTTTCATCATGTGTTATATGTATGCAGAGAGTTTTGTTGGAAAGATGTGCAATAAGAATGGTAGAATGTTGGAGTTGGATGGTTTGCAAGTGATCTAACAACAATGCGACCAAGAGAGAAACAAGGAAAAATAATGGGTTTTCTTATGTACTTCTTGGTGGGATTCTGGTAGAATAATAGTGCAAAATCAATCGATAAAATCCAACCAATGCTTTGGGAAAAATCTTGGTTCTTATAGAAACTTAGCAATGAAGTGGTCCAACCGATTTGGAAACAAAGAAATTCCATGTCACTCAAAGAAGGGGATTTAACACACTAATAATAGTAATTTAGGAAGGATAGGTTTGTACACATTTAACAAGCTCAAGAACAAAAAAATGGTCAAGAAACGTGTGCTAAAAATGAATTTAAAGAAGATGACATGTATGTAAAACATGTTGGAAAAGGCTCTATTAAATGCACATAAAATTGTCGCCCTATGTAGACCGGTGGTTATGTAACCACCTACGCATTTCCATAACTTAAAACCATAAAGCTAAGGGAAATATTGCAAAATAAAAAAGGAGAGCGGGTAAAAGCTAGAAAAGGACAAGTAAGGTAAGATAGCATCTGCAAGCGAGAATTTGGACTTGAACATCATTGAAAAGATAGTTTATCATCATTAGGGGTTTTTACATGTTTCGATAATGTAGCATATGTAAAATTAGGTAGGTACAGTAATAATAACTAGTCAAAATATTTAAAGATTAAAATATTATATTTCATTATCTTTCCTTAAACACTTTTTAGGATCTTATGACACATTATTATCATTTAACATGAATATAAAAATTTTAATTGATTAAAGTAGCTATAATAACTAAATGTTAAGAAAGAAATCAAAATATAAGCATTACATATATACTTAGTAAGTTTTCAATTGGTTAGTATTATCTATTTAATAAGTATTTTACAACCTAAACATACACATTACGACATTAAAATGGAGGTCAATAACAAATCACCCCTAATATATATGAATAATCCTTAAGGAAACCAAGATAACGATAACATCCAACATCAATGGGAAGATCCCTATCATTCCAATAATTACGGGTTCTATAATGTCCCTACCCACCTTCTCCATGAATTGGTGGAATGATGGTAGAAAGTAATGAAAGAAACTCATTAACAATAACATAATGTCTAACACATAGAAAATGAGTTAAAACACCAATAAATATTTATGGATTTAAATTGATTCATTTTAATAAAACCCATATTTATACAACCAAAAATATAAAAAACCTCTAAAAGTAAAATAATTTAGCCATAAAAATTATATAGTGGCCTACAAAGAAATACACAAATGCATTTAAATTGAGAGCACATATACTAATAATTAATATTTTCCTAGCAAATAAACAACATAGAGGAGATAACCTATTTTATAGTTGACCATGGCTCTTTTAAAGGGGTCATGATCTCATATAGAATAGTTTTTCTTCCAATATCATCTAAGCATAACAATAATGAACAAGGACAACCAACTTGATTTTCCTTGTTAATTTGCATACCACATCTCTTTTTAGCTCTCTCACTCTTTGCTCTCTCTCTCGGATATGAGTGCATATTTTCCATCGTAATATCTTATATAGACTATATATTTATAGAAAACATCCATGATAAGTTATTTTTAAGAACCATGTAATAATGGGAGTACAAAAGATGTTCTCTTTCAACCTTCTTCACTATCTTTTTCCGCCTTAGCTCCACTTCCTTCTCCTAACAATGACGATTAAGTTTTAAAAGACTCGTGAGACCCAAAATGTTTCTAGGATATCTATTTTTGAAGTCAACTTGCACTAAATGAGATAGTGTTTCAAAATGATGCTTCAAATTAATAGAAGCTATAGATGATACCATCCTTAAATTACAACCAAAATTTCGTTATTAAGTGATCATGGTGTATGAAAACAAATAAAAACATACTCTCACATTTCTAATCTGCACCTACCATAAAACATCTTGGGAATTAATAATCAATTAATATTGATAATATGGAAATCACCACATAAAACCAAATACAAGGACATGCAAAATTTAGAAATTAAAGCATGACATATTTGCCTCTAATTGTATGATGCTCAATATGAAACAAAACCAAAAAATTACAAAAAAAAAAATCAAATATTTATCATTACAAAAATTCGTTATAATAAAATAGGAGAAAAATTAGATGTGAAAAAATGTAAGACAAAACATTTCATAAAACTTGAAACAAAGTTTTCCAAATTAGTATTCTCCCATTGTATTTTCATTTCCAAAACCTAGTTCATGTCGAACCCTACAATCATTGAAACAATAATTCAATAAGTCTCCAAATACTTATAAAATATGTATAATTTTTTAATCAAAATTACATATACTTCCCCCTCATTTTACCATTTTACCATTACGGAACGCTTCTATTCACAAAGAATGACCACATAACCAAAACAACAATGATAACTATCATTTAAACAATCAAACTAAAATGACTTATTAAAACAATTGTCCAATTGCAAAACGTCCAAAGTGTGTAATGATACAAGTAATATTAGGCTTAGTAACACTACTCAAAATGCCGAGGAGGTGATGATATTCTTGAATCCAATGATTTTGCATGTTGGAATTAATTCTATGTTTCTTTTCTTAGAAAGACCCTTAAATGTATTATATATTTTTCGTCTATGGATCTTAATGACCATATTCTTAATTTTTTTGGGAACATATAATTAAATAGTTACAATAAGTTTTTCCGAGGAAAATCACCGCATGTCAACATCAACAATCTACTTTAAATCTTAGAAGGAAAATCGTTTATTTAATTGTGATATACGAGTCATTGAAGTTTATTTAATTGTGATTTACTTATTGTATTAGCTCCACATTGCGTACTTTCCTTCTCTCTTCCACTCTTAATTCCTCCCCCTGTTATTTTGGCATTTGCAAAGTAGATGGGCACTACTTCTTTCCTTGTTCAGCAAGAAACAAAAAGCAATGTATTTCGTATTTGGGTTTGTGGGAACGATATTATTTTAGTTGTTATATCATTGTCAATAATGCTTGTTTCCGACCGAAAGTATCGAAATTGTTGCTAAGGAAAAATCTTTCCATTGTCCTAATAGCTAAAGAGAAACCCTATTCCAAAATGTTCATGTAAATGCTACCTTTGAAAGTTAGGTCAAACTGTAGAGGGCCACCCTATTGTTCTATCCATCTAGGGCTTCCCCTATGTAATTAAATAGCTGGGTGGTGGCCCCGAGGATGAGAATGAGCACATCTTCTTGTCTTTGTTGTGTCATGTGGAAGGTGCATACGATTGCCCCTTACATTTATGTTTGCTATAACTTCCCAAAAATGCAAGAGTTGAAATTGTAAACATTTTTTTGCTCCTCCAATATTATTCTTCCACTCCTTAGATTTTGAGATATCTCCGTACACATTTGTATAAACGTTGTAGAAAACGTGCTTTATCTACTTCAAACGATTAAAACAATGTCATGTGACTATTGAAGAGTGGAGTTTCTAAATGCTTCCCCATACCAATTTCCCTACTCTTACACTTCCCCACACTCAAACCTCTTCTTTTCCCCTCTTCCTCTCCCATTGTTTCTATCCCTCCACTTTGACTCCTACACTAGACCCCCTTCGGCGTTTCCATCATACATTTCTCGTACAATTACTAGTAATTATAGATGTTAACAACCATATTGTCATACATTTTATCAGAAAAGGTCATTATATTAATAAATAATTACAATAAAAAATAGTGAAAAAAATCACGGCAGGTCAACTTCAATAATTTACTTTAAATCTTAGCAAGGAAAACTAAGTATTTTTTTCCAATCACAAGACTATTTGACATAAGGATAGTGTCTCTTTAATTGTGATATATTCTCGTTGAAGTTGTAGGTTTATTTATTTTATAAGCTAATGCTTGCTCCTTGTGCCGTCGGTGGCACCCCAGTATATTCGTTTTATAACTCGTGGCTTTTGAATAGGTTTCTAATGAACCTTTCAACAACACACATATTACGCGGTGGCTTCCAAAACTAATATCACCAATATTAATATCCATGGTATGATGAAACAACGTGAGACTCGATAAAAATGGAGTTGGTTCAATTTGGTCAAGGTGGTACATGACGTCTGAGTAATTGAAAAACAATCTTATATGCCCGTGTTTGTGATTTAAATAGATAAGTGAATATAGAGTTTGTAAGCATATAACCAGGTCCTTTCATATGGATGGAACAAGTCTCAAGAGGCAATATTTGTGACTATGTTATTTTATGCGATGAATATTATTCTATACCATTGATTCCAACAATATCAACTATAAATACATGTTACCATTCATCTCATACTATCTTCAATTCACATCAAAAGTGTTTTTATTTCAGTATCTCAAAAGATTAAGACTTCAAGGATTAATACGAAGGTTGCTTTGAGCTTCTTTTTATGGTTATCTGCAATATTGGCCATCAGTGCATCAGACCCAGATCCTCTGCAGGATTTCTGTGTGGCCGATATATCTCAAGGTAAACAGATAGTATCACTTACATTATCAGTTTTCATTTAACAGTACAATCATTAATATACGTGGTATTAATTTTTCTTTTATGCATCTGATGAAATAAAATTCAATACGATTGCAACAGGAATGTAAAGGTGAATGGTTTTGTATGTAAGAACCCAAAGGCAGTTGTGGCATCAGATTTCCTGTTTCGGGGACTGGCTAATCCAGTCTCAACAAACAATGATTTGGTCTTCAATGCGACAGCAGGCAATGTGGACAATTTCCCAGGAGTAAACACCTTGGGAATATCAATGAACCGTGTCGAATTAGCCCCTGCTGGTGTGAACCCTCCTCATATTCACCCTCGTGCAACTGAGATTATTTTTGTAATGGAGGGAACTATTCTCGCAGGTTTTATCACAACAAACAATGTTTTGTTTTCACAGAGGTTGGAGAAGGGAGATGTTTTTGTGATACCAAGGGGATTAGTGCATTTTCAGCAAAATGTGGGGGCATCATCTGCTGTTACTATCACTGCTCTTAACAGCCAGCTGCCTGGAGTCCAAGCGGTTGCATCCTCTCTCTTCGGATCCAATCCTCCACTTCCTCAAGATTTATTGGCCAAGGCCTTTAACATTACCGATGAACAAGTCAAGGAATTGATGTCTAAACAAGGTTCTGCACCTGCACCTGCACCTGGAGTGTATTAATCAATCACTGTAATAAGACGAATAAACTATTAGATAGAGAGAGGATCGCAACCTCTGCGTACCATGGACCGTGAAGGTTCGTTCTCTATTAGAATTCATTTTCTATTATCAGTTGTTTATGAACGATTGAGAGAATTGATTTCTTGAGGATGTGTAAAAACATCTGAAACAAGAAACTATACTCCAGTCTAGACGATTTACAAACAACACACAAGCTCAATATTGTAAAATAAAATTTACTAAATAAATTCCAGTAGCAGCACTTTGGTGCTCTTTACGATTCTTTGAAAATGTTATTGTCGATTTGCTGTCACAGAATATTTTTGTTGTATTTTTTGATCATGCAAAAATTGGATAACACTCTACACTTCCATACTACTTTATATGTTGTGGATGTGGCTGCCACAAAAACTGTGCTTTTGCTGAGAAACGGCGACAATAGACAATTTCTAGGAGTGCCATAAAACCACACATGAGCCATATTGAAAAACATATTTCGAAGCTCTCTTCCTGTCATTCATGCTACCTACAAAATAATTGTGATTTTAACCAAATAATTTGAAATCATCGGATAGTGTATACAAAATTCCTTGTCTACTTCTTCTAGCTATATATTTTTGAATTTTTATTCCCAAGTTGCTAGTCTGAGTCCTATGGTGACTCCGGAGACTTGAGATAAGGATAACTCCATACATAATATTAGGCTTTGTGGCAATCAAGTACTCCAGACTACCACTGGGTCTTTTGTACAAGGTTAGATTGATATTTGATCTCTTATCTTGCTTGCTTAGCTTCATTCACGTCACTATCGTTGATATTGGCTTGTAGTTTATTTTTCTAAACCTTTTAAACATCATTTGGATATTTTCACTGACATATGAAAATTACATCTTTTGTTGTAAAAACTTTGATGCCAAGAAAATACTTTGAACTCATTCCAAAACTTTACTAATTTGAAAAGAATCTACTAACAGATTTTCCATAAATTTTAAATAATCATCCACATACAAACAAAAATTGAAATTTAACCTTGATCATTCATTTTGATTCACCACGTGGGCTCACTGCTATTTCTGTTCAAACCTTTTCTAGAACGTTATCAGTCACTGTGACTATACCAATTTCGTAGTGTTTGTTAATTAATATCATAATTAAATTTGCAAACTGTGTTGTTCACCATCAACTTCATAACCTTTTGGCTGCTCCGTATAATCATATCTTTTCTTTTTGGAAGATTTACTAGGTGATATGCATCATTTCATTCAATTACATAAATTTCTTCATCCATTGGTTCTAATCAATTTTCATCTTTTAATTCTTGTTCAAAATATATATGATTATGAGAAAATAATGTAAAACTAGAATATAAATCCACATTTTATTCAATTTGATTAGCTAGATCTCCTTTATGTTAGAAAGTTCAAATCCTATTAACCTTAGGAAAATGACCAGAAGCCATCATATGTACCATACATTAATTACTTTGTATGAACCTGAGCTGTGAAGTATTTTTTGTTTATGGGTTGATCTTTGTAGTGAGATCTTACCGAGCTTAGTGTGGACCCTAACCTATCACTGCTACTAGAATTGCTTCCTTGTTGTGATGATTATCGTGGTGAAACTTTACTAGAGGGGATCAATATATGCATCAATTGATTCATAGGTGAGACCTTTAAGGATTATGAGTTGAGGATTTTGTGGAAGGTTTCAATGAAGGAGGACCTTTTCGAACTAAGTGACCACCTTGCTCACTATTATCATTGGAATTTTCTGCAATTTGAGGTATTGTTTTGAAATTTTTGCATTTCTTATTCATTAAATTCATTGTCGTTTCTAATAATATCATTTTTTTATGGGAATTTGTACAATTTATAGGATTTTGAATGCTCACTATAACCCACAATGATAGTTTCTTTACGTCCATCACCCAATTTATTCCTTCTTTATTCCATAAAATGAGTTTTATTTGTTAGTTGTTGGAGGTGCTGGTTCCATGGTGGATTTGTATACAAATTATGGATGCGTGTAAACTCTTTGATTGAATTCCTCAAAGAAATGTGTTCTCATGGAATAGAACCCATGCTGCAAGATTCATTTCTTTATTTTTAATCATGTCGTTGAACAAGAAGTAGAGGAGGGTTGTAAATACTTCTTGCATGGCACTCTTCATTTAAAAAAAAAATTAACCTCTTGTGCATCTTTTTAATTCTTGGCATTGTTGGTTATCTTGAAGAAACTCTAAACCTTGTCTTCAACATGCCAACGAAACCAAAAGCGCCTATGAAGATGCATTTTCTTGGTGCTTGAAGAGCAAAAAAGATTATAGGGTTACTATTTTACAAAAATTCTTCGTTCGAGTCAGTAACAAAAATTTTGTTCCTTTTTCCCCATGCAAAACATCTATTCAATAGTTGTAGTCATGTTTATAGATTTTTTCTCATGGCATTGTAACTAGTCCCTATAAGAACATTTCACCGATGAATTGATGTAATTAATCTACATCTATCATAATTTGTCTTGCAAACAATTGTGGAGGTAAACTTGGTTTGAGTGTGCGGTGAACCCATACGCAACAGCTTTTTTATGACTCCTGTAGTTTTTTTAGGAAGTGTATTCAAGACACACTCAAAATGGATATTTTAAAATTCCTTACATCACAGGAAGAAAATGTAACCATCATGGTGTAATGTCAACTCCTCTTCACTCGCTCACAAGATCAAGTACAAACATGATGCTTGTAATGACCCAAAATCATTACACACGAACAACACAGTGAAATATAGGATAACTTTTTTTTTTTGACTTGCTTGACCCATAACATGACGCAACATGTCATCACCAAGGATACAACTAACACTGAGGACAACTTGATACAAGGATGGCCATAAAGGCAGCACGGAAACGTTCACACCTATCAAGGACAATACATTTTTTTTTTTTTTTTTTTGACAAGACAACATAGAAGTCCAACCACAAAACACACTTACAGTTAGGGCCAACCACAATGAAATATTCTTGAGGGTTATTTATTTTTAAAAAATACATCTTGCAATTCTTAGCTTACGTTTTCAAGGAGACTCGGGATATGATTCATACAATTCATCTTACCAAGTTAAATTTATTCTTTTTACACAGAGTAATTATCTTTAAATCTTCTCTATTATGACCTTTATTTGCTTAATTCGTTTATCAAGAAAAAGGAGAATTTCAATTCCACAAGGCCATCTGCTCATCACTAATGCTACTAGGATTCGTTCTTGCCCACAAGACAACATGGTTTAAGTTCAACACACTTAAGAGAAGAGATACAAGGTGCCTTGGAAAAGGGTTAGAGGGAGAAGGTCGAGATGAAACATCTTTAGGACCTCATTAGTTATTGCCAGTATTTAATTGAAACTAGGGCTCTTAACCAGGATTATCAACAACCTTACTTAGGCTTCGCTAAAAGTATTAACAAGGAGTAAAAATTTACTTTCCAAATGGCGGTGAGAAAGATGGTGAGGTCTCCAATTTGTTTTCTCTGGCTTATTAAATCTTATCATCTTCAAACAACTATCAGTTCATTTCACCTTAGGGTCATTTTACAAATTTTACCATAAAAGGAATAATGTTCACTATAGGAGCTAGGGTTATCGTGTTATAAGGTTTACTTGCAATGATAGTCTTGCCCTTGTTTACTTTAAGAATTTCCTGCTCTCAAGTTGGTGACCCCTATGTTATTTTATTTGAATACAACTTTTAATTTAACTTCCAGAAGTATTAAACAATCCCATGTTCGTTTACTTATGACACTTTATTACTAAGTCATGTCCAGATTTAACTCAAAATTTATTCTCAAGGCAAGGTTGTAGCAACACTCATTTACAAGAACAAAACAAGATTACATCAATTCTTAAAATACTAATACTCCAACAAGGTCACTCAACAACAATAACCAAATTTTCTTATAATTTCAATGATGGTCAAACAATACAAGGTTTCTAAAGTTCAGATGACAAAGTCCACCATACTTTATACTAAGACATTAATCCTCTTTTAAACTTTCCACTGGACGTTAACAACAGTTGAACAACATACAAAGGTTTCGAGCAAAGGAACTTCTCAACTGAGGTTGATGACAACAGTCTACAATTCTATCCCTCATCTACATGCAAAATCCATCTGCAGCAAATTTTCTACAAGAGTCAGTTCACGAGAACTGAGCAAGATAAGGCTACACAAAACCACCATAACTATTATCTAACAATATCATGAAAAGAAGCACTTTATTACAAGAATTTGGGTCAAACCTCTAAACTCTATGAGCACATCAAGTTATAATAAAGTCTATAACATGTCAATCAAAGAAGGAGAAGACCTTGTACTTCAGTTAGGAGAAAATGCAACGAAAGTAACAATCATATGAGAATGGCCCTTGGCCCTATAAGGAGAAAACAAACAATCTAGCAAAAACAGAATCCCCATCAAGTAAGTAATTAAACAATAATTACAAAATTGAGATTTGATACATATACCAGTCATCTAGAAATTTATCAAAGGTACCAAACGCATAGGCTAAAATAATATTTTTCCAAAAGAACAAGAGTTGATCGGCCCAAGAAGGGGGAAACACGGGTTTCAGAAATTAACACAAAAAGCCATGCATAATTGAGTTTCAAACCGGAAATCAAATAAAGTATACACACAACATAAGTTTCGAAGCGAAGGCAAAGTATACTAGTTTTGACCATTAACTACAAGGAGATTTACCAATCATCCAGGAAGGGTCAAAGTCTTACAGGCTAGTAGCAAACACGCGAGAGAAGAAGGGGGTTCCGTCCAACAAGAGTATACAATAATGTCATCAACAAATTTTTATAACACTAAAGGTTTGCAAACCTCCACTACAGTACTAATGTTTGGTTAATTTAAAATAAATTGCCCACATCCCAAAACAACCATATTTTACGGCAACCCTGGGTAACACAGTCAACCGTCGCACAAAGATACAAACATAACTTCAAAGTGACATTATCAAAACAAAACCTTCCGCTATGAATCCATAAGACTATCAAATGAAAGCTGAGTTTTTCCCGAAGGTTAATCACATTTAAGGAAATTTCCATCACAAACTATTACGGTAATTACGTGCATAAAAACTGACCAATATTAATTAATAGCGTTAACATTACAAGGGAGCAAATAATGCAAGTTAGGAAAAATAGAAGAGCGCCATCAGCAATGATTCTGAGAGGGGATTAGACCAACTATTCTAGTGTCAACGAGGTACAGGATTCGCACAATGAAACCTCCAGCTTAGTTGATCCGAAAAGCTAGTTATGGTTCAAGTTGATAGGGATGGTCAAGGCACTTCCTGAGGGTGGCCTTAAAAGCCTAGAAACAAGATGAAAGATAGTATAAGAGTCTAAACACGCGAGATGGCAAAACACATTGCAAACAAACCTTTTCATTCTACCAATTTTAATACCGAAACTCTAAGCTGGCTAGCCCACGCATTGCTCACACAATCCTACAACCTTTCTTTCTCGATGCCAAAAGGTTATCAAAGGGACTTGCGAAGGAGCTAACAAAAACGTCAAAAGACAACTTGGGTGCTAGGGAGGAGCTTCATGGTTATCGTAAACTTACTTCCATGATATCGAAAATACTAGTTAATCAACATAACAACTTGCAACTCAATCGAGAGAAGAATTAATACAGAAACAAACAGACGAAGGTCTATCATTCGAGTAAGAGAAACATAACATTCAAAGGAGAGGGCACACACATCCTTTCGACCCACATACTGCCAACGATAAAAGCTAAAACAAGACGACACAAGCAGGAAGGGAAATCTCCCATCATGACATCCAACTGACAAATCAATGCAAGGAAAGGTGGTTCGATTTCACAATATTTTTAAATAAAATAATAGTAGAAAAGTGTAGAAATATCTTGCCTATTTCTCCAGCTTCAACAGGTCGTACAGACTCCACACGGGCCAGAAAAAAACAATAGCATGAGACAAGGATGTGAGTACTGCTGCTGGCGATGTCAAAGGGCCAAATGTGATAACTGGATAGACAGATGGGGCAGAAAATTTAACAGTTGAGTCCTTTCACAAATCCACCTCACACCGCCTCGTAGTACGCTTCTGCACTGGAAACAACTCGAGGAGATTGTCTTCCATCTTCCCTCGCTTCAGCAGTCCTATGAGATCATCAAGGCTGTTATCAACCAAGTACTCCTTGAAAAAGTCTGTGATGAATAAAAGCACGATGCCCTTGGCCACAAGACAACCCAATTAATCCAGAGAAAAAGACCATACAGAATGACAAAGTTGGAGAAAAGAAATATCAAGAGATGCTCTCCTCGTAGTCTCCTAGCATTGGATTTACTGCAGGCTCTTTCTCACATTTCTGCTCTGCCCAAGTAGCTTTCCATTTCCTTCAAGCAGTACTCTCCTGCTTTTCCCAATCTCCACCTACTCTTCTTCTTGCTTTTCATCCCAGAGATGCATACCATACATCAGATTTGATGAAGTAAACAAGCATAGTCCAGTCCTCTTAACACTCAGAAAAGAATACTTTTCGAAAGTGAAAATAAAGTCTGATTCCTTCTTATCGCTGCAAGTTTCATATGATGCACCTTGTTATAGTGCAAATGTGCAGCCCATTGCTTACAGCTTGCTTCACTTAGCAGCACCAATAATCTCCATAAGAACATTGTCATTGTTTAAGATGAGAGAGCTGGATTGCATTACCCACAACAATTTCTCTAGCAATATAATCTTGGAGATAAACTTGGTTGCAGTGTGGCAGTCAACATCTGCTAGAAGGCTCTTTTGAACTTAATATAATAGAGTGTTTCTCCACCATGTTTGTGCCACAGAGACTCGATATCATCATTTCATCTTTGTCCAATGAATTTTCTGGCTTTGCTTCTGCCTCATCTCCAAGTCCAGGCTTCTGAAAACATGCAGAGGAATCCAGGGCTTTTGGTGCACTTATATCTATGCTGCTCTCATTCAACTCATGAACAGTGTGTGTGGTTTCAGAGTCATCTGCTGCACCTTCCATTCCATCATGGTACAAAACCTCAGAACTCTGTAGCACTCCCAAAGGACTCTTTTGGATAGAGTCAACATGTTCCATGTGTTCCTTTTGGGTGTCAAGTTCCATCTTTTCTGGTTCCACAGCAGATTTATGCCCTGCTTGCAATATGAAATCTGATTCATGCCCTGCAATCACTTGAAGGAGAATCCCGAATTTGAGGATGCAGTTGATACTGAACAGAAAACAACCTAGTTGGGACACTACCTGTTGGAGGCGCTCACGAAGGCTTCTACCAAACTGTAGCATGCCCGTTGCTGGCTCGGCTATTTATTTACTCTTTGGAGGCGATTCTTTGTGGATCCCCAACAAGAACACACCTTACAGCTCCTAAGACATTTTCTCCAACATTGCATAGATTCCCTGTGCCTATGGGTGCGATCTGTCACCAAATCTGGGTCAAGCTCATGGCAGAAACAATAAAATACAAGCACAAAACGCAGCCTCAAGATTTGATCGAGCTTCTCCCATGTTAAATTCACCACCTGGATGGAAGCGACTTTCCAAATGAAAAGGCAAGACAGCTCAACTAAAACTTTACCTCGTTCTTCTACTACAGCTGCAAGATTCTACAACAACTGATCTCGACTGTGGTCGCGTGCAACCAGAACATCAGGATCAACACCAACGGTTCCTTGGGCTCACCCTGTAGTAGCTGTCGCACTTAACTCTCTCTGGAGGCCACTGATTTTCTGGGATAAGTTTACTTCTCTACCCTGTAGCTGCTGCATAAAGCCAATCACTTCCTCACGGCACTCTAGGAGAATTTCAGTTCTACGCTCCACTGAAACTACCTGTACAACACGATTTTGAGACCCACACCCACCCACGCAACATCAGGGCGATAGACCTTCATTTCACCATCAATGAATCCACTGTCCAGAACACGCCAAGAAGGTGCAGGGGGGGTTTTTAATGCAATGGCAGGTGTCAGGGTATAAGTCAAGGTAGGTTGATGAACAAGTAAGCCTGTCAAACAATGAAGATAGTTGGTGGAGGCGCCCAACCACACACCACTTGCCAAAAAGGACAAAACACAGCACTCGTGGAACAACTTCTCTCTCACGCCAGGCAGGTCGCAGAGATGGCCATAAAGGATGGCAGTGGGGGGGGGCAGGTGGAAAAGGAGCCGATGTCCAGTGGGGCATTACGGTGCTCACATCTTTATCTAGCATGATTTTTTTATTTCTAGTTTTACTCTTTTCAATGATATGAAAAATGAATGCAAAGAAGATTACTCTTTAGGGTATTTAAAATGAATTGTACCACAAAAAGTAAAATTTCCTATCTTTTAGGAAACTAGAAGGATTATGTTTGAGTGTAAACCAAATTCCTAAATTACCTTCTTATGTGTTCGGATAGCTTGATAACCATATTGGATAATGAAAACCACCCAAATGATGAGCCAAATTTAATTGATAGCTTACAATTGACTATTTTTTACCTTGCAAAAAATAAAAAAAATACAATTTTGGTGATGCACAAAACACCTCTTTAAACCCGAGATGGAAAAGTTATGTTTTGAATGTGTACCTATCATGTGGGGTGCTATATCATACCGTAAAATGACATCACATGTCCATTCATGTTTTTCATCAATCCTCTTGAAGATCTTTCAAACTTTGTGTAGCTTTAGACCATTACTGAAATTTAAAAGTTCAATTTGGTTTTGGCTTACATTTTAGACCTAGGGTTAAGAAATGGAATTCAAACTCTACATACCTCTAGTATTTATGTATAACAACCACTACTAATCCTTAGTTATGTTAAAACAAATTTTCAAGCTAGTTTTACAAGTTGGTTTTGTCGGCCTATAATCGTTAGGCGACAAGGTTAATATAGCTTATTTACGATTGGTGGCTAAGAAAAGGTAGTCAATGTTTGAACCCTTTTTTCTGATTTGAGTTCCATCAAATCTAATGGTTTCTTGTATATACCGAGTGTATAGGATTTTTCACATGGTGAATTTGACCATCAAAACTCAGTTTACAAAAGGATTTTCGCAGCCCTTAATACAATTTGAACGTTTTGAAAAACTTATAGTAAATGAGAATCATTTTTGTGGAACCCTTATCAATTATAATAAGTATCGAGAAAACTTATAGACACTAATTTATTATTATATGGAAGACCATTTGTTTTCTTGTTTTGATAAAAATTATTTTTATAAAAATGGTGTTATTTCTCTCTCCTCTATCTACCTCTCTTTAGTTCTAAAAATCAAATAAATTTAAAAATGAATTTCTTATCTCTCTTAGATGTGCAAAGTGTTTTAATTCATTGTAAATGGAAAGTTAGTAATAATGAATTATTCTATATCATAGGATATTTCCATGCCACGTGGAAAATACACCAACCTCTAATGAGGTGGGGGCCGATAGAGTCGTTACCAACATTTCCATTCATCCCGTGTCTACACGGTCACCACAAGGTAATCCTTCTAGGTGAAGATCTTCCTTGGTGCATTCAACCCATCACTAGGGGTGGGATATCCCTATGCTACCTAGTCACTAATGTTAGGGTTCACAAATCTTGGCTAGGCCACACACCGTGATTGGTGGAGTCCGCCTCCTCTACGTGATAAATTTTCACATCTAATGCTTACCATCATGACCTCAAGGGCCCATTCTGAAGAAACTGAAAAAGAAACCCACCACGACTTAATATAGGATGTGCCGGACTCAGAGAAGACCTATATGGATCTGGATGGCATGAACAAGGCCCACCACCTATGAGTCAACAATTTTTAGTGGCGATTTAATATTTTTTCCTTATTGTTTTATGCATCTGCTCCTCTCCTAGGATTCTTTGCCTAATTTGTTTTATGGCTTTAGGGAGTGCTTCTATATCACTCATATGTTTTATGGATAATCATGTATCATTATACTTTTTATTTTAATATAAGGTCTATTTCTTTTAAAAATCTATTTCATTCACAAAAATTTTGACATCATGACCCAAATAAATAGGCCAAAAATAACGTGATGATAATCAAGTAAAAATGACGCTAGACCCAAAATCTATGAGTGATAATAGTGTTTCTGATTTCTGATTATACCCTAAGCGTATGGTATGGATTTTTTTCTTATTCACATCTTGTCCGGTTATAATTATTGTATATCTTCCATCCTTCATTTTATTTATAGTTCAAAAATAATCTATTTAATATATATTTTAAATAGAGGTATTCACTAGATCTATAATGTGTCATAGATTATTCCCAAATAAAATTAATGGTACTATTGTCCAAGTTTCTCTATGATAATTGGTGATGTGGGCGAGTTCATTCGTTTAAAAATTTACTCTTATAAGTAGAAAATTTGTCCATCACAAGGATTTGCAATATTTTAATATGATTAGTTTGTTGGATATTATTTTTTAAAAATTAGTATAAAATTGAAATATTAATTTTCATTCAAAACCTAATAAAAATATTTATAGTGATATACCAACTAATTATGATGGGTTATGTCTAAAATCTCAAATTACGCTTTCTTAAATGCTGCAAATAAAAACAAGTAAATGAAAATTCTATCCACCTTGATATAATAAACAAGTTTAGTCTATTGATCTAAATTGTCTTTGAATAGCAAAACCTTGATGTAAGCGTTACATTTTTAGTGAAGGATTGTGTTTTCATTGCAAAACTAAGAGAATCAAATATAAATGTAGGCTACTAACCTATGGTTACAACCATACATGTATATTAAAAAATTCTCTTAGTTATCGGAGGAAGTGAATCATAACTTACAATTGATCATGTCTACAAGAATCTCTTTTCCAAACCTAATGTCAAAAGTAATTAATTAAATTGTACCAAGTTATTCTAATTTTTTTAAACATAACTTAAATCTATTCTAACCATACAAATTTCAATTATTGAAGACCATATTTAATGAGAAAACCACGTCTAACATTTCATAGAGTTCTCTAAATTAAGAAGTAATCGCTTAAACCTTATATTTAATTTTTTATTTCAAGGTAAACTAATATCTTTCAGAAATTCAATATTTGCAAGGTAAATGAGTGATAATTTTAAAATTAAATTATTAAATTCTAGACAATAGTGAATTTACCTTCCACATTTAAAATATTAAAAAGTAAGCAAAGGGACACACTTAAATGTTACTAATACTATCTTACTATGACCGTCTCATATAAATCATTCCTAGCATCAACAAGTAGTTATCAAACATAAAATATTAGGTATTATAAACACATGAAATAGAGATGAGCCTTATTTATTCTATAAATGAAAAAATCGCATCATCCATTCATTCCTAGAGTTACTATTTCATTGATGTTATGAAGAATTCACAATAGCTCGATTGCTTGCAAGTGAATGGTTTAGGAAACTAGTGTGATTCATCAAACATGGAGTTATCCTAAAGTGTGGGACTTTGCAATTGAGATAACCCTCTAGATGAAGGCCAGTTCCTATTCCTCTATTTTGATGCACACATCTAAATTTTAGAGGATCTACTCCAAAATATACTCTAACTTGCCAAGGAGACAAGGTTAAGAAGATTACAAGAAATTAAATCTAAACTAATAGAGGTGATGCACCAAAAGGAATTATGAACACCTACTTTACATGGAGATGGAAACCATAATCAGATGAACTAGTGTGATGGGAATCCACTAACCATTAAACATGTAATACAATAACCACACAAAGATAACCAAGATTGCAATGAGAGATCAAAAGAAACCAATGAACAAAAGAGAGGATTGAAATTCATCCACATACTTATATTATTGCTCCATAGATTTGATACGAGTGTATTACAACTTGAATGAGAGGTTTGGACTCAACAAATTCACTTACATGAAAGAGAAGAAGGGAGGGTGCAAAGCAAAATTATCCAACATTAGAACAATGCCCGTAATGCCCACAAAAATGACATTCTAGGAACATAATAAAACCTAACACTTATCCCAAAAATTGTGACTAAATTTTTTTGTTTAAGTTGAAAGGTTACAAGGGTGTTAATCCCCTAGGGTACATTAAATTAACTTACACCACTAATCTCAACTTTACGATTGGAGAACTAGGTCTAGTTAAATGATTAAATATTAAAATTACTTTACCTCTAAGGTCGATTAATTAAAAGTCACGAGTAAGGTGCCCTAATTTAAATTACTTGGTTAAGTGTTTTCTCCTCTTTAATAATAATCAAACCCAAAAAGGTTAACCTTATTACTTAGTTATTTTAAATTCATTATCCTATTAACTTAGAGTCATTTTTATTAACTTCCTAAAGCTTGCACCCTAAGGAAATTAAATGGCCCCATTCACCCATCTACACATACCTTAAAATTTATTTAAAACATTTAAAATTATATTCCTACCAAAAAAAAGTAGGGTTGATCCTCCACCCTTAGATCAAATCAATTATGACCACTAGATCCTAGGGTTCCAAACTAACCCTAAAAATCCTTAAGAATTCTTATTAAAACCTCTTCTTACCCTATTCTCCTCATTTGGTCTATTTTATTTTGTTAAAATTACAGGTTGGAGAGAAGGAAGCCATGGGAGCAAGAGAGGAAGAACTATGGAGGAGTCTATAAGGAGATCAAGCTTAGATTAGTTTAGTTTGTAGTTTTATCATTGTTATGTCTTTCATTCAAGGATTGGGAGGGGTTTCCTTTACCAATCTGGTTTTATTTCAAAACTATGTGTATTTGGGGTTCTCTATTTGGGGCAAACCCTACCCCATAAATATAAATGAGAAGGAATGTTTTTAATCTACCATTTATAGGTTTAATTTCTTTATATAATAAGATTTGAGCATTATTTGATTTCTGGTAGTTTCTTAGGTAAATTTACAAACTTAAAATTTAGTATATACAAGTTAAAAATTACACACGCGTAGATCCAAGAAGTTTTTTACGTAAGTGACAAAGCTATCGCCTAGAGCAGCCGACGATGTCCCTGGGACCACCGGCCCACCTAGGTGACAAACCATGAATGAACACCTTGTGGAGCAATGGTTCTCGAGAATGCTACCTTATCTCGAGTGGTAGTTACGAGACCGCCACTCTGCACAAGGAGAGGATACTGTTTCTTAAAAATAGAACCTAAAAATCTAATATCTTAACAAAAATAAAAGTTACTACAATGTTCTAGAATACATTATGGACTTGATTTTATGCACCTAAAGTTCCCTATCGAACAAAGGTTAATGCTCTCGAACCTCTGGGGAAGATTGGAGTTGTGATGGTGTTGCATGATGGTGGTGGATATTGGAAGAGTAATGTGATATAAACGTGATGTGAACAATGTTGTAATTATGACCTTATCGAAGCACATGTGGTGCATGTCACTTAGTGTATATTTGTTATCATGGTTATGTGCTTGTGATGAGAGTATTCACTCTCTTTTCGTTGATTCAATGAGGAATTCATGTGTGATGTACCACCTTATTGTGTGTGAAAAATAATGTTATTGTGGTTGGGATTATTGTTTGCATTCATTCTTTGGGAAAAGTGTGGCATCGACATGTATATGGTGTTGTCATGTTTCTATGTGAGTCAATTACTTATGTAAATTTTGTATGCGTTTTTGAGTTTTCTATTCTTCGAGCCCTTGTGGCATTTTATGGTGAGAAATGTAAGTCAAAAACAAATTATCCTCGTATTTTTAGTTTTTTTTTTTTTGTGTGTGTAAAATGTGGGAGTTACATTTCAAGTTTTGGGATTTCCTTCCATTTATTCATTTCTTAGTTAAAACTACTCATTTTAAAGCATTATCTATTCCAATAAAAGCACAACTACTTACAAGATCATTTTCATTTTGTTCCACTAATTTCCTTTCAATTCCAAGAGTAAAAAGGATCTAAATCTACTTCTAACATTTTCATTTTTATTACTACAAAATGCAACATTCCCTATCTCACATTTGTTGTCTCTTTCATTTTCACTAAAACTCATATATTCAAAATAACTACAACCACTTTTCTCTACATTCAAGTTTACTATGCATACATTTTTAACATCTTACAACTTTTATATTTCTTCTTTCTCATTTACAATAATACAATTTCACAATGAAAGTAAACTTTTTTCCCATTGAGCATAGCTCATTTATTTTAAAACAAAGAACTTTTCTTACATTATAACTAAAAATAAGCTTTTAACAAACTTTCTATACTACAATCTAAGGAGAAGGGAAATTTTACTCTTCTTCAATGAACTTCATCAAATCATATAAACTTCTAATACAAAATTTCCTTTAAACAAAATACAATATTACAATCTTCCACCATGAGTGGGAATAACAATAAGGCTTCTCACAAGAAGGGATTTCTTAAGGACTCCAACAAAATCTCCAAGCTTCACAACACCAACAAGAGATCTCCTTCATGATTTTCTTGATCCACAACAAAAATGGGGGAGAGGCAACAATGTCCACCCAACCAAAATATCGAATGAGGAGAAGTCATCCTCCCCATTTCCCCAAGCCCTAACCATATTCAAGCAATGAGAGTTGATTCCAACACATGGCAACAACAAGCTTCCACATCACAAACCAAGTATTTCACAACCATTCAAAAACATTCAACTAAAACTACAATAGAAGAAGGAAGAAAACAAAATAACAAGACTTAAAACTGAAATCCAAAGGAGAAAGAACCTATGGGGAGGTCACTTATGCCTCCCAATGGGAAATGGGTGCACACCTTAAAATCTCAATAACATATCTCAAATACCCTACACTCTTATTCCTCCCTCAAGTGCCTCTTATGCCTCCCACATACTCTTATGCCTCCCTCATAAAATAAACAAGTAAGAAATGCAAGCATTCCTTGTCCAAGGTGGGGCACCCAACCCAAAATCCCTCCAAAACATGAAATAAACTCTTATGCCTCCCTAAATGAAATCTCCCATAGTCCCCTCCTACACCACACTTAGGAAATCTACCCAAGCACCAAACAAACATATTAAAACATTCAAAAAAAAAAAAAAAGCACACAAACACAAAATAAAGGAATAACATAAGAAAGAGTAAATCTCCTACCTTTCCATAGTAGAGCTTGTTCCAAGAGTCAATTTCCAAGCTTCTTCAACCCAAAAAATCACCAAAAATCTCCAACCAAGACCACAAGCACTCCAAAATCCTCTAACTCCCAAAAATGCAAGAGCACAAAAGAATGAAGTAACCCCAAACAAGAAAAAGAACTTGAATAAATAGAAAAGGGAGAGAGGAGTGTGAGGTGGCTCCATGTAGGATTCCACATCACTCATCCTCAACTCCACCTCACAATTCAAACCTCAACCCCAATGCACCATAAATTGGTGGGTGAGAGGAATGACAAGTTACTTACACACACAAGCCAAGCCCACACCCCCTAAGGAAAAAATTAATTACAAGAAGGAAAGTGCAATAAAATTTTACCTTTTTATCTTCCCAAAACACATAATGGGGTCTATTTTTTACCCCCAACCCATAGGTAGGGTTTGTATAGAAATTTAATAGGTGTGGGACAAATTTGACTTGTTCCACAAGCCTCCAAAATTGTCCCTTAAGGCCAAATTCAAATTTCCATGAAGGGGTAGAGTGTACAACACTCAAGATCCCAAGCACTCAACTTACAACACAAAATCCAAGAGCCATCTAGTCTAATAAATGAATTCCTTTGGTCACATCTATAATTATTTTAGAACATGATTAATTAACTTTAAATAAGACACCTAAACTCATTAAGGATAAAAGGGAATATACACCAAAATCTAAATAATTAATACAAGGAAATTACATCACTAAAAATCACATACTAACATTAATTAAAGGAAACTAGATAAAATACAACACATAACCCCTTGGTCACAATTAGAGGTAATCCCCCATGGAAACCCCCTAACAATAATTCAAACACACACACACATAAAATACATGTTGCCATGGTGACCCTTGTTGAATTCATCTAGAATTCCAATGTGGTTGGTCTCCAATCCCCCCATTGTTTGTTGTGAATATATTTACCTGCAAAACACATAATACCTCCTTCGACCTCGTGGCCACATTAAAACATCCAAGATAAAATATGTAATATAAATCCACAATCATCTATATATGCATCAAATCATCATCTAGGCAATTACGATATCATTTACAATTTCTAACAACATCTCGATTCTACATTTCATCAATATCAATAGGATCACAAAATTAGTTCAATTATCAAGGTCTACTCAGTGTGATGAAATATCACATGTCAAATTATATATATATATATATATATATATATATATATATATATATAACCATGTCAACAGCATATCAACATCAATATAAAATGTCTCTAATAATCCAAACGCATCATATATGAATCGAAATCAACAACAGTCTAGTATCTCTAACATCTAACATCATGCTAAATCAAAATCTATAATAATATCCATAAGTATAGTCGAAAGTATCAAAATCAATAACAAAAAGGTGTCAAAGGGAAGTGGGCACTACAATTCCCCTCTTTACAATATATAGGAAGAATGAGATAAGGGAGAGAGGGAAGAAACTCGAAATCTTGCTTCAACCACCCTAAAATGCATTGAATTCACCTGCAAAAGAATGGGTGTCACTGCAAAACCCATACATCCATGTAATTTTCCTTGTTGGAGAAGAAAGTTATTCCATACCACATCATTTGGGAAGGTGATAAATTTTGGAAAACCCCGTAAAATGGCAAACCTGTATTTCTTAATTTTGATAATGTAGTCTCACTTAAATTAAAATACCCAATCGTAGTTGAGAAAATCCAAACTCCAAGTAAAAATTCATTGCCATCTGAAGATCAGGGTGTTATACTGCATTAATTTTGAGTGGTTGGATTTGTTTCTTCAGAATTTGAAATGCATCACAACCTCCCAAATCTAAAATTTCAGACTTTCGTGAATTTTGACTTTGGAGGTTGATGTTATTGTTCATCTACTTGAGTGAGTGAAACCTCCAAAACTTTGAAATTCAAAACTTTAGACATTTCAATTTATGAGATTGGGTTATTGTTCATCCACTTGAGTTAACAAAACCCCGAAACTATGAAGTCTGAAATTTGGACTTTAGGTTTTAGACTTTTGCATTTTTGAGGTTTTCGGGGTTTCAGGGTTCGGGTTTTTGAGGTTCGGGGTTCAGGTATTCAGGGTTTGTTTATCCATTTGGGCACATGAAACCTATGAAACTCCAAAATCCTAAAGTTTTAAATTCAGACTTCGGGTTTCAGAAATTTTGAATTTTGGGGATTTGTTACTTTTCACTTGTCCGCTCTCATCGAAACCTCTTAAACTCGAAACTCAAAATTCTTGATTCGGACTTGAGTTTTGGAATTCAAGTTATGAATTTTGCACTTCTTTCCACCCAATCCCTAAATTTGACCCTATCCTACCTCCGAATGGCTCTACCTCTGAAATCTGAAATTTCGGACTTTAGAGTTTCTTCATTTCCTGAATTCCTCTGCAATGCTTGACCTACTTCAACCTATTTGGCCAATCCCAAAATGCAAGCTCCCATGACTGAATCAACCCCATTTTCTCAGTGTACAAGTTCATGTTTGTTCAATTTTTCCTGAGGGAAAAACTGGATAATAATCAACATGAAAGTGTGAAACCTAATGAAATGTATTTACCTATTCTTGTACGCGTTACACCATCATGTTCAAGAGCATTGCATACGTAAGACTTGGTTAGATAGTTAACTAAATAATAACCATCCTCTTAATAAATACATAAATAAGATGTAGTTTTACAAGTAAAGAGAGAAAACAATAATAGATGAAAGGAATATTTATATCAACACAATGTTTTGACATTTGCAAATACAACACGAGTTGTAAGAATCATTACTAGTTCCATACATATAATAAGAAGTAGAGCCATATCAAACACTTTCTCATTAATGTAGTAATACATGGGGATGTTGTGTATTTATAGATAATATACAAAAAATATGTTTAATTTTCATGCCTAATCATGATATCCCTCATGTATGAAACTTTAGAGAAACAATAAAAATCAAGAAAAACAATTCACGACATTCTACATAACTATAGACTATCTTTACCTAGGTTTGAATTCCTTTAATGATCTAGACAATTAAGTCATTTAAATGAAACATTTTCTCCCTGCAAGGTGATGGTAATAGAGATACTTGATATCTAATCACTCTACCAACAATATGGTAACTTTCTTCTTGTAAATCCAACTCTTATATTCTTACATAAACAATCCAATATTAATCAAATAATATTAAGGTTCCTTCATTGATATACACCTCAAAGAGGGTGAACTAAAAATAACTATGCAAGGAAAAAATTGACATAACAATATTAAATTCTTAAAATTATAAGCAATTTTTTTTTTTGACCCATTTACGAGAAGACATTCATATAGTATAGAAAACAAAAATTAAAGAAATCTTAAAAAAGACATATAGTTGCATTCCTCGTGACCTTATAGGTCATAAGGTGTAATCAATTATAAGTTAGATAAGAACTCCAGCTAAATAAGAGATACAATTATCTTATGATACTTGAATAACCAAATTTACCATATAGAGAAATAAAAACCAAACATAGTCCCATATAAAACAAGAACATTTTCAATACCAAGAAAAGGCTTAACAACATATAATAATAATAACTCATCTTTACCTCTTTGAACATAATCCTTAGTATTGATTATATGAGTAGAAAGAGATATAATGTTAAATTATCTAATTTCAAAAGGTACACGCCTGTTCAAAATTATGATAACTATACATCTAATAATCAACATGTGATCCTAGAATGCACTTGACCTCCCGAGGTTGTGCCATGATAGCCAATGTGGAATGGAAAGATGGCTATGTGATGTTTAAATAGGGCCAATAGGTGGAATACCAATAAATAGGTGAAAAAGACTAGCAAATAATCAAGGAAATAGAATGTCTTTAACGGGTAGTATGGGGATATGCTCATCTAAATCAATGAATTCCTCTCTAAGTTGGGTGTAGAAATGGAATGGTGAAGGAGAATGGACAAATGAAGGAGTATATTGTTGTTAGTATCGCCAAACACCCTTTGAACTGGGTATGCGATGCATGAGAATTGTCATGTGTTTTCCTCATAAATGTCTCTAGAAAAGGTCATGGAGGTGTCAAAGGAAATGTGTGGGTAGGATGAATGGGTTAATTATCAAATATAACTCGATCAGGTTGAATTTTCAAGAACTCATAAGTGATTGGTCAATGTATGTCAACTGTGGAGATTGGTTTCGTTGTGGCACCGTTGGATCACACATATCCTATCTAGGTTGCCTAGGGTCTTGGATGGTCATGTGGATGTGTATATTACTTAAACAAGGAATCAAACAAACTTGTAAATAATTCGCAAGAGGGAAAGGTCAATATTTGGGAAACCTAAGCCAACTAAGGATACATAAGGAGTTGTGTTAATTCCTTTCTAATTAACTCTATGTTCCTAATTAACAAATGAAAACAAGCAGATTTAAATTGAACCAAGTTGATTACTCTCCTTGAACTTAATTAAATCCACATGCAGCTAGTTAGCTAGAAAAATAAAAGATAATTAATTAAATAAAGAAACAAGACTAATCTATTTATTTTTGTGCTTTTATGTTTACTAGAAAACAAAAAAGAATATACAAAAACAAGCTAACTTATCCTAATTATATGTAAATTCTTCTATTTTAATGTAGATTAAACTAAACAATGAAATAGCCAGATGTGGTTGTTATTTCCCTATGCATAAGATCTAATTAGTATAATAAAATAAATTATTTTTCCTATTTGTAATTGTGGATGTGGAAGCTTTCTAATGAATAAATTTGAATCTAACATTGACAAAAATCTTCTCAAGCTAACTTCCTATGTAAATCCACATGGATAGGTAGAGAATAAAATTTTCATGGAAGCTTTTCTCATGTACAACCAATATTGAAATTTGAATGTAATGAAATTTCCTAGACAAATTAATAAATGAAGAAATTATAGCAAAGCAACCGTAATAGATTCGTTTGAATCCTTCTTAGGAAAATAAACAAGGATAAACCGAGAGGAAATTATCCATGGAAGCTTTTTCAAAAAAAAAAAAAAATATATAATAAATATTGTAATTGAATATTTATGAAAGAATGTATTTAACCAGAATAAAGATTTGAATTTATTCAAAATAAACAAAGAAACTTGCAAGAATTTAAAGATAGTCCCAACCTAGAAATGTTGTACATGATACAAATCAAGTGTTGGAAATGATTCTTGATGTCCCCTTAGATTCTTTCCAATGTGTGTTAAATGTATCCAAAGGGCTCTATTGGAAATATGTGTAGTAAGAATGGTAAAAGAATCGAGCTGGCTGGTTTGCATGTTTTACATTGTGGAGCTCAATTACTTCGGTTTAACATGCAATGTGAAAATTGCTGGAAAATATAGTAATCATCATCGGTTAGGGGGAACCGGCATCATTCACCTAGGATTGACATCAGTTAGGCAAGGAGGAACCGACATCGGTTAGGGCTAATCAATGTTAGTTACCTCTAAGAGGATGTTTTAATTAACTCTTGGGAATTAGATGTATTTTTAGCATTAAAGTATATCTACTAATTGTAATTCCATGAATAAGTTCCCTAAGTATATAAACGACTATATAAGAATAAAATCTATGGTTTAGAAGTAGATAATTAACAATAATTAAGAAGAAATTGCAAAATTTGGTGAGAGAGAGAATTATTGGTGATGAAGCAAAATCTTAACAGAAAGAAAGTATTGTACCTATGAGAGGTGTGGAATATTATAAATCGTCATTGTATATCTTGTCAAAGATTTGTATGATAGATTGTCTTGTTTCTTGGTGGACGTAGCCCACACTTGGTGACCCACATTAAATCTGGTGTTGATTTATATCTCTTATTTTACACATTTCTTCCGGTAGAAGATTCACTTTTATTTCCATGTATGCTTAGATCGATATATTATCTCGTATAACCCGTGTGCTAATCCCAACAACCGGTATCGAGATTTCTTTGAGGGTTTTGTGTGTTAAAAAATTTACTCCTAGAGGGTTTTTTGATTGAGTGGGAGCTACAACAATGGTAGAAGAAAACAAAGACAAAGTAGAGAAGATTGACGGCTGAAATTATCAATTATGGAAGATGCGGATTGAGGATTATCTATATCAAATGATTTGTATGTACCATTGGATGAGAAGTCTAGACCTACAAAGATGACTAATGAAGAATGGAAGATTCTTGACAGAAGGCTTTGGGATCTATAATATTGATCCCGGAAACATCCTTGCTCTCCAATATTATAGAATCGATTTCTATGGTAGAGTTAATGAAATGTATTGATAATTTATATGAAAAACCTAGTGCTTAAAATAAATTTTATTTGATGAAGAAACTATTTAGTTCTAAGACGCATGAAGGTGGATTTGCATCTAGTCATTTGAATGATTTTTGATCTATTGTAAATCAGTTAAAATCAGTTGAAATACCATTTGATGATGACGTAAAAGCACTCTTATCCTCTGTTCTTTTCCGATAGTTGGGATAACGTGGTAATGGTTGTTAGTAATACAATATCTCGCTAATAATATTTTGAATTTTGATGATGTGGTTAGTATAATATTGAATGAATAAATTCATAGGAAGAGTACAGAGGAATCATTATCCGGAAATTCTTTGAATGGAGAAAGAAGGGGTAAGTAGAAGGAGAGATCTAGGTGTAAAAGTAATAGGAAATCAAAGTCAAGGGATACTAGATCTAAATCTAGAAGTAAAGGAATTACTTGTTGGAAATGTGGAAAGAAAGGACATACAAAGAAAGATTGTTGGTCAAAGGATAAAGAGAACCAACAACCCGAAAAAAGGTAAAGAAGAAAATCTTGCTACATCAGAGGTAATGAAAGATGCTCTTATTATTTATTTAGATAATAGAATTAAATCATGGGTTTTAGATTCATGAGCTTCTTTCCATGCAACCCCTAATAAGGGTTAATTCAGAAATTATGGCCAGGGCAACATTGGGCATGTTTATATAGGCGATGTTTAACCTTGCAGTATTACTAGTAAAGGGAAGTTCATCTAAAATTACAGAATGGAAATACATGGGTATTGAGAGATGTGAAGCATGTGCGAAGCCTCGGGAGGAATTTTATTTATGTAGGGAAACTAGGTGAATCTAGTTGCATGGCTATTTTTACAGGAGACTCCTAGAAAGTCACCAAGGGAGATTTTTTTGTGGCAAGAGGTAAAAAGGTAAGAACGTAATATTTATCTACCCGTGTTACTAATTCATTTTCTACATTATCTACTTGAGATTCATATGCATACATCCGGCATAAACCTTTGGGCCATATGAGTCAAAAATAAATAAAAATCTTAAAGGATAAGGGTAAGTTATCAGATTTGGAAGATTCATATCATGATTTCGTGAGCATTGTATCTTTGGAAAAAAAAAAGAGTGAGATTTCTCAAAGTTGGGGAAACTAAGAAGGAGCAAAAATTAGATCTTGTACACTCAGATGTGTGGGGAGCAGCTCAGGTAGCTTCTCATGGAGGATCCTAGTATTATGTTACTTTCATTCATGATGCTACAATAAAGGTATGGGTTTATTGTATTAAACATAAATATGATATTTTTGATACTTTTAAAAGATAGAAATCCCTTGTTGAGAATGAATCAAATTCTAAGTTAAAGTGCCTTAGATATGACAATGGTGGTGAATATTGTAGCAAGGCTTTCAATGATTATTGTTTAGTGAATGGGATACGTAGAGAAAGAACGGTTCCAAGAACACCACATGAGAATGGTGTTGTAGAAATAATGAACATGACAATCATGGAACATGCTAGAAGTATGAGAATACATTTTGGACCACCCTTACAGTTTTGGGCGGAAGAAGTTGATACATTGGTTTATTTGATTAACAAAGTTGCACCTCAAAGCTCACTAGATGAAGGAAAACAGAGGAAGATTGGACTAGAAAAGAGATAGATCTTTCTTTTCTTAAAGTTTTTGGTTTAGAAGCTTTTGTGCATGTTAATAAGGAAAATAGGAAAAAGTTGGATGTAAAATCCAAGAGGTGCACTTTCATTGGTTATGGATATGGTGATTTTAGTTTCCATTTTTGGGATTTAGAGAATTCTAAAATAATTAGGAGTCATGATGTTGAATAGAATTAAAAGAGAATGTACATGGATCAAATTTTTGTACCATAGGATGAACCAGTTAAGAAGTTTGTGAATAAAAATGAACTCTCACATTTAAAAGTGTTACCGATGTGGTTACACATTAATCGGTGTCGATTGACCCCGACTAACATCGGTATGTAGAACCGGTATCGATTCTATGTAAGATCCAAACCAGCATCATTTAGCGAATCGACATCGGTTACGGGTGTCCGGCATCGGCCACTATCGATTTGGATACAAATTTCCAGGAGGTCCAGATTGAGCCTATGGTACCCCAAACTCCTGTGAGAAGGTCACAAAGGGTAAATAAACCTCTAGAAATATTTACACCTTCTCTATTTTATTTATTATTAACTGATAATGGTGAACCTAGAGAGCTTTGAAGAAGCAATGTAGGATAAGACCCACGCCCAAAGGGGAGCATGTCATGGATGAGGAAATGGAATCCTTGGAGAATGAACCAGTAATTGGGATTTGGTTAAGTTCTAGCAGTAAGTAAGAGAACATTGTAGAACAAGTGGGTTTAGAGGATTAAGGAAGACGAGTGTGCACAAAAAGGTAGAAGGAAAGGCTTGTAGTAAAGGGATTTACACAGAAAATAGGTATTGAGTTTGGTGAAATATTTTATCTTGTTGTTAAGATGACTTCTATTCGTACTGCATTGAGTTTAGTTGTAGTAGAGGATTTGCATTTAGAGAAACTAGATGTGAAGATGATTTCCTTCATGGTGATTTGGATGAAGAGATTTATATGCAGCATCCGCTTGGGTATGAAGTCAAGGGTAAGGAGAAATTAGTGTGCAAGTTGAAAAAGAGTGTATACGAGCTCAAGCAAGATCCAAGGAAATGGTACATGAGGTTTCATAGTTTTATGCAAGATCATGGTTACTTGAGATGTCAATATGACCATTTTTTTATTTCAAGAATCTTGAAAATGGGAGCTATATTATTTTGTTATTGTATTTGGATGATATGCTTATTACAGGATCTAGTATGCAGGACATTGGTGAGATTAAGGGAAAACTAGCTCACACATTTTCTATGAAGGATTTAGGAGCTGTAAAAATAATCCTTGGCATGCAAATACACAGAGACATGAAAAACAAGAAATTGTATTTGTCTCAAGAGGATTATATCTACAAGGTGTTAGAAAGGTTCAAGATGTAGAATGTAAAACCTGTTAGTACACCTATGGCTAGACACTTCAAATTGAGCAAAGATCGGTGCCCTTCATCACATGAGGAGGTAAAATACATGACATGAGTTCCATATGCTTCAGTAGTTGGGACTCTAATGTATGTTATGGTTAGTGCAGACAAGACATTGCACATGAAGTGGGATTTATGAGTAGATATAAGGCCAATCTAGGTAAAGAGAACTGAAAATAAGTCCAATGGATACTTAGGTATTTGAAAGAGACATCTAGCATGTAGTTATGCTATGAAGGTTCAGATATATCATTCGTGGCTATGTTGATTTAGATATGGTGGAGATCCTGGATGGTAGGAGAAGCACTATCGGATATATTTTCAAAGTAGCTTGGACAGAAATTAGTTGGATATCAAGATTGCATAATGTTGTGGCTTGTCTACTACAGAGGCAGATTGTGTCAGAAAAGCTACAGAGGCTATCAAGGAAATGATATGGATGAGTAGGTTCATGAAAGATTTGGGAAAGGAGCATGGTGATTGTAAATTGTTCAGTGATAGTCAGAGTGTAATTAATTTGGGAAAGAACTCATCATTTCATTCGAGAATGAAACACATTTAGTTGAGGTATCACTTCATACCACAGGTATTGGAGGATGGATAGTTGAATGCGGAAAAGATTCATACAAGCAAGAACCTTGCGGAAATGCTAACGAAGCCATTAGCAAAGGAGATTTTGGAGCTACACTCCGCTTCTATTGGTCTTCAAGTTTGAGACTTGAAGAGGAAGAAACAAAGCTAAGGAAGGATCCGGGAATGATGTTGTATAGGTATAATAAAGTAATTAATCTCCAAGTGGGATATTGTTGACTTGTGGATCTCAATTACTTCAGTTTAGCATTCAATGTGAAACTTTCTAGAAAATACAGTAACCATCATTGGTTAGGGGAACCAAAATCGGTCACCAGGGACTGACTTCATTCAGGCAAGGAGGAACTAACATCTCGTTAGGGCTAACCGACATTGGTTACTGTGCGAGGATTTTTAATTAAATCTCAAGAATTAGATCTATTTTTAACATTAAAGTATATCTATTGATTGTAATTGCATGACTAAGTGCCCTAAGTCTATAAATGACTATATAAGCATAAAATATAGGGTTTAGATGTAGAGAATTAACAATAACTAAGAAGAACTTGAAAATTTGGTGTGAGAGAGAGAATTATTGGTGATGAAGAAAAAGCTTGAGAGAAAGAAAGTACTATACATCGAGAGGTGTGAAAGATTGTAAATCTTCATTGTATGTATTTTCAAAGCTTTGGATAATAGATTTTCTTGTTTCTTTATGAACGTAGCCCACACTTTGGGTGAACCACGTTAAATTTGGTGTTGATTTATGTCTCTTATTTTGTATAGTTCTTCTAGTAGAATATCTGCTCTTATTTGCATGTATGCTTAGATCGATATATTATTTGTACAACTGGTGTGCTAATCCCAACAATAAGTGATCTATTAACAATGTTAGAAAGAGAGAATAAAGGAAAAATAATGTGTTTATATACGTACTTCTTTGTGGGATTCTCGACAAGATAACAATGAAAAATCAATCAAGAAAATCCATCCAATTCTTCGGGAAGAAGCTTCACTCTTATAAAAACTTAGAAAGGAAGTGAAGTGGCCCAGCCCACTTGGTAACCAATAAATTCCACATCACTCAAATAAGGGGTAGTTAACTCATTAATAATAGTAAGATATGAAGGAGAGGTTTTTACGCATATTACAATCTCAATAATAGCCAATTTGGTCAAGAAACGTGCTCTAAAAATGAGTTTGAAGAAGTGACTTGCGTGAAAAACATGTTTGAAAAGACTTGGTTAAATGCACACATAACCCCGGCCTTCACACACTAGATATTTTATAACCACTACTTAACATAGAATGGTAATTACGCACCCACCGAGGAAGTTGCATAACTTCCGTTCCGTAACATAAAGCTAGAAAGCTAAGGAAAAGCTTGCAAAATGAAAAAGGAAAGTGGGAAAAAGATAGAAAAGGACAAGAAAGGTAAGATAACATGTTGCAAGTGATAATTTGGACTTAAACATAATTTGAAAGATATTTTATCATCATTGGGGATTTTTACAATTTTCGACAATGTAACACGTGCAAAATTGGGTGTGTACATATTTCCCCCTCGGAGAAATGTTTTAGCCATGAAGAGACTTAAAATGTAGAGTCTAAGTATAGAGTTCCCAAAAGAGAAAGAGATTATTCCTTACATGCCCATGTGTTGAAATGAAGCCAATCCAAGCTTCATGCTACTTACAAGAAGAAAATGGGAATCAAGTGTTGATATAATACATAATTGACAAAACATACTAAAATAAAAGGACAAGAGGACTTATTATATCCATGGGGATAAAGACATGCATCTTAGACAACGTTCCTTCCCCGTAAACACACACACACAATCAAAATAGAGTTTTGAGCGAGAGTACAACCAAAATGATGACAACCTAACCAATGAGAGGACTAGTGGGTCACATACAGTTGATTTAACTTCATTTATTCATTTCTTTCCTAAAATGTATAAAATATGAAAAATCAACTTAAGGGGAAGAATTTTATCTATTTTTAGACAAAATTTTCATAAGGGGTCACCTTATAGGATCCACAACTTGTTTCATTAAAAATGTTCCATTTTTATCCTTTTTGCATTTTTTAGAGCCTAGGTATGACCCGAGTTTGGCGAGATGGAATAGCCACAACAATTACGCAACCTACACTCTACGTAGAGTGATGGTTGTGAAACCAACACATTGGTTGTTTTACCATCAAGAGGTTGAGGTCAAGCACAAAATTTCCATGGAGGTTACACAAATACCACTCATTGTATAGGGGTGGTTATGAAATTGCCTCTCGCATAGAGTGGCGGTTGCGTAATTACTAAGGAAAAGTTCAAAATTATTAAGTATGATAATTATTTTTTAAAATGTTTTATAATTTTTTGGTGAGCTCAGTATGCACTTTATTTTTCTAACTTGCTATTTTCTTGGTGTTTATGAATGTAAGGGCCATACATTATATGGATCATGGCTAGAGAGTGTGATTGGTTGCTACCCATATTGGATGCTCTTACTTAGGAAAAGAGGGATTCACTTGATAGAGTCAAGATATGGAGGATATCCTAGACACATTTGGTTGCACGAGTTTTTCATTTATTATCCTGATCTAATCAGTTATTGGGATGCAAATGAGAACACTTTCCATCTCCCTAGAGTTAGATGATAGTAGAATATAACTCTTGAGGATGTCTATAGGATTCTAGGGTCCTGTCATAGGAAGGAGGTTGACCTTATCTAGCATGGGCCCAACACAATCAAGATAGTGGGCCACATACATGGGAGATGTGTAGGTACTTGAAACGAGTTCCAAACATGGGATGAGATTTCTATCAGTTTCCTCTACACATATCCCCACCTTCGACAATGCCATTATTGGCATTTTGGCTTTGAGCTTGCTAGGGGACAAGGGAGGGGAAAATATTCTTTATTGTTGGGCATTAATCATTAAGAGTATAAATCAACGCGTTTCCACACCTATGCATGGGGCATTTTAATACTTAGTGTTACTTATCACAATTTATACTGAGTTTTTCAACTATAGGGAAAGGCCCTTAGTCATCTGACACTAGTGATGAGTTGGGTTTATGAGCACATCATCCCTTATTAGAGGGGTGTTGGGATAGAAGATCCGGGGCTATTAGAGCACCGAGGTGGATTGGTATGGTTCCCATCAACGGGGCACATAGATTAGTTTCACGATCACCACAGATGATATGGTTACTTTGTCGTATAAGGAAATGACTAACTTATGGGTTGAGGATGTCATTATTAGAGCTTCCTACAACACTACTACACAACTTGTGGATGGTACCAAAATAATGGAGGACCATCCTATTGGAAAATTACAATAAATGTTTGGAGTGCCTTACATTGATTCCCTCCTATAGTTCCAATAGTATATAGGGGTATCAGAGAGGCTAGATCTACCTCGAGGGTAAAGCTCAAGTGGACTATCATCAAACGTGGGATCTTGATTGGCATTACAAAGATTATATAGGATCTAGGTAGAGTGGTATTGATACTAGAAAATTAAGGAGAATCCACAAACAACGGAGAAGAGGAGGAGGAGCTTAAGGCGAGAGAGATATATAGGGAGGAGAGGAGGAGAATGACACAGAGTGGGCCACTAGTGGGGAGGCCTGCGGAAGCCGGGGCTAAGGATGGGGCTGATGCTAAGATGTTACATACGGAGGGTCCCTTGAATGTTGGTGGAGGAGGAGATGAAAAGTTAGTTTTTGGGTGACAAATGGCCATAGAAGAGGTCAGAGAAATGGAGATTCCTACTATAGCTCTTGCACCACCACTAGCACTAGTAGACCCATCCTGGATGCTAGGAGATCCAAGTAAGTAAAATAATATTCTCTTGACTCTACTTTTTTAGACTAGAATTTTTAGTTAATTGAGAACTATATTTGTGTCTTTTTTGTTTTTGAAAGTTTTGTAATTTTCCATTATTTTCACTTGTCTTTTACAACTATTGTAGATAGTTGGCAAAGATATTATTCGGAAGATCCTGGTTAACACCTTTGTGCTCCCCATGGGGAAGGAACTAGTGCAACTCCTTATAGAATTGGGGCAGCTAGTGAAGGTTAGTTACCACATAGATGTGTTTGCACTAACATGGAATGATTTAGAGGTCCTAAGAGAGATGAATAATGAGCTTTTCGATACTAGCTAGCCAAGAGGAGGTAGAGGTGAGACCATTAATGTAGCGAGGGTACCACTACCAGTAGATCACATGTCCCATCTCATGGTCACTCACATCATCCAACACATAGATGCCCTATCTCCCACTATAAGAGTCACGGAGGAGCCCCGAACCCACACCATCGGTGGGAGATCACAAAGAGGGATAGGCTACATAGATTTATTGTTTCAAGTCATTTTTGATACATATATTGATTTTTGGCTCATAGATGAGCATTTTGACCAAACTTGAAAGAGAGTGATGGAATTTTATAAAACTTTGAACTTATTATACACACAGAGACACACACACATATTTTTGGTTTGGATATTGTTGATGCATAATCATAACACCCATGAATGTCTCAGTAACTCGATGGGTTAAGACTCTCGGTTTGATTGCACAACATGGATATTTTCCCAAATTGTGGGATTTTGTGATCACAAAAGCTCTACAAATGAAGGCAGTTCCTATTCGTTTGTTCGAGATGCACACATATAATTTGGAAAGGATCTACTCTAAAACCTACTCTAACTTGCCAAGGAGACAAGGTTAGGGAGATGCAAGAAATTAAGCCTAATCTAACAAAGGTGATGCACCAAAGGAATGCTGAACACCTGGTTTTCCATTAAAAACAATTAAAAATGTGATACAATTACCATGCATAGATAACCAAGGTTGCAATGAGAGATCAGGAAGATGCAATGAACATAAGAAAGGGTTGAAAATCATCCACAAACTTGTATTATTGCTCCAAAAATTTGATACATTCCATTAAAATGGCCAAGAGGCACAAACTTGCATTACAGTTTGAAATGGGAGGTTTTAACTCCACAAATTCAATTGTAGACAAGAGAAGAAGGGAGGTGCAAAGCCAAAATGTCTAAACTTTAGAAAAATCCCCTCCTTACAATATATAGGAAGAATGAAAGAAGAAGACGAGAATAATTTGAATTTTGCTTCAACCACCCCAAAAGATCATTGAATTCACTGAACAATGATGGGTTCTACTACAAAACCCATGCCTCCATGTGATGTTCCTTGTCGGGAAAGAAAGGAAACCCAAACCTCATTATGGTGGTAGGTGAGAAGCCTAACACACTAAAAAATGATCGACTATATTTTTAATTTTTACTAACTTAGTCTCACTAATTTAAAGCTTTCCAAAAATTCCTCTCTTGCTAAAATCTGAGCTCGCAATCAAAAGTTATGGCCATTTGAAGGTTGAGTTGTCATTCTACAAAAATGGCGAACTAGTGATATATCTTTTTGGTGTCAAAAATACACGCAACCTCCAAAATCCCAAAATTCAGACTTTCAGACATTTCTTTTTCGGAATTTGAAATATTTTTCATCACTTAAAATGAACTCGAGAGTTCCAAAATTCTGAAACCCAAAAGTCCAAAATTTCAGATATTCGGAATTTAGAATTTCAGACATTGACTTGTATTTTCCATATTTTCTCGCCGAAGAATTCAAAGTTTGAAAACCTGAATCTCTTAAGTCCGAAAACCCAAACCTCAAAAGTCTAAAAATGCCACTGCAATGACCATGAAACTTGTGTTGACCTCCAAAATACGAACCCTTTTGGGATTTTGACTTTCGGGATTTGAGATATTTTGATTCATTTTTCCGATTTTGTTACCGAGACTTCCAAAACCCCAAATCTCACACCTCCGAAAATCTAAAACCCAAAAGTATGAAATTTAGGACTTTTAGACTTTTAGATTTTGGGATTTTTGCCCTCACTAAGATCCCTGAAACCCCAAAACCCAAAATTCTAAAATTTTAGACTTTTGAAGTTTCGGGTTTCAGAACATTTCCTTTCATTTTTTCAACTTCATGCTCCAAGATCTCTGAAATACCAAAACCAAAAAGTCTTAAATTTTAGACTTCAGACTTCTTTTTGATTCTTCAAATTATGTCAAGCTCCTGTTTGTTTAATTTTTCCCAAGGGGAAAAATTGATAACAATTTGGTGACTCACGAGATCACACACTGCTAGGTGGAATATAAGTTGCCCTAAACTATCCATTGGGCATGGAGATCATGAATGATAGCCCTGATATTGATCTTCTTCTTGAAAACTAAACTTGACTACCCGCACTTTCAATTTTTCATAGGATAATATTGAAGGTGAGATTTGTTAGAGTATAAAATTTAGTTGACTGGAAATTACACTGCTTTTCGGAAAGGACTTTATTCAACATTCACCTTTGGAGGAACCTTTACTATTACAACATTTCATTGATTTCATGAATTACAGAGACATAGGAAACTATTAGGCGGTAACATGTAGAATGTTACTAGTCGCTTGCATTTTGCATTCTACCGATTAGTAGCATTATGGGTGCTACCGGTTAATAGCATACTCAGTGCTACCATTCGGTAGCATATTGGGTGCTACCAATCGATAACTTTGAGTATGTTGTCGGTCGGTAGCATATAGTATGTCTTTGTCGTCCAGTAGCATACTTGATGCTACTAACTAGTACCATATTGGATGCTATCAACTGGTAGCATACTACATTATCCTATCTAGGAGAATTTCGCATCATACCAAATTGGTAGCATAATGCATGTTTTCAGGTTGGCAGCATGTACATGCTTTGGGAATGCTACACTGGGCCTAGTGTGTTGTGGTATAAACACATATAAATACACACAATAGTCATTTAAGTTCACACAAAACAAAATACAAAGTGACAAGTAAAAAAACTCATTGAATAAGGTGATCCGTAATGACAGAATCCATATTCCAGATGAAGAAACTAGAAAGGATATCTAGAAACACAAACTTGGAAGCAAGGATTTAATAACATATTTAAAAAATTCCAAGAGAAAAGATAATTTCCCAACTGCCTAAGAGCCCAAAAATATGTGGAATTTTTCATTCAAGATCCTAGTGTTTCGTAAACTATATAAATTTCTCAAAGATCTACTACATTTTCATAATGGATTTACGTTGCTAATTTTACAAGGCTTCTATATATGCCTCGATTTCGGAGAGATCGAAACTAATCGATAGTGTTCTACTCACCAATGACACTACCAATTTTACATTTAATTACAAACTTCTATTTCATGTACGGTCATTTGGGATGTCTACTAAAGACATTGAGCATCTAACGTGACTACCACATAAGGATTTGGATCCTGTCATGATAAAGGTTGTTGTATTAGATGATGATTCCAAGTCTTTGGAGTCTCACTTTCAATTATCCATTCATACAATTGCATTTGCTACTAAACGTAAGTTTATTTTCAATTTTACAATTTTTATTAATTATTTTTTCAATTTTAAATTTTTTCACCTTGCATTTACTGATTCTTAAAACCCTTCACAAAGGGGAATTAAACAAAAATGTTTGAGTCACCCTTTTCGCAAGTCATGGTGTAGTTCTTTCATGTAAGAATTATTTTACAATGTGGTTATACAAATATTTTAATGTCGATTTGGCTCACATCGTTCATACACTAAGTTGGCACAAATATGAGTGGTTCATTATTTATCCTTTAGGATTAGAGCTTATTTGGCCAATGTTTATTTGAATGAGAATGTTACTATCAACTCAACAAATTTTATTCTTAGATTATATTATGAATCTCTCTATAATTTATGCATCACAACTCATCGGACAACAATTCATGTAAATCTATCCGCATTTTAATTAACACGGTTGAAGAGCGGGGAGGTGAGTCACAATTCTTGATTATTTGGTTTTGAATTATTATTCTTTATTTTTGTAATATTTATCTATTATGTTTGACATTAATAAATATTTTAACTATTGAATTATAACAGAAGATAAATTCCATGGTTGTATCACTAAAGGGAGTTGTTATCGGGGTCATTTCCCACTAGGTTCGGGGAGATTCGATTCTTGTTTCGGATAATCAACACGTAGAGGAGGAAACACCTCCCCATATTGTTAAATGGATGAGGAGTTCCATAAATCATCAAATTGACACATCCACTATTCCATAGGTGTTAATAGCAAGTATTTTAATTTATGATGTATGTATATTTCAATTTTTTTGATAATAAAAATAATTGATTATTTTTAACTTTCCGGGATCATGGTAGCCAAATGAAAAATGTATATGATTTTGATCAATCACAGGTTGTATAAATATCATCGGTAACTCAACACCATGTTATGGCTCTAGGTATGTATCTTTTTTTTCTTATAATTTAAAAACCAAAATTTGACATGCTCATAAATCATTGACTCCTAATTATGTTTTACATCACACCTAACAGTTCAAATCCCAGTCGTTTCAATCTACTTCTTTACAACAACCACATCAAATGCAACGGGCCTCAATTACATCGTAGCTGGAATCCTTTCAACAAAGTAATTTTTGATAATCTTATATGAAATAACATTATATTTATTATTATTTCATTCCTATTATGTTTGTCTTTTGAATTTTTTCATCTTATTTACAAAATTACAATTGGTTGTTCTAGGTCCTCCACATCCAACTCAAAACCCATCTGATACTATGAAGATGAAGATACCACCTCTACCATCTCCACCATAAAATATCAGGACTAGGTTCGGTGGCAATTGAATTCCATTTATTGTTCCAGCTTAAAGTAGGGGCACCCTTAATTTTATTGTCGAGTTTCCAATGTTTTTGATGGGAAATTTTCCTAGCGGATGGGGTGTTTCAATCTTAAATGAAATTTATTTGGATGAGGAATATTTTCAGATTGAAAGCGAAATTCAGGCCCATATAACTTTCATTCCCAAGATATGTTTCATGGGGAAATAAATCCTTCTCTAATAAGATTGGATAGATCAAGCACACCTTCTCTAGATAGACGCCTTTTAAGTGATAACAAAAATAATAACCTTGTAATTAATGCTCTTTTGACCGAGAATTGTGAAGCCAATGATAATGATTTATTGAATGATATTGAAAACTTAAATTTGTGGGCATTTAGGGATAAATTTCTAATTAAAAAAATAAATTAATGATTTAAAAATCACTCCCAAAGAAATATATTGTATTCTTGATTCGAGAACAAGACAACAAATCTTGATATTTTTTAACTAAGTTGTGTCTAGTTAAAGATCTTTTGAAAATAATTTATGATAATGAATTTCTTGAAATAATGGTGAATATAATTGTGAATTTAAATTTAGAAGAAAAAACCTACCACAATATGTGGTTGAGAGACAAGGGCCTTGTAGTTATTACAAATATAAAACGAGATAAGGCATTGGTAAGTCTTACTAAATTTTCAAGTATTATTTACAATTTTTTGAAACTTTATTAATTATTTTTCTCTTTTGAAATGTAGTCAAAGTATGAAAATTTTAAAAATGAGGCTACAGTGCTTGATGTGCATTTAAAAAGTGCCAGGAAAATTTTAAATGCAACAATTGAATTGAAGCAAAATCTTGTTATCTTAAACAAGAAAAATAATACCTTAAGGAGGATAATAAAGGAGCATTGATTTAATCTAGAAATATTTTCAAGAAGAAAATAGAAAAGGATCCAACGTTATTGTATGCTAGTGATGCAACAAATCTAGAATGAGAAATTATTTCAAATTTTAAAGCTGTTGAGAAGCATCTTTTCGATTCGGTGTAGTGAAAGAATGTTATGTTAAATAGGAGACAAAAACACAAAAAAAAAGAATCTTCTTAAGGATAAAGATGAAATTTTTTGTGAAAATGTATCTATTGTTTTAAAATCTTTTTGTAAAACCATTTCATATTCATAGTTAAAATATATATACTATTTAACCAAAATATTGAGTTTCAAATTTCAATTGATGTGGGATTTTACTTTAGTTATATTTGTGCATAATTTCTTCAAATAGATTTAATGTGATTATTATTCTTGTTTGTATCCTGGTATAACTATTATATAATCCATTACTAATTATTAAAAATTTCAAATTATTTGAAAATATTGGCAAATAAAAATTATATGGTGTTGTTTTTGTACTATATTCATGCATAATTTCAACTTAAAATAGAATTCTAATATTTTCATTTTAAATTAAAAAAAAAAAAGAATAACATTTATGCAAAAAAATCTAAACAATTTGCAACATTGAAAATATTATTGAATAATGAACACTCTTATAACAAAAATTCCAATATACATACTTATAATCGATATGAAGTTTTATTTCCGAATTAAAATGTACACTCATTATTCTTTACTCAATACCAACTAGCTCAAACTGAAACATATCATGAACACTTTGGTTATCAAAGTTGTTATCTAATCTTTTGTTGTGACTTTCAATCACGGTTTCACTATTATCCACAGTTCTGTATTAGAATTATTGATCCCTCTCCCCCTACAAGATATATCCGTCTTTGTCATTACACGCTCATAAGGAAATGTATCGACATCATATCCTGAAACATATAATCTTGAGAAAGTATCAATATTTTTATCCAGTCTATTCCGATATTTTGATTTTATAAATCTTAGTACATTGAAAAATCTTTCATCTTCAACTGATCCTAATAACATTATTTGACATAATTCATAAAATCATATATGTTCACTAATAATTTCATAAAGGATGGTACTAGGATACAAAGTTTTCCATAAAAGTGTAATTATATCTTTCTTTGTTGGCTCACTCAATAATTCAAATTGTTCCCTTATTACTTGGCCAAAATCAGCTAATTGTAATGCAAGTGATTCTTTTTAAGAACAACATTAATCTGAAATCCATATTGTTCAACTAATTGTCAAAAATGGTTAATGATAGTACCTAATGACAATTGTTGTACTTGTGGAAAAATGGGAAACTCGAAATTCATCATTATGATGAAGGGCATTGGTGAAGTATACCTAAGCTAAGAAAGTTTTGATGTTATTTGTTACTGCTGAATTAATTAATGATTAAGTGAAATATGCAGCTATGTGTGTTTTTACAAAATGTAACAGATCACATAGTCTGTAATTTCATGATACCTTCAACAAAAGAACACAAGGGCCCTAAAGGACAATCGTGTTGTCTTGATGAAGACACCGGACCTGAGAATAGGTGAAGTGTTGAGTTTTGGGACAACAAACATAAGTGCAGACTGTAGGAATAAAATTTCATTACTGAATGTTACATATTCTCATTTATGTTCTTTCCTTCATGATTAAGACATTCAATTAAATGACTGAGTTGTTTAGTTCATCATACAATCCATATAGAAAGCTGAAATGCGAAAGAAATATACAACTCATTTACAAAATTCAATGTTTTATTCATAAGGAAATTTCAAATGTTCCCACACAAGCCATGGGATGTAACTAGAAAGTAAAGTACAACTACTTGAAATGAGAGGTACACATGCATGAAAAAGAAAGTAAAGAGTATGAGTGAACCCATCATTGCCTTGGGGTTTTCTTCGTTGTTTAGAGTAGATCCATTATAAATTTTGTTTCTTTCTCATATTCTTTGTAGAAGTTATTGTACCTGAAAATAATAAAATGTACCATCAATTATGAGCTTGAGGATCAATTCATATTCCTTACTGTCCTAGTTAATGCATATGAATCTCTTCAAAATAGGATATATAATTTACTTGAATATCAGATTGCATACATGCTCTACTTACTCAAAAAGAAGAAAGAGAAAAGAAAGGAAGAAAACATGGATATAAGAGAGGCCAAAAATCCTAAGTATTTTCTAACTATTTTCTTAAGTGTGTAAGTACAGGTTGTAGGTAAGAAGAAATAGACAAGTCCTGACTACAGGCTAGAAAGAAGAATAAATGTAACTCAAACTCAATATTTTCTTCAAATGGAACAAGTTTAAGTACAGAAAAGAGACTAGAAATAGAAGTAAATGTTTCATATTGCAACAGAAAGAAGAATCAGAATTTGAAAACTTATGTTTAGCTAGAAAGAGAGGGTTACTTCGAAACAAAACAAAAAGAAGATTCTATGAAAATTTTCATAGGGATTCACCATGTAAAATGGACATTTAAAACTTTTCGACATGTTGTTTTCAAATACTACATGTGTTAAAAGAATTATTTAAATCAAGTAAGTGATACGGAGAAGTAGTAAACCATGTCATGATCAAGATAAATAGCTATGATGTCTCATTTTTATTTACCAATCTAGCTTTAAACATGAAATCTTATGGTTCCATATTCGAACCAGAAAATACAACTATTATAGCTGTAAATGAATGGAAGAGAGAATTCGGAAAACATTTTCGTGGCTTCATCATGAAAAATCAACATTCCGATTTACAAATATGCGAGAAATGATACTATAAAGCAAATAAAACATCGATGTGAAAGAAACAAAGTAACATATATCTTAACAAGCAATGAATCAAGGATTATGCCTAAAGTACTATCAAAGTAGTTGAACTACTTACAATTTCTAGAATACCACATACAAAGATCTCATAAATCAAGAATAGATTGCAGAATCAAAATGAGTGATAATTTCCAGTACCCATATCAAAAAGGACATTTAAAAATCCTAGTAGAGATTCATTGCAATACAACTCAAAGGAGAAAATGCAGTTGTAGGTCTACAAAAGAAAACACATATCCTGGCTTTGATCAAAAAAATTGAATGAGTATCCAGATCTGGAGATATGCCTAAATTACAGTTGGGAAATCAAAGAAACTAGAGCTTTAGAGTTCATTAATGATGGTTTTAATTTTTCATGCAAGCCAAAATTCTTAAACAGATGGAGCTTAATATGAAAATACCCATAGGGTCAAGTGCCATATCTGAAACATTGATTCAATAGTAAAAGGAGAAAGAAAAATATTGATCAAATAAGCAACAGATGATTATTTTACAGAGTAGGATCAAGATTCACAATAGAAAATGGTGGCCTTCAGATCTTCACATACAAACACAAATTTTGAAGAAAAGCTCAAAATCAAAGGTCAACCAAAAATCAATCAAATCTTGCATCATTGGATAGATCCAAACTTGATGATTAAATAGTGGATATAAATAATAGAGAAGGAACACTTTGTACCTGCAAGTAATGGAAATTCCAAAACTTCTTTTAAGTAGAATGCATGACAAAAATAATAACCATAGAGGCTCTTCGAGCTCATCTAATCAATGGCCAAGCATGAATAATACCAGGAAAATAGGATGACCACATATCAATGCTCGAAAGAAAACCGATACTTCAACATATCAAAGATGTTTTATACACAGATTTGAATAATTTCTCAAAGTCACAGATCTACAAATACCTAGAATCAAGAAATCACGTGCTCAAAGAGTAATAGAGCAGGATCAGAACCCATTTCAAGCTCGAGGGTACCATCAAAACTTAAATCAAACGATGGCCATTATTTTGCGATAGAAGCCTCACAGAGCATGAAAAGAACATACATGGTGGCCACCATGCAATTCCAAAAAAAAACACAGTGGCCAAATTCAGGACTCCAACAATGGCGACAAACAAAATGAACACCTTGTTAAAAAACAAAAAACTCGAGTAGAGATAGAGATTCAAAGGATCCATATAACAAATCCTTAGAATGTGGAAACAAAATAAACAACCATATTAATTGAAAGATTCAAAAGATAATATAGAGAGCATATCTCTTCTAGATCTTGAATTTAAGGCAGAATATGCACAAACAAAGAAAAAACTTAAATAGTGAAGTTCCATATTTATCATTCAGAACAGAAGCAATGATGGTCATTTCTATTTAAGGTAAATACAATGTCATTATTGAAAAACTAGAGATCTCTAAAATGATAGACAAAGGATTACCCAGAAGAGCTCGAGTCCAAAATGTGCGTACCTAATCAAAAGATAACATTCTAGCAAGTAACAAGACAACCCATTCTCAACTCGTTTAACTGAGCTCAAACAAAAAAAATTAGTGACCACTTCGAAGAAAATTTAGATGTCAAGAACACGACGACCGCCTTGTAGGCCAACTCACAGAGAGCCATTTTCACAAGAGAATCGAAGCTCGAATGCTAAGAATAATGGCGTCAAAGAAAAAATTTTCCATGGCTTCTCTCGCATAATGAAAACTAAATGAAATGTGCATGAGGGTCGAGCTATTCCTTATCATGAAAACTCGAGAGGTGAGTTTCAACCTAACTCAACCATGATCATAAATTAATGGTTCTAGATCAGAAGGATAGAAATCAAAGGCCAAAATTGATCCTCAAAGTTCAAATCAAACCACCACCATGATCAGGATGCCACTGGCCATATTAATTGTAGGGGTAAACCCTAACTCACGATCAATGATCGATGACATAGAACGCATGAAGGATATAAATCAACGACCCAAGATTAATCATTGTTATCAAAGAAACTCAACCAAAGTTGTGCAATCCACCGAAAAAATTCCTAAGGGGTACGCGTCATCCTGCGCAAGGAGGGGCCAGACCTCATGCTTAAATGAAATCATTTACAAATTTGACTTTCACTATAGTCCAAACCCTAAGCTATGCAAAACTAACTATGCATGCCAACTATAATCACTAAAAAGATGAATTTTTTAATCAAGTATATCCGAATTCAAATGGTGCCGAAATTATACATGCTCACAATTATAACCAAGATCCAAAGGTGGTAGACTATAATATGGTATGTGTTGTCAAAAAGGGGCGAATCGTATTTTTACATTAACCTTATACAAGGTTTAAACCATGTAATATGCTTAAACTTACAAGCTTACCTCATACTCAGTAGATGGTAAATTTAAAAAGTGGTCCCCACTTCAAGGAGCTAGTTTTGATTTGCAGAGTGTCACTCATGTGACCACTTAGGAAGAGATATCAATGTCAGAGCATGTACACATGGACAATGGTCCCCACATTGGATGTTTATTTTGCAAATATTACAAATGTTTGAATTATTTACTCACGTAAAGTAAATTGATTTGTTTCATGCTTCACAAGAAGACGAGAAAAAGAGAAGAAGATAGAGTTGCATGTTTAAAGGAGAAATAATTGCATAGCAAGCAAGCTTATTATTAGTAAATTGTTTAACTTGGTTTTCTTAAAAATAGAACAGTCATTTTCAGTTTGGTATGTATTGTAATTAAGGCTAATAATTCCTATTTCTAATTGCATGCTCTATTTTTATTCCTTTATCTATTATTAAATCAAGGATAAAAATAAGATGCATGGGTGAGTACAATCCTTAGGCTATATTTAGGAAGAGGGTAAAATTTTATTTTTGTTATGTATTTTGTGCCTTTACAAAGCACAAATAGGACTTTTTGATGTAGGAGTATTGAAGAAATTTTTCAGCAGTTTTTCTTTACGAGGGTGAAGTATTTTGTCTTCCCACTTACTTGCAGTATTTTTGTATCTTTGTATTAGTCTTGTGAATGAAAATTCCCGATTAATCATCTTACCCTGTTGCTGTAAAATTCGAGTAGTTTCTACATAATATTAATGTGCATGTTAAGCTCAGCAATATTGCTGTTATAATCTCCACCAATACCTCCAATTGTTTTGCCCTTGATATTCTGCAGAAAAATTGTTGGTTCGTGCATCAAAATCCTTTCACATATCAATTGTGCATATACTTAGTCAAATCCCTCATACAAATTTGGTGTATCACCTTAGTTTTAATTACTTTACAGTCATATTTTACCCTTAAACCCCGAAGTAGATTAGGATACATCAACAAGGAACCGGCCTTGATACCAAAGACTCACCTCAAAATAGGTATACACATAGACCTGAGGTGTTTCCATTGTATGTACGAAAGAGAGAGATCAAATCATGAAAGTTTAGAAAACTTGCAGCCATCTCTCTACATGGTGCACTTTTGAGAGATAACAATTTTTGGCACACTGGTGGGATCATGAATCAGATCTATGTGCAAGTTATGAAAGATCCATAACAGATTTATAGCAGTTACAAAGTCACTTTCGAGAGCAAGTTGCAGCAATTTATTGTAAAGATTTTAAGATCTTTTGAGAAAATTCCATTAAGATGATATCGACACAAGATTGCAGCATGTTTCATGCCTAAATTGAATACGAGATCATATGTAAGAGGAATTCCTCCCGAGTTTGTTTATTTACCATTGAATTCTTCTATAGGGATAAGAGTTGGTAATACTTTACCTTATAATAGACACTGGTTTTGACAATCCTCCTCCCGATATTCCTTCACCATATATTAATTTCTCTATTAACATCCTAGTTTTTCAAATGGTTCTTCAACATCCAAGGAATTTTTGACCTTTACTAATGGCAGCCCATTAGTAATCCTAGTTTACCATGACATTCCTAATGCTGCCATGAAAAATTTGCCATCATTCATAGGTGAAAATCAAGTTACACCTGCTGAACATATCAAAGATGTTGCAGCCATATGTGTAGTCCATAATATTACTCATGAAGACATACCTTTAATACTTTTAGCTGCATCTTTTAAAGGGCAATCCTTGTAATGGTATAGAAACCTAGAAATTGGAAGCATAAGAACTTGGGATGACTTAGGTGAAAAATTGTTGAAACAGTTCCAGGATAATTCAGATCATTTGTCTCTCATTGAACAACTATCTACTATTAAAAGAGCCCCTCATGAGTACATGTCCAGCTTCAATATCCATTTTGCTAGGACTTGGGAAAGAATCCTAGCAAGTGTTAAGCCTCAAGTTGACCACACTTTTCTTTATTACCTCAGAGCTTTGAATAGTGATATTTCAACTATGATTCAATCTATGGGAGGTAATACTCTTCCAGATGCTTATGATATTGCTATAAAATATGAAAACAACCTTATTCAAGATGGAAAATTGGCACCAAGGCCTTCAATGCCTTTTTGGTATATTTAGCACCTATTCCTCAACCTATTACAATCATAGAACCTGTTGTTGTAGCCCCATTAGATGATGTATTTAAAGCTTTGTAGACTATGGGAAATAAATTGAATTCAATTGAAAATAGAATTGCATTACCTAGGAGACCATATTAGGATCCTTATTAGCATAATCAATAGAATCAAAAAATAGGCAGCCTTACCAACAAAGGAAGTTTAACCCAAAGGCTCCTAGTTCATCTAACTCGTTAGTACCAATTAATATGGCTACGGAAGAGTGGTGTCAACCTTGGAATCAACCTCATTCAGCTGCAAGTTGCCCAAATGCTTTTCTAAATTTCAATATTTTTGCACAACCTCATTATGAAACATTTTCCATGCCTTAAATGGAGGGTGGGCAGCAAGAAAATCATGTTCGAGAAAACACGAAAAAAATTTAGTCAATTTCAATGAGGAGGATTTCATTGTAGTCACTACTAGGGCTCAAGGAAACGATGTTGAAAGTCAAAAACAACAAATTAGGCCTATCTTGCTTCATTGTCGCTAATAAGACAACATCTACAAATCCCAAAGCCAACAAACAATCGTGTTGTTCCTAAAAAAAACAAGTGTTCCAGTTGATAAAGGCCATAAAAAACAACTACAACTTGACCCAAGAATAATGTTTATACATCGATATTTAAAGTAACTAAATCGAATCAATTTTTTCTAAAGCCTACTCTAATACTGTTGAATCCATCTCTAAAATTGTTGCTTCTTTTAACATTGTTGAAGTAATGAAAATGAATAACATTAACATCTCAATGTGGGATGCTCTAAGTATTCTGGACAACAAAATTTACTTTCTCATGAACTAGCTAATTGCAGATTTCTTCAAATACAATCGAAGAGGAAGTTCAAAAGGCAAACATGGTTCTTGGAACGCGTTTGAAAAAGACTACATTAAATAAGTTAAGTGGATGGTTCGAGAAAGTTATGAATGCTCATGACATCAAGAAACCACCGCCATTTTATTTATCACTGATTATGGGGAACATCTAGTTCATAATTACATGGTGGATAGTGGTGCAAGTAGCACAGTTATGCCAAAAGTAATTGCAGAAAAATTGGGTCTGCAGTATGAGCCTACAGAAAGGAGTGTCTTATAGCTTGATGGAATTGCAACCAATACAGTTGGTGTAATCAGAAATTTAGAGGTGACGTTACATGCTTGCCCAAATGTTTCTATTCTACAAGATGTTACTATTGTAGATTTTCCCCATACTTTACTTTATGCTTATCTAGAGACTTCACAACAAAAATAGGAGGTTATCTTTCTTCAGATTGGTCCTTATTTTTCACTACTCATTACGGCACTAAAGTTACTATCAATTCACTCTGTAAATGTGGTGGCTAAGTATTCACCTTAGATTAATCTGAATTTGATGAGGTAGCTCAAGTTTCAACATTAGATGGTGTTTCTAACATGTTTACCGATGATGAAAATACGGTGGAAGAACATGCTCATGATCATTTTAAGGAAGTTGAAGAACACACATTTGGTGTGTATTGTATGCATGGAAAAAATACACCACTTCCTTTAATGTCCAAAATAGAAGATTCGAGAGAAGGGATTTGGAATATTCATTTTGATGGAGCTAAGAACAAAAAAGGATAGAGAGCAAGCTTGATGCTCACTTCTCCAATGAACAAAAGGTATTTCTCACTTTGAGTCTCTAATTTGCATGTACTTGTAATGTAGCTGAATACGAAGTACATTAATTCATGGCTTACATTGGGCCAAAAGAAAAGTATCAACATGCTACAATTTTTTTGTGATTCTGAGTTTGTTATCAAACAAGTATAAAATTTCAATGTTTGTAAGAATCCATTAATGACGTTTTACAAACATAGCTCGTTCCAGACTTAATGGACTATTTCGATGCTATCAACATTCAGTATATTCCTAGAGCTGAAAAAAAGCATGCAGATAGACTTGCAGTAGTTGGGGATAGTTTTGAAGAGCTAGAACAGATTGAAAATAGGAAAATCCAACCTCATATACAGCTAATTACCACGGCCTCAATACATGATAATGATTCAAATTGGCAAGTTTTTGAAAGTGATGATCAAATCTATAGGTTTTTGTAGCAAGAAGCTAAGTTTTTTGTAGTTAATCAAGATAAATTATAGAACCTATTTGGTGATCGATTGTTTAGTTGAAGATAAATAAACCGCATCTAGGTCTAGTCACATTGGAAGATATCTTCAAAGACGATAATCAATTAAGAAAGGTTAAGACTAAGAAGTCAACCCATGTTGATAATTATGAAGAGATCTCGGTTGATGAAGGGAATTTTTTTCCTTAGAAAGGTATGTTCCTTAACTAAAAAAAAATCATTTATTGATCTTTGTAACGAATTTTAAGATGTTTTCACTTGGAAATACTAAGACCGAAAGGATTTGATCCCATTTTAGCATAGCATACAATCGATTTGTAGCAAAATTCTAAACCTATTAGATAGAAAAAGAGGCTGTAAATCCCAAAATAGAGTCTCTAATGAGGAAAGAATTATATAATTTGATATAATTAGGTACTATATTTTCGATTAAGCATTCAAGTTGGGTAGCCAATCTTGTTCTGTTAGAAAGAAGAATGGTGAAATCAGACTATGTGTAGATTTCGAGAGATCTTGATAAGGAGTCATTAAAAGACCATTACCCACTCCCAAATATGGATCAGATTTTAAGAATAGTTTTTGGTGCGAGACATATTATCTCTCCGGATGGTTATAGTAGATATAATTAGATTTTAGTCTATAAAGAAGATATATATAAAACAACTTTTACCACCAAGTGGGATACTTGTGCTTACAAAAGGATTCCTTTTGGGCTTTCAAATGTTGGTGTAATGTTTCAACGCACAATTGACATGGCTTTTCAGAGATTTTTAAATAAATTAATTCTAGTTTATTTAGATGACATTACCATGTTCTTGAAAAATACGTAAGAACACCCGATACATCTAATGGAGACCTTTCAGTTGTGAAGATAGTTTGGAATATCTTTGAATCCACTTAAGTCTATCTTTTCAAGTACATCAAGGTAAATTACTTAGTCATATTGTTTCTTAGCAAGGATTAGCAATTGATCCTTTCAGATTGAAGCCATATCACATCTATAATTGCCTCATCATAAGAAGGCATTAAAGAGTTTTATGGGAAAAATCAACTTTGTTAGAAAATTTGTTCTAGATTTTGTAGCATTGGTTAAACCATTAACAACTATGCTAAAGAAAGAGAAAAATTTCTCTTAAAACAATGAAGGAATAGAAGGATTTGAATCAATCAAACAAGCTATCTCTCAAGCTCCTACTCTTGTAAATCCTAATTTTGATTAAGATTTTACAATGTATGCACTTGCAGGAGCTAAAACAATCTCAGCTATATTAACTCAAGTCAATGATGAAAATATTGAGCAACCTATTGCTTTCTTTGGATAGAGCTTGCATGATTATGAAACAAGGTACACATTTCTTAAAAACAAGTACTTTCAGTAGTTAGAGGACTAAAGAATTTCAAGTATATGCTTTTGAACAATAAAATCCATGTTCTTGTTTCTCATCGAAGTGTGAAAGCATTCTTACCAAATAAATAATTGAATGAGAAAAGAGAAAACTGGATAACGAAGGTCATGGAGTATGATGTTGATATTCAAGATGCTAATACGGTTCAAGGAAAGGCCTATGTGAACATCTCATTGCGATATGAAAAAGTAGTAAGCTACAAAACCAGATGATTCAAAACAACATGCCGAAATTTCATATCAGCAATCAGAAATTTTGGTTCAACTAGAAAATATGCATTTGAGCTTACTCATGAGATTCAGAAGCAAGATGGATGACTATTTTGGTTAACTATCTCGTAGCATGGCACTTATATAGAAAACATGGACAAGAATAAATGAAGGTATTTAAAATTACAAGATGTACCTTATATCTTAATTGATAATGTGTTATTGAAAAATGATATAAATGGACTCTTGTTGCGGTGTGTTGACTATGATAAAATTCATTAAATATTGTCAGAATTCCATGAAGGACCCATAGGAGGTCATTTTTCAGCACGTACTACGGCCTTAAAAATTATGAAAGATGGTTACTATTGGCCTAGCATATTCAAAGACTGTATTGAATGGATTAGAAAGTGTAAAAATGTGCTTTGTTTGCTAGGAAAAAATGTCTAGATTCTCTACCCTTACATTCTATCTCATTTGATCATCCTTTTATGCGGTGGGGTCTTGATTTTATTGGCATGAAAAATCCACCTTCATCACAAGGACATAAGTGGATCTTAACTACTATAAATTACTTTACATGATGGGTCAAGCAATAGCCTTAAAGGATGCTAATGAAGCTTTGATACTATCCTTTTATGAAGGTATAGTCTCATGATTTGGTGTTTTGGCAGCTATCATATCGATAATGCTTTATCATTTCTTGGTGCTAAGATAACAGATTGGGCAATGTCAACCATGGAATTTGCAAGGTAATGGCTTAGCTGAAAGTACTAACAAGAATCTTTTAAGGATCATCAGAAGAACACTCAAAGATAATCAAAGAGCTTGGCATCTGATGTTGAATTCAACACTTTGGGCTGATAGGGTGACTCCTAAAAGATCAGTTGGCAATTCACCATATAAACTTGTGTATGAAAAAGAAGCAAGAATGCATATTTCAATTGAGTTACCTGCATTGGATTTGCTACATCAAATGGAGCTACTTGAGAATGAACCATTACAGGTTCGTTATGCAGAGTTAATGGAATTACAAGAGCTAAGAGATAAAGCTCATTTGAATATGGAAAAGAATCATAAACAAATGAAGAAGACTTTTGACAAGAAATCCAAATTTAAAGTCTTCAATGAAGGAGATATTGTGTTAAAGTGGGATGTCGATTGTGAATATCCATGAAGACACAAGAAGTTTGATACAATCTGGAGTGGCCCTTACATGATTTCAACTTGCAAAGAACACAATGCTTTTCAACTTTCAAAGCTGAATGGAGATGAAATTCCCATTCCTGTGAATGGTATGTTTCTCAAATACTATTATTGAAAATCTTACAGTGATTGTTAGAGTAGGATTTCCCTTTAATAAGTGCAGTCCCTACCAGATCCTTTCCTAGTTTTAGTTCCATTTTGGAAGGTTTGGACCTTTCAGAGAAGGAAAATTTTGGTTACATGTTTATACTCCATGCCTAATGGAAGAGATCAAGGAACTTATCTATAAGCTAGTGCAACTTTCCCCGTAGGATTGCTAGAAATGTTGACAATTTTTGTACTTGTGTAAAAATGGGCAACTCGAAACTTCGTCGTTATGATGAAAGGAATTGGTGAAGTATAGCTAAGCTAAGGAAGTTTTGAAGATAAGGAAGTTTTGATGTTATTGGTTACTAATTAATGATTAAGTGAAATCTGTAGCTATGTGTGCTGTTACAAAATGTAACAGATCACATAGTCAACAATTTCATGATACCTTAAGCAAAAGAATACAAGGGCCCTGAAGGAAAGCTGTGTTGTCTTGATGAAGACACTGGATTGCAGAATAGGTGAAGTGTTGATTTTTGGGACAAAAATGTACGCAATGAATGTAGGAATCATAGTTCATTCAATGTTCTGATTCTCATTTATGTTCTTTCCTTCATGATTAAGACATTCAATTAAATAAATAAGTTTTTAGTTCATCATACAATCCATACAGAAAGATGAAATGCAGAAAAAAATATACAACTCATTTAGCGATGGAGAGATCTAGCGATGGAGAGATCTTCGAGGACACGGTTTCGCAGATTTCGCAGCTTTGGCTGCGCAGAATGCCTGCGAACCGCGGTTAAAAATGCTGAGGAAAGGCTGAGCTATAGCCCATGTAGGGCGTTTGAAGACACGGGTAAGAAAGTCGAAAAAGCGGGAGGTACTGCCAGTGCGGTCTCTGCAGTTCTGGCTGCGGAAAGTCTGCGCAATATGACAAAACTTGCTGAGGAAAAGCAGATCTCAGACTGCAATCGGACGGCTAGCAGAGAAAAGGAGGAAATACTGAGATCCACACCTTTGGCTTGGAATAAGCTTTTTCAAAGCCCTAACCTCAAGGTGGGTCCGAAAAGCACTGAACAGTTCACATGGGAAATGGACAAAGAGGGTGCCACCTGTCTTAGGGTCCCAGATGGTTTTGTTGATAGAGCTTTAAACAAAACAAACCTCTCCCTCGTTGGTAAGTTTCTTGGCTCTAGACCTAATATTGATTTCATTAGAAAATGGGCTTTGAGAAAATGGAAACCCAAGGGAGCCCTAAGCATTACCATTATGCCAAAAGGTTTTTTCTTGGCTAAATTTAACCAACAAGAGGATTTAGATTCGGTGTTACTTGGAGGCCCCTGGTGGTTGGGAAATATGGGTCTTTTTTTGAAAAAATGGTATCCGGGTTTTGATCCAAATACAGAAAACATAAACACCATTCCTATCTGGTGTAGGCTACCAGGTTTGCCATTGCATCTTTGGGATGATGAAATCGTTAAATATTGCAAAATCCCTCGCTCACCTATTGGCTTAGATGGACCCACAAGAAACAGATCCAGGCTTGCTTTTGCTCGGTTCTGCATTGTCTCAGCCATTGATCAGGAGTTTCCAGAGCACATAATATTGAAAACTAGATTTGGATCCTGGACTCAAAGAATTGAAGTTGAGACCTTAAGATGTAAGCGATGCCAAAGCATTGGTCACTCTGACGAAAACTGCAACAAGAAGAAGACCCCTCTTTTGGTTTCTGTTCAGCCTGAGATTGACGCAGATCTAAACAAAGTCAACAAGGATCCAAGCCAGGAAAGGAAAACTGAAGATAAAGGTCCCAGCCAGAGAAATGTGCAGTTAAATAGCAGGGGGAAAAAAAAGAAAAAAGGGGGTTTTAGAACTCATATTAAGAAACATCTTGTCTGGCGTCCCAAAGATGCTTCAATAGCTTCCAATGAAGTAGTGGACAAAACTATGAAGGCATCTCCGGACAAACCTTTTGAAACTTCTGTGAAGGATGACCTTGCTAAGGATTCCTTGGAAGTGAACGAACAAGAAGGTTTAATCCCTCCTGGTTCAGATGAGAAAGAAATCCTGACATTCATTAGAAAGGAAGCTTACAACAAGGAGAATATGGATGTGAGTGAACCTCTGGCGATCCTCTCTTCTGGAGAGACAGGAAATGCGGATCCGCTGCCATACCTCAGCACTTCAACAGCGTCTGCGCAGGACTGTTGCAGCCTCAAAACTGATTCTGGTCATGCTCCTGACAGTATCCATAAGGAACAAAAGGTAGGGGGGATCACGCCTACCATGGAAAAGAAGACCTTTTTAATCCCTTCTGGTTCAGAAGAGAAAGAAATCCTGCCTTTCGTTAGAAAGGAAGCTTGTATCAAGGAGGATATGAGGGTGTTTGAGCCCCTGGAGTCTCTCCCTACTGGAGAGAAAGGAATTGAGGATCCGCTGCCATACCTCAGCATGTCAACAGTGACTGAGCAGGTCTGTTACAATCACACTCCTGTCAATATTCATAAGGAACAAGAGGAAGGGGAGATTACGCCTGCCAAGGAAAAGGAAGATCCAGACTCTGGGTTCACTTTGGTCATCTCAAAAAAGAAAAAAAAAAGAATGGAAGGCTTTGAAAGGATCCCAGAATCACTTTATAGTGAAAAGAAAAAGGAAATTGACAATTGGGACACCTCTACCTCCAGAAAAACCAGATCTTCAGTTAGACGATTAGCTGATTTTGGAGGAAGCTCGAAAAGAGGAAGACCCTCTAAAAAAACTCTCAGAGCTAAGAAAACAGAGAGGGAGATTGCAGATGGTGTTCAGCGACAACTGAACCACCAAGCAAATCCAACAACCAACCATTCCATATGAAGATCATATCTTGGAATATTAGAGGCCTTAACGGTTACTCTAAGAAAAGAAACATCAAGGAGTTACGGGACTCAAAGAACCCCAAAGATTTTGATTCTTCAAGAAACTAAGATGAAAGCAATGTCCATGGATAATATTAAAAATAATTTTTGGGATAGCTCTGAAATGGCGGCTGTTGATTCTCAGGGTGCTTCCGGAGGGCTGGCAACTCTTTGGGATAAAAGGCACTGTACTGGTATGATCCTTAGTGATAATTTTAATCATCTTGCAATTAAGTTTGTCACTATTGAAAAAAAGTGTGAATGGATCTTGTCTAATATCTATGCCCCTAACTCTGCTAGTGGTAGAAGAAAACTATGGGCTGATCTTAAAATCTTTAGAAACCAAAGATTACTCGCTTAATCGGCTTATCATGGGAGATTTCAACTCCCCTCTAAACCCAGGCGAAAAGTTTGGGGGAACCCCCACCTTCTCTAATGGTATGGAGGATCTTGCCGATTTTATCACTGAACAAAACCTCATTGATGTGGATCTCGCATGGTAATAAGTATACTTGGAACAATAGAAGGGTGGGAAAGGGGCTCATTCAGTGAGATCGGGACAGGCTCTTATCTCGGCAACCGGATTCTTAGCCAAGACTTTTACCTCTCTTCCCCGCCTGTAATTGGATCGGATCATAATCCGATTGCTTTAAGCTTTCTAAATTGGACCAAACTGCAAGAAGCTCATTCAAATTTGAAAAATGTGGATGGAGCACGTTGATATCTATGATAGAATAAAGGGATGGTGGGATTGGAATGGGGAAGGCACCGCCAAAGATGATTGGTCCAAAACTCAAAAATGTCAAAAAGCAAGTCAAACTTTGGAACAAAAATGTTTTTGGAAACATCTTCGGAAAAAAGAAAGAATTAAAACAGAAGCTTCAGGATCTTGAGTTAAAAATGGATACTATGGGGAGGTCAGTTGAAGATGAAGTAAATGAAAAGAGAATTCTTTCTGAGTTACACACGATATGCAGTAGAGAAGAATCCTTTTGGCGCCTTAAATCAAGAGCTATCTGGCTTAAAGAGGGGGACAGGAATACAAAGTTCTTTCACATGACCACTCTAAAGCACAGGGCCAGTAATAGGATTTTAGAGGTTTCTAAAAGCAACGGAAGTATTACTAAAAATCCAAACAGCATTAAGAAGCAAGCACTTGAATTCTACAAAAATCTTCTTAGAGAGAGTAATGTCAGCAATCCGGAAGCTATTTCCTTCATGCTAGAGGCAATCCCCCAGAATGATATTGAAGACCAGAAATTCAGAGATATCACTAAAGCGGTCGCGCTTGATGAGCTAAAAAAGGCTGTTTTTTCTCTTGAGGGGGATAAGGCTCCTGGACCGGATGGATTCTCCATTAATTTTTTTCAGAAATTCTGGGAAATATGCTCGGAGGATCTTCTCAAAGCGGTTAATGAATTTTTTAGATCGGGAAATCTTCTAAAAGAGCTCAATAACACACACATTCAGGCTTTGGCACCTAAGAAAATGAATGCAAAAGATTTCAAGGATTTCAGACTCCATCACCAAGTTAATGCTATTTTTCGAATCTTCACCAAAATTATTGCTTCTAGGCTGCAGCTCATAATGAAGGATCTCATCTCAAAGCAGCAGAGTGGCTTCATTAAAGGCAGGATAATACAAGACGGTGTGATTATGGTACACGAAACTATGCATTCTATGGAAAATAACAAAAAGGCTAACATGATCCTTAAGCTCGACATGAATAAAGCCTTTGACAAAGTTTCTTGGGTCTTCCTTGACAGGATTCTATCTAAATTTGGGTTCACAGAAAAGTTTAGAAAAATTGTTAAATCATGTATATCTACAGCCAGGTTCTCTGTGGTTGTTAATGGAGAGCCTGTGGGATTCTTCACCAGCAGCAGAGGTCTAAGGCAGGGAGACCCCATCTCCCCCCTTCTCTTCATCCTTCTGGCTGACAGCCTTAGTAGAACAATTAGCAGAGCGGTGGAAGACGGCCTTTTAAAGGGTTCTAAACCCACTTCTCTCAGCCAAGCTGTCTCTCATCAACAGTTTGCAGACGACACTATCCTTCTTCTTCTGGCCTCAGTGGTTGAAGCTAAAGCTATCAAGGCTCTTCTGCAGCTTTATGAATCTGCTTCCGGGCAAGAGATCAATTACGACAAAAGCATCCTTTTTTTCTTTAACACCCCTGAGGAAAGACAACTCAAGATTGCTAAAATTCTGGGCTGTAAAATTGGTACTCTTCCAGCAACGTACTTAGGCCTCCCTCTTGGCATGAAGAAAGTCTCTCACACGGTGTGGGATGATTTATTGACGAGATTTCAGAAAAAAATGGCCGGTTGGAAAGGGACCACTCTCTCTAGTGCTGGTAAGTGCCTTCTCATTAAAAGCACACTCCAAAGTTTGCCCATATATATCATGTCACTATTCAAAATTCCTTCCTCCTTCAGAGAGAAAATTGAAAGGATTCAGAAAAAAATTTTATGGCAAGGCATGGAAGAAAAGTTCGATTTCACCTTGTGGCCTCGGGATAAAGTCTCGCACCCCTAAATCTAGGGGAGGGTGGGAATAAAAATATTGAGAAAATGAATGAGGCACTCATTGCTAAGATGGGCTTTGGAGATTGCTTTCGAGAAACAACCCCGGATTGATGTCATTAAAACAAAATACTTGAATCAAGCAAGTCATGTTTACTCCTATCGCATGATGAGCAGCTCTCCCAATGGTTCCATTTTTGGAATAATCTGGTTAAGAGTAGAAACTTCATTAAGAAGGGAAGCAAATGGAAAATTGGGGATGGCAGCGACATTAACTTCTCGGGAGGACAATCTGGTCCAATGATAATCTCTTGAGAGATTTGGGACTCGCTAAGGACATTCGATAAGAAAATATGGAACTAAAGTTAAGGACTACATTGATGGAAATGGCACCAACAAGAATTGGAAAAGACTTACTATGGAGAGTATTGAATCGAAATGACTATTTCCTCCCTCCAAGACCTTTTGGATCTCTTCCTTTGTGTCACCTGGATTCCAAGGATGAGCTGATCTGGAGCAATTCACACGAGGGTAAATACTACCAAATCTGGTTATACCACTTTTCCACAAGAACCAATCGACTTTAATCGAACTTGATCTCGGATGCCTCGAGTTAACCCCAAAATAAATTTTTTTCTTTGGTGGCCATCGAGGCAAAATTCTCACCACCGACAATTTGATGAAAAGAGGTTTTATCATTCCCAATTGGTGCCACCTTTGTAGGAATAACTATGAAGACATTAGACATCCTGCTCATACACCGTGATTATGCCTTTAGAGTTTGGAACTTTGTCCTTTCCAAATTTGAAGCTCTCTCGGGTGATGCCGAGGATCTTACTCATTGTGGAACCAATGGAACCCACTATTCGAGACATTGTGCTATCGAAGAATCTGGAAATTAGCCATCCCGCATTTAATTTGGAGGATCCGGAAGGATAGAAATAATATAGTTTTTAGAAATAAGAAGCAGTAATTTTAAACTCACTACTTGGCAAGATCTCCCAAGGCATCAAAGAGGACATGGCCGATTTAAACCTCCTAAGAACAATTGTTACCCGAAAATGAAAAGCACATCTTATCAAATTGGCGCAGATCGGATATTGGAGCAACCCCGGAATAGTGTGGATAGATCTTTGGTCAAATGGCATCCCCCGAATCCAATTGGTTCAAGCTGAACTTTGATGGTGCCTCTAAGGGGAACCCCGAAACAAATTGGAGGAGGAGCAATACGAGACCATAAAGGTAATTTGATTGTTGCATATGCTGGAAAAATGGGAATCCAAACCAATCATTTTGCGAAGCTTTATCTGTTTCTCTCCGGGGTTTGAGAGTTTCTCGGACCCAAAATATCCGTAACCTCATTGTTGAAGGGGACTCCTTAATATTATTAATCCTTAATCGGTCCTCTTCTCCTAGCCTGGAATATCAAAGATTTTATCTCCGAGTCCATAAGCATCACCATACTTCAACAACAAAGATCGAATCATACATACTTACATGGGAAGGGTAATAAGTCGGCCGATGCAATGGCCAATTATGGCATTAATATAAATTTCACTATTTGGGATAATGATAGTATCCCTAATCACTTCACAACAAAGATACATGCGGACCTTCACACGCAAACAATCTCTAAAGATATGCTTTAATCTTTGGAGGAAATCCATAAATTCTTCCACAGGTGCTGTTTTAGTTTATTTGGCGTGGCATATGATATCTACTCCAAATGATGGCAAGATTTTGTTTAGGAACTTCAAGTGGAGCCGTCTAAATTTAAAAACAGCGCACGCGGGAAGTACAATAGCTGTTGATATTCGGTTGCCAAGCTCCGCGAAAACCGAAGATAACTACAAGGTGAAAGCTGACAGGATAAGGGTTTCCACGCGCGACTTCACGCAGACTCAGATCGGCAATCCTACAGCCGTTCGTGGGAGGACCAACGGCTACAGTTCCCATTTTTATGCGACCCGCAACGGCGAGAAACGAATCACTCTCAACGCCCAAAGGTATTTTGAAAATTGTTGTAACCAGCACATCCTTGTGAAGATGGGAGGGCCTCCCTGCCAGATTGAGCCGTGTGCGAGACTCGACCTGGAAAGATAACACCGAGCTCGAACATTCTTAGTATTGGCGGATTCACCAACTTTGTGGAGAGAGTGCAAGGGCATGATCAAAACATCTCTGTTCGCTTTGCCAAGGATTGGAATGAGAGGATGGTCGACTATGGAGGGCAGAAGATTCTTATTAATGACGAACTCATAGCCGAAGCGACTGGCCTCAGCTTGGAAGGATACCGCTTCTTCAACAAGAGGGTTATCAAAGAGGCTGAAGAGAGAAGATTTGTGGAGGAGGAGGAGAAGCTTATATTCAACACCGCGGGTCTGCTTGTTAATTCAATTCCTTCTCCGTATGATGAAGTCACCCGCATGATGATTCGCTACATATCCTTGGAAGGCAGGTTTGTTACTGTCCCTGCCAAGCACCTTGTCTTTTTGAATCACTTTCGTAGGAGTAGGTTGGTTTGCTTTCCCCACTATCTGTTAAACTCTCTTGAGCGCTCCATTTTGGAGTTCCAGAAGCATACCCGGGCGGTTCCCCTTCACCAAGGGCTTATTCTGCTTATTCACAAGCACTGCCTTATTAAATTCCCCGGTCTCCCTTCCTCTCCCGGCCCGGCTTTGGGCTCTGCTGCCGCCCCTGTCTCCCCGCTGCCCTCGCCGCGCCCCGCCTCCGGTGCCGATGCCCCCACGCAGCTGCTCATGCTTCTCCTTCTTTTCCCCCGCCGCTGCCCCCGCCACCCACACTGTCTCTACTTCTAAACGTGTCACTGGGCTTCTAGGAGACTCAACCTTGAGTCTACCGGGCCGAGGGGGATGAACCTTTGGATGACATTGCTCGTGATCTCGCCGAACATTAGTAGTGCCGGCCCCAGTGGCACCAACGGATAACCCTTCTAGAAGATTGGAGGCCTTAGAGGCTGAGCTTAAATTGCTGAAGGATGAGGTAAAAAATCTTGCTAAGCAAAAAGGCAAAAAAAGCATTGAGGGAGAAGGGAGCATTGGCAATAGCCAGCTTGATGAAATATACAAAAAACTGACCTCCCTTGACTCCCGACTTGGGAAAACGAAGACTAGGCATGAGTATAATATTGCAGCATTCAGGGCCATAGAGGAATTCATCGAAGGACATGCAAGAAGTGTTTCGCAACTCAGCGGTGTCCCGATGACTCTTTGGGGCAATGAGAAAGAGAGTAAAAGAACCAGAGAGGAGCTCGATAAGACGGATGCTGCTCATATGACCACGCTGGGTATGTACCATGCTTGGAAAAAAGTAAAGATGAGTATTGATCAAGCGGCCAAGAAGTAGTCCTGTTTTACTACTGCTTCTTGGCTGTAGGCTTGCTGTTTTGTTGCCGTTGTTTTGCTGTTAAGTCTCGTTTGTGTTGCTGTTTCTAGGCTTCGGTGTTCTTTGCTGTAACTTTTGTGCTTTGATACTGCTTCTCTGCTCCTCTCTCTTATTCTGGCTTTTAGGCCTCCTTTTGTACACAAGGGTATAGTCCCTTTCAAAAAACTATTTACCAATATTAAAAAAATTTCCAATGCTCCCACACAAGTCGTGGGATGTAACTAGAAAGTAAAGTACAACTACTGAAATAAGAGGTACACATGCATGAAAAATAAAGTAAAGAGTATGAGTGAACCCATCATTGCCTTGGAGTTTTCTTCGTTGTTTGGAGTAGCTCCATTCCAAATTTTTCTCCTTTCTCATCTTCTTTGTGGAAGTTATTGTACCTAAAAAGAATAAAATGTACCATTAGTTATGAGCTCAGGGATCAATTCATATTCCTTACTGTCCTAGTTTGTGCATATGAATCTCTTCAAAATAGGAGATATAATTTACTTGAATATCAGATTGCATACATGCTCTACTTACTCAGAAAGAAGAAAGAGAAAAGAAAGGAAGAAAACATGGATACAAGAGAGGCCAAAAGACTAATTATTTTCTAACTGTTTTCTTAAGTGTGCAGTACGGGTTAGCTTAAGAAGAAATAGACAAGTCATGAGTACAGGATGGAAAGAAGAATAAATGTAACTCAAACTCAATATTTTCTTCAAATGGAACAGGTTTAAGTATAGGAAAGAGACTAACGATAGAATCACATGTTTCAGATTGCAACAGAAAGAAGAATCAGAATTTGAAAACTGATGTATGGCTAGAAAGAGAGGGTTACTTCTGAAATAGAACAAAAAGAAGGTTCTAGGAAAATTTTGATAGGGCTTCACCATGTAAATGGACATTTAAAAATTTTCATCATGTTGTTTTCAACTACTACATGCTTTAAAAGAATTATTTAAATCAAGTAAGTGATACAGAGAAGCAGTAAAGCATGCCATGATCAAGATAAATAGCTATGATGTCTCATTTTTATTTACCAATCCACTTCAAACATGAAGTGTTATGATTCTATATTCTGAATCAGAAAATACAACTACTATAGCTAGAAATGGATGGAAGAGAGAATTCTAGAAAAAAATTGCCGGGCTTCACCATGAAAAATCAACATTCCAGAATTTCAAATATGCTAGAAATGTTACTATAAAGGAAATAAAACATCTATGTGAAAGAAACAAAGTAACTGAGATCTTAACAAGCATCTGAATCAAGGCTTATGCCTAAAGTAGTATCAAAACAGATGAACTACTTACAATTTCTAGAATACCACATACAGAGATCTCATGAATCAAGAACAGATTGTAGAATCAAAATGAGTGATAATTTCCAGTACCCATATAAAAAAGGACATTTAAAAATCCTAGTAGAGATTTGTTGCAATACAATTCAAAGGAGAAATTGCAGTTGTAGGTCTGTAAAAGAAAACACATATCCTAGCTTTGATTAAAAACATTGAATGAGTATCCAGATCTAGAGATATGCCTAAATTATAGTAAGGAAATTAAAGAAATTGGAGCTTTAGAGTTTATTAATGACGGTTTTCCTTTTTATGCAAGCCAAAATTCTCAAACAGACAAAGCTAAATATGCAAATACCCACAAGGCAAAGTGCCAGATCTGAAACATTGATTCAATAGTAAAAGGAGCAAGCTAAATATTGATCAAATAAGCAACAAATGATTATTTTATAGAGTATGATCAAGCTTCACAAACTCGACAATGGTGACCTTCGAATCTTCACATACAGACACATATTTTGAATAAAATCTCGAACTTAAAAAGCAAGAACCAAAAATCATTCAAATCTTGCATCATTGGATAGAGATGAAATCGATGATTAAATAGTGGTCATTAATAACAGAGAAGGAACTCACTATGCATAGAATGGCATTTCTGAAAACTCATTTTAAGTAGAATGCATGAGCAAACACAATAACCATAGAGGCTCTTCGAGCTCATCTAATCAATGGCCAAGCACGAACAATACAAGGAAACCAGGAAAAGCACGTATCAGTGCTAAAAAGAAAACCGATACTTCAACATATCAAAGATGTTTTATACATAGAGTTGAAGAATTTCTCAAAGTCACAAATCTACAAATACCTAGAATCAAGAAATCACATGCTCAGAGAGTAACACAGCAGGCTCAGAACCCGTTTCAAGGTCGATGGTACCATCAAAACTTAAATCAAATGATGGCCATTATTTTGTGAGAGAAGCCTCATAGAGGATGAAAATAACAAACATGGTGGCCACCATGTAATGCCGAAAAATAACATAGTGGCCAAATTCAAGACTCTAACAATGGTGACAAACCTAATGACCACCTTGTTTCAAAAAAACTCGAGCAGAGATAGAGACTCAAATGATTCACATAATTGATCCTTGGAATTTCAAAACAAAGTACACAAGCATTGTAATTAAAACATTCAGAAAGCTATTACATAGAGCATATCTCTTCCATATATGGAATTTAAGGAAGAATATGCACAAACAGAGAGAACCCTTAAATAGTGAAGCTCTATATTTATCATTTAGAACAAAAGGAATGATGATCATTTCTATTTAAGGTAAATACGGTGTCATTTTTGGGAAACTAGAGATCTCTAAAATGATAGAAAAGGATTACCCAAAAGAGCTTGAGTTTAAGGATTACCCAAAAGAGCTCGAGTCCAAAACATGCTTACCTTATCAAAAGAGAACGTTCCAGCAAGTATCAAGACAACCCATTCTTAACTCATTTAACTAAGATCAAATCCACAAAATTAGTGCCCACATTAAACAAAATTAAAATCTTAAGAACACGACAACCGCCTTGTAGGCCAACTCACATAGAGCCATTTTCGTAGAAGAAACCAAGCTCGAATTCTTAGAAAAATGGTGTCGAAGGAAAAATTTTCCAAGGCTTCTCCCGCATAATGAAAACCAAATGAAATGTGCATGAGGGTCGAGCTATTCCTTATCATGCAAACTCGAGAGGTGAGTTTCAACCTAACTCAACCACGGTCAGAAATCAATGGCTCCAGATTAGAAGGACAGAGATCAAAGGCTGAAAATGATCCTCAAAGTTCGAAGCAAACCACCATGATCAGGATGCCACTAGCCATATTAATTGTAGGGGTAAACCTAACTCATAGTCAAGGATCGATGGCATCGAACGCATGAATGACACAAAACAATGACCCAAGATTAACCACTTTTATCAAAGCAACTAAACCTGAGTTATGTAATCCACCGACAAAATTACCAAGGGGTGAGTCATCGTGAAAGGGGGCAGCCTCATGCTTAAACGAAATCATTTACAAATTTGACTTTCACTATAGTCCAAACCTTAAGCTATGCAAAACCGACTATGCATGCCAACTATAATCACCAAAAAGGTGAATTTTTAAATCAAGTATATCTAGATTGCAAAAGGGGCTGACAATTATACATGCTCACAATGATAACCAAGATCCAAAGGTGGCGGACTATAATATGGCATGTGTTGTCAAAAGGGGGCCAAATTGTATTGTTTGTATTAACCTTGTATAAGGTTTAAACCATGTAATATGCCATCCAAACCAATAGTCAAAGGGCATTTACCTTAAAACTTACAAGGTTACCTCGTACTCATCAGATGGTAAAGTGTAAAAGTGGTCCCCACTTTAAGGAGCTAGTTTTGATTTGCAGAGTGTCACTCATGTGACCACTTAGGAAGAGATATTAGTGTCAGAGCATGTACACATGGACAATGATCTCCACATTGGATGTTTATTTTGAAAATATTACAAATGTTTGAATTAATTACTCATAGGTAGAGAATTGATTTATTGCATGCTTCACAAGAAGACATAATAGAGAAGAAGATAGAGTTGCATGTTCAAAGGAGAAAGACTTGCATAATAAGCAAGCTTATTATTCACAAATTGTTTACCCTTGTTTTCTTAAAAATACAACAGTCAACTTCTGTTTGACTATATTGTAATTAAGGCTAATAATGCCTATTTGTAATTACATGCTCTATTTTTATTCATTTATCTATTATTAAATAAAGGATAAAAATAAGATGCATGGGCGAGTATAAGCCTTACACTATATTTAGGAAGAGGGTTAAATTTTATTTTTGCTATATATTGTGTGCCTTTCTTTGCAAAGAAAGAAGAGGACTTTTGGATATAGGAGTACTGAAGCAATTTTTTCCTGTTTTTCCTTCTGAGTGTGAAGTATTTTTCTATCTTCCCAATTACTTGCAGTATTTTTATGTTTCTATTAGTCTTGCAAATGCAAATTCCATGATTAATAATCTTACCTGTTTCAAAATGTAGTACTTTCTACATAATATTAATCTGCATGTTTAGCTTAGCAATAGTATTGTTATAATCTCCCTCAATACATCCAAGTGTTTTGCCCTTGATATTTTGTAGAAGAACTGTTGGTTCGTGCATCAAAAATCCTTTCACATATCAATTGTGCATATACTCAGTCAAATCCCTCATACAAATTTGGTGTATCACCTTAGTTTTAATTACTTTACAGTCATCTTTTACCCTTAAACCCCAAAAGTAGTTTAAGATACATCAACAAGATATCGACTTGATATCTAGGAGACTCACCTCAAAGTAGGTATACCCACAGACCTGAGGTGTTTCCATTGTATCTACGAAAGAGAGAGATCAAATTCTGCAAGCTTAGAAAACCTGCAGACCATCTCTCTATAGGGTGCAATTTTGAGAGATAAGAGATTTTGGCACACCCAATGGGACCACGAATCAGATCTCTGTGCAAGTTATGATAGATCCATAGCATATTAACAATAGTTACAAAATAACTTTCAGGAGAAAGCTGCAGTAATTTATTCTAAAGATTTGAAGATCTTTTGGCGACTCCGTTAAGCTAATATCAAACCAGTATGATTACAGTATGTTCCATGCCTAAAGTGACTACGAGATCATTGGTAAGAGGAATTCCTCCTGATTTTGTTTCTTTACCTTTGAAATCTACTAGAAGGAGAAGATTTGGTAATACTTTACCTTATAATAGACCTAGTTTTGACAACCCTCCTCCTAATATTCCTTCACCACGTATCAACTTCTCTATTAACATATGAGTTTTTCAAAAGGCTATTCAACCTCCAAGGAATTTTATGACCTTTACTAATGGCAGCCCATTACTAATCCTAGCTTACCATGACATTCCTAATGTTTCCATGAAAATTTTGCCATCATTCATGGGTGAAAATAAGGTTACACCTACTGAACATATCAAAGATGTTGCAGCCATATGTGCAGTCCATAATATTACTCATGAAGACGTAGCTTTAAGAATTTTAGCTACATATTTTAAAGGGCAAGCCTTGCAATGGTATAGAAACCTAGAAATTGGAAGCATAAGAACTTGGGATGACTTAGGTGAAAAATTGCTGAAACAATTCTAGGATAACTCAGATCATTTGTCTCTCATTGAATAGCTATCTACTATTAAAAGAGCCCCTCATGAGTACATGTCCAGCTTCAATATCCATTTTTCTAGGACTTGGGAAAGAATCCCAACAAGTGTTAAGCCTCAAGCTGACCACGCTTTTCTTTATTACCTTAGAGCTTTGAATAGTGATATTTCAGCTATGATTCAATCTATGGGAGGTAATACTCTTCCGGATGCTTATGATATTGCTATAAAAGCTGAAAACAACCTTATTCAAGATGGAAAATTGGCACCAAGGCCTTCAATGCATTTTTGGTAGATTTATCACCTATTACAATCATAGAACCTATTTTTGTAGCCCCATCAGATGATGTATTTAAATCTTTACAGACTATGGGAAATAAATTGACTTCAATTGAAAACAAAATTGCATTACCTAGCAGACCCTATCAGGCTCCTTATCAGTAAAATCAACATAATCAACAAAACAGGCAGCCTTATCAATAGAATCAAAATTATAGGCAACCTTACCAGTAAAGGCAGTTTGACCCAAAGGCTCCTAGTTCATCTAACGCTTTAGTCCTAGTGAATATGGCTACAAAAGAGTGGTGTCAATTGTCTTTATCAACTCATTTATCTATAAGTTTCCCAAATGCTTTTGTGAATCTAAATCTTGTTTCACAACCTCAATCTGAAACATTGTTCATGCCTCAAATGGAGGGTGGGAAGCAAGAAACTCATTTTCAGAAAGAACCTAAATAGAATTTAGTCGGTTTCAATGAGGAGGATTTCATTACGAGTCACTAATAGGGCTCAAGGAAAAGTGCTAAAATTAAAAAACAATAAAATAGGCCTATCGTGCCTACTGTCACTGATAAGGCAACATCTACAATCCCAAAGTCAACAACCAATCCTGTTGTTCCTCAAAAAACAACAAGTGATCCATTTGATAATGGCCATCAAAAATAGCTACTGACTTGACCCAAGAAGACTGTTTATACCTTAGATATCCAAGGCAATTGAACAAAAATCAATTTTTCTTTGAAGCCTACTCTAAGATAATTGAATCCGTCTCTAAATTTGTTGCTTCTTTTAACATTGTTGATGTAATGAAAAAGAGTAACATTAACATCTCAACGTGGGGTGCTCTAAGTATTCTGGACAACAAGATTTACTTTCTGAACTGAACTAGCTAAGTGCAGATTTCTTCAAATACAATAGAAGAGGAAGTTCAGAAGGTAGACATGGTCCTTGGAATGTTTGAACAAGACCACATTAAAGAATTTAAGTAGATGGTTCACAAAGTTCTGAATTCTCATGACATCAAGAAACCACCACCATTTTATTTATCACTAATTATTGGGGAAGATCTAGTTCATAATTACATGGTGGATAGTGGTGCAAGTAGCACAGTTATGCCAAAAGCGATTGCAGAAAAATTGGGTTTGCAGTATGAGCCTACGAAAGGAGTGTCTCATACGATAAAAAAGTGACATGTGAGCATAAGAATCTATAAGTAAATCTTCCTCGTACCGACCTCCCGAGGTCGTGCCGAGACGGCCGGTGAATGTGGAATATATATGGATACAGAAAAACTAGTTGGGCAATCTTATATCCTCAATACACAATAATGGAATCTGTGAATCTAAGGTGAAGAAGGCCCTCCTAACCTTATTTGGTGTAATGGATCATTCAGATATAATAGCTGTTCGAGAGGATCCAATCAATTTCAAGCTATGCCGATACCATGTTTATTGGCTGTTGGATATTTGGGAAATGATCTGTGGGAGCTTCGTGTATATTTCCAAACAAGGTCATGAAAATGGTGATGGGAGGTGTAGTGGATTCTTTGAGATTTTATGGATGATTCTTTGGTCTAGTATGAAATCCTTAGCTTGATTGGCTGCTATATTTAATAAGGAGAATTATGTAATAATGTTTAGTGGAAGTGGTGAGGACCTAAATACTAGTGTTTGTAAACCAACATCAATGTTTGATTGATTAGTAGGCCCGTTGGGTTGTGGGACCTATGGATCACAACCATAAGATCGTGGTTGTGGTGAACCTCCTATGGTCATATGAAGAGTTAATCTCTCCTTCCGACTGTCCAATAATCAAACACCTTTTTAGACTCTATGTTTAGAACTAGGAGTTGTGTAATTTTCTCAGAATACCTTACAGGTGTTCTGACAACTTGAATACATAAGCTAGTTTCTATGTCGATGAGGAGGTCCCCTATATTGGGTTTTGGAACTAGAGGATCGTAACAAAATATGTGTTCTCTTTCAAGTCCTTGTACAGTTATATGGATATCCTATCAAGGCAATCTATAGTTAGGATGATTTGACCAAAATGTGTGTTCCTTTTTGTCTTCAATATTTAACTATCTTAGTTGTTCAATAATTACTCGTAGGTTTACCGTTTCTCAAAAGACCTTGATCCTAAGGTCTTGATCTATATCAGGTAGTGTTGTGGGGATATTTGGTTAAAGCACTATCGGTTCAAATATGTATTCTCCAGGGATCTTTAGGTCCCTTGATTGTCATGCAAAACGATTCAACTTTTAACTTAAAATAAAAACTAATTATGAAATATGTATCTACACTATACATATATTCCTTTATTTTTCTATTTTTGATGAAGTATTTTAAAGGAATTTAAAGCAACATCTATTCTAATATATTTAGAAAATGGACAACTAATCTAGTAATAAAATTAAAACAAACAAAGTAGCCCGGTGTAGCTATTTACCTATGCAGTTGTGAATTTATCCTAAATATCTAAGCAACTAATTGATTTAAATTGAAAGAATCTTGATCCTACCTCAGAAGTGAGGAATGAATCATAGTTTCTCAGAAAATATCAATCCCCACAGCTTCCCTGGTGATATCGAGAGTGATCTTTGACTGAAATAAAATAATTTACTACTCTATTTGATACGTTGTAACTAGAAATTTGATAGCTCAAACTTGGAGTTTACAGAACAGTGGTAAATCCAGTTATGTGTGACTTCATCCCCTCAGTGTGATCTCCTTGTTCCTTCGTGTTCTCTTGAATCTAGAAAAGCATGTATATGATAGCATCAACAGAAGAAGGTACTGGAACAATGGCAACTTTGGATATAGACCGAATACAATGCGAGTAAGAGAGGGATAGTGCAAGTGAACAGAGCTTGACTATGCAATTCCTAGTGGGATTTATTGTGGGAATACAACACAAATGCACCGAGAGTTCTAGAAACTATCTTTTGTGACTAAACAAAACCTGCAACTCTAAATGGATTCCAATCTAAGAATGAAACTATCTTATTCTAAACTGACTTGCATGGAACAAAAATGAAGCAAGATTGAAACAAGAAGATCGAATGACCTCTAAACAACAAAGGAAGACTAACAATGGATGTAAAACATGAAACTATTGGAATTCTAAGCAAGAAACTCAAAAGACTGAATGATTAAACAAAGAAGGAGAGGGGCCATTTGTTTGAAAACAAGCTGGCTATTTATAACAAATGCATTCACTAGAAGGTAACTTGGAATGGAACTCTTTTACCATTAAACAAAGTGAAAACACTATTCACAAGGCAGCCAAAACATAAATGCAAAGCAAAGTAGCTGAAAAATGTAGATAGAAATTGAAATTTTATGTTTGACATGATCATCAAAACTTTCTGGAAAATGCGCACGGGATCACCGCCCTATGTAGGCGGTGGTTACTGAGACCGTTTCCCTATCCCGGGCGGCGATCATATGACCACCACCTAGGCAGGGCAGAAGACTCATCACTTAAGACCAAAATGCAAGAAAAATGGGGGCAAAGGGTAGAACAAAGCACATGGAGGCCGGGTGAGGCATACAGGATACAAACGTATACTTGGCGAGATTTTCTAGATCCCAAACACCTTGCAAGGAGACCTGTATCATCATTGGGGTATGTGTAACATCTTTCCAGTGGTGCAGTACCCTAAAATTTTTGGTACGTACATATTGCCCCCTCGGAGAAGTATCTTAGCCATGAAAATGCGTAAAATGGTAGATCGAGTATGGTGGTCCTTAAATGGGGAGTTAGGTGTTATACGACATGCCCATTTGAAAAAATTCACCATCCAAAATCCCGCTATCTATAAAATAATAAAAAGGGGGAGTCAAGTGTAGATAGATAAAATAAATTGAGAAATAAAACTAAATTGAAATGAAATGAGGACTTAGCATCTACGTGGGGTTTAGAACTTACCTCGTCGACGCTCCAACTGCAAAAAGACATTCAAAATCAAATTTTGAAAGTTATATATATATATATATATATATATAAATATAATGAAGTCATTTTACTCTTCATTTGCATGGATTGATTTGATAGTTTTGAGCTCTGGGACCCACATTGATGGTTTTCGACAAGAGTATAATCAAAATGTTTGTTGTGAGATAGTGATAATGCCTTCGAGAGCGGAACATCGAACCACAAAGTCTTAGGTTAGTTCTTCAAAATTTATTGTTTTTGAACCTAAAATGTAGAAATGATAAAATCATTGTCTTGGGGGTTATTACAGAAAATCCCAATTTTAAATGAGTCTCTAGGGGGGCACCCATAGGGTAGGTCTTTATTTTAGTAAAAATGGCATTTTATTGAATTTTTAACACGTTTTCGGGCTTTCGAGTCGTTCGTCGGTTCGGTCGGGACGGCCGCCATTTCGCACAGGGGGCGGTGGTCATGGGACCACCACCCTAGAAGGTGGAGGTTAAGGAACAACCACTGCCGCAGGCGGTGGTTCATAACAGAATGCAAAAAAAGATGTTTTATTTAATTGTTTTTGCATTTTTAGTATTTTTACATGTTCTTGATAATTTTTCTAGTCGGATTTTGTTACTAACTTACTCTTTTTCTATGTTTTTGGGTGGATGTAGAAGGAGGAGTACATCAGATGGATCGAGAGAGGGAGTGTGATTGGCTCCTAGTAGTGTTAGAGGCACTCACTCAGGCATAGTGAGATACTCTTCGAGGGCGGCATTTGTTGGATTGCACGGTGTCTCTCACGTTGCACCTGCTAGTCACATATTATGTGACTTATTTTCATACTGGGATGTGGATCGGAACACTTTCTGATTTCCAAGAGTTAGGGTGAGTGGACCATCACCCTAGAGGATGTTTATCATATATTGGGGGTCCCAATTCTTGGGAGGCAACTGTCTCTTAAGCAGTGAGTGTCTAGATCTCAAGTGGTTGGTGGGCCACTTATAGGGTGGATTATGTTGTTTCCATGGGGTCGAAGAAGGGGGTGAAGGTCCGCTCCATTTTTGAGTCAAATATTCCTATGCTCCGCAAGGCTATCATGGGCATCCTTGCTTTGATATTGATTGGGAATAAGGGAGGGGACTGTCATCACCAATCCGACACTATGATAATTCTCCAACGGGAACTCCTCGTGTTATGATTTTTTCTAATTCATAGCCTTTAGTTTGGTGGATGTAATCTTCTAAATGATGGCTTTTTTACACACTTACTCATACAATATTTCTCACTACTTCCCTCTATGCTAAATGAGGGGGTGGCCTCTTTATTTATAGGAATTTAGGCTTATCCACCCTATCTCTAAGATAGGATAGGAAATTTGTTCTGGCCAATCATATTCCATGCCTAAACTCTTGTCTTTACATGTAGGCTTATCTTCTAAGATAATATAAACCTTATCATCTCATATGGGTTCCACCTTTTTAGTCTTTTCCACAAATAAAATACACAAAATATTTATGACATCACTCTTTGTCCTTATTACAAATATAATATTTCTAATTCCTAATCATGTAGGCCATACTTCTCTACTTACCACAACTTGGACATTTTAACATTACCGGACCACTTACAAAAAATATTTACTTTTTACCACAACATTCCTATTGTACTTTTACTGTTACCATACTCTACTTTATTGGTGGCGTCATACCGGAAGCGCTGTTATCTTCTATCAGACGCTACTAATAATTATACTTAACAAAATCCTATTCCTAATACATACATTAACGAAATAGAAATTACGGAGGAAAATTTTAGTGTCGACATCTTCCCCCTTCCTAGCTTCTACTCCGTCCTCAAAGTAGACTAATCTGGTGCTTGGAAAATCTTTAACTTGTCATGGTTGACCCATTTCGTAATGGGAGTGCCATCCAATTCCTCCAGTCGATATGTACCATTTTCATGCATAGTTTCTATTTTGTACGGCCCCATCCATTTGGGAAGAAATTTTCTCTACCTTATTTTTTTGTATCTGGAATCATATACTAGAGCCAAGTCATTCACATGAAATGGAGACCAATGGATCTTTTGATCAAAGTATTCCTTCTCGCTTCATTTTCTTCCTATAGCTTGTATCCTTCACTTTTCCCTCATTTCCTCTAGCAAATGAAGATGCACCAACCTTTATTTTACTGAATCACTTTCATCTATCCTTTAATTTTTCATAACTCTCACAAAGTGGGAATATCAAACTCAATAGGAAGAACTGGATCAATGCCATAATCCAACTGAAATGGGTAGTATCCTATTGCTAACTTTGATGTTTACCTAGATTCCCACAATGTTGCATGAATCCTTTTATCCCACTCATATACCTGCAAGGCTGCCTCTTTTGCTAGAATTTGACACAACATGGACTTTATTCGTTCCACCTATCCATTTGTGCTTGGCTTGTATGTTGTTGCCATCCTGTGCTTAATAGAAAACTTGTTGACTAGGGATTCTACCACCTCATTAATGAAGTGGCTTCCTTGATCTATTATAATTTCTAATGGGCAACCAAATCTGGTGACAATGCATTCATATATGAACCTTCCCACTTCTTCCATGGAAGATGTTTTCAATGGCCTAGCTTCAACGTACTTGGTTAAATAATCTATGAAAACTACAATATACTTATTTTGGCATGGGGTAGTAGGAAGTGGACCTACAATATCTATTCCCCACTTTTCAAAGGGACCAAGTGGAAGAATAGGGCATAATGGATCTGATGAAGTCTTACGGTTACCATGTGTTTGACAAATATCACATGTCTTACAATAATTATAAAAATCTCTAAAAAGAGTGGGCGGTGATAACTGCATCCAAGATCCTACTTGATGTAAGTTGTCCAGAGAAGTTTCCTCCACATGTACCATTGTGGAATTCTTTTATCAGTTCATTCCATTTATCAAGTCCAACGAGGTCTCTTATCTTGTCCATCGTGTCCTATTCGAAATAATACTCCATGAAAAATAGAATATGGATGACTAGCTTGAGTAATCTTCCTCTTAGTCTTTGCATTAGCACCATCAGGAAATTTGAATTCATTCAGATAATTCCAAATATCTATGTATTCACTAGGGATTGTGTCAAGGGATAACAATGTTGCATCTGGGAAATCATCATCATCACAAGATGAACCTAAACCATCATAGGCTCGAGAGAGTGCATCTACATTGACATGCTTCTTTCCTAGCCTATCTATAATATCAAATTCAAATTCTTGTAGAAAAATTATCCATCTTACTATCCTCCCTGATGGGTTAGGCTTATTTACAATATATTTTAGAGCCTGGTGATCTGTTACAACTATAAATTTCTTCCCTAGTAAGTAATTTCTAAACTTCTTTACAGAAAAAATGATAGCTAGAACCTCTTTTTCTATTATAGTATAATTTACCTCAGCACTACTCATTTGTCTACTCCCAAAGTAAACTGGATGATCATTCCCATTTTCATCCTTTTGGCTCAGAGTACTTCCTAGTGCTGCATCTGAGGCATCAATATACACAATGAATGGCTTGCTCTAATTTGGATTCTTTAAAATAGGTGAAGACACCGGGACTTCCTTCAGTTGTTTAAAAGCATCATACACCTTATTTCCTAGTTCATAAGTAACATCCTTCTTCAAGAACTAGGTTAGTGGTTGTGTAATATTTGAGAAATTCTTGATGAACCTTCTATAGTAACCCACATGGCCTAAAAATGATCTCAACTTACTTCTATTCATAGGAAATGGTAACTCTTTGATTTTTGAAACTTTATCAGGATCAGTACTAATACCATCTTTGGATACAACATGCCCTAAAAAACACCTTTAGAACATCCAAAGACACACTTTGTAGGGTTTAGTGAGGCTTGTGCTTCATCTAACCTTTGAAATGTTGTCTTCATCTAGTGCAAGTGGTCCATCTTGCTCCCATAGATGCAAAAATCATCCAGAAATACTCTGATGATGTTCCCAATGTAGGGTTCAAACACCCTATTCATTAAGCACTGGAACGTTTCCAGAGCATTACACAACCGAAAATTCATAACTCTATAAGAAAACGTTCCCCAAGGAGTGGTTAACGTGGTTTTTAGCTGACCTTTCTCTGTTATACAAACTTGGTTGTATCCACTATATCCATCAGCAAAACTATAGCACTCTTGGCTAGCTACTTCTTCCAAGATCTGATCTGAGAATGGAAGAGGGTAATGATCCTTCTTTGTTGCCTTGTTGAGCTTCCTATAATCAACACAAATGCATAGTTTCCCATTCTTTTTTATTGAGATCACAATGGGAGAAACCCATTCTGAATTCTCCATAGTAAATATGAATCCTACATCAAGCAACTTATCTATTTCTTCTTTTACAGTCTTGGAAAAATTAGGATTCATTCTATATGGCATTTACTTTATGGGCTTAGCACCATCTACTAGGTCAATAGAATGTTCTACCCAACTTACTTGATGGATTTCTTTATAATCAAAAGTGAATAGGTGTATGTACCTTGAAAAAGATGGAGGTAGGATTCTTTCTCACTCTCCATCATAGCATCACCAATCTTTATTTGTTGGAGATGATCAACAATTTATTCTTCAGATAATCTTATGGGTTCATGAGTCATTATGACTGGAAGGATATCCATGACTGAAACATCAACCTCATTTTCTTCGTCTTATATGTCCACTTCATTAGTACTAGAGTAATCAGAGGATGTCCAATCATCAGTTTCATCACTTGAATCCATAGGTTCTACCTTATGATGCCAAGGGATCACGTTTATCTTCACCCTCTCTTTGCCACATCCAAGTGTCATGAAGCCTTCATTTTGGTAGTTTCTTGCATGAACTCTCCTTAGCCATGGCCTTCCTAACAACATTGGGTACGCAACAGTACCATTTTTCATCACGTGAACATCTACCACACATACAACACCCATAACATATATTGCCACATTTGAAACAACACCTTCTTGTTTAGTTTTTCCCTTATTTAATGACCTTAACATAATTTTTGAGGGGTGATCAATTTTTAAACCCAACATATTCATTACAGACATGGTCATTACATTAACTGCAGCACCTCCATCAACTAAGACATCATGAATTAAAATACCATTACATAATACCTCAGCTTGTGGAGCATAGGGATCCACCTCTGCCTCCAAAACAGGTACCTCAACCTCCTTCATCGAGCATTGAGTCCACTTTGCAGCTCCCGCATCTTCTCGGAAGACAGAGCCAAGAGTTGACCATATGTAATATTTACTGAGCCTTTTGGATAGATCTTCTAAGATGGTGTATGGTCCTTGTCCTTGTGAAATCAAAAATCCTGCACACCCAACTTTCTTCTCCTATGTTTCTTACTAGTTTCTCCTTTCGTCTTCTTAGGATCACTTCCATCTTGGTTATCTTTTTCTTTCTTTCTTTTTGTTACAAACACATCTTCTTCATTCTTTATGCTCCTATCTATTACATAAAAAGAATTCACAGGTGCTTTTCCTTTATAATTATCTCTTGTACTAGATGTAGAAGATCTATCTAGACAATTATACTTATAATGACCCTTTTTATGACAACCATAATATAAAACTTCAGTTATATTTATTTTTGGACCTCTATCTCCTCCTTGAGAACTAAATTCATTTCCTTGAAGAATATTAATAGTTAACTGACCCATCTTCTTGAGCAGATATTCATACTCGGTAGATGTACTAGGAAAATATTTTTGCTCATCAAGAATGGTTGTGGATTCGGGACCAAAGGTGTTGGTGTAGGCTCTACCTTAGCAGCAATTTCTTTGGGTTCTTCTTCCATGGTTTCTTCTTGCATTTTTGTAATCTCCTTTTCTTGTTCAATGGTATTTGGGTGGTCATCATACTTCACTCGTTGTCTAATCTCTCGGCTTCATCCTAAGAATGAAGTGCTTACAGAGGATATTATCCATGCCATTCATTAACTCATCTCGCTAATCCTTCCTTTCGGATCCGGGCATCGAGCTTCCTCCTTAGCTATAGAATGCAAGCACAATAATCCCTTATCTTCTCCTTATCTCCTTGGGATAGCTTTGTGATATCGATCATGAGATCTGCGTATATTTCGTTGTTCACTAAATTCTTCAAGAAAACTTTTAGTTAATAAATCCCATGAATTTTTCACATTATCACCTAGTGTTTCAAACCACCTAAGGGTTGAACCATCCAAAAAGGTAGGAAAAATTCAGTCCATTGTTCTCTTCTTATAAGGCCATTACAAATACAAAATCGTTTAAACTCTTGAATGAAAGAGGAAGCATCTTCATTAGATTGGGCTGAAAAAATGGGATCTTCCCCATTTTCAAAAGTAACTACAAGTGAAATACCAACCCACAAGTACATCAATCAACAAGACTTATGTGCACAAATAATTGGAATCACTATAGTAGAAAGTGACTTTACACCTTTCTACAGTAAAATAGAAATGACCGCGGTAAACTATTGTAAAACTTGACCTACTGTGGTAAAAAATGACTTTACTGTGGTAAACACTATTCATGGTAAAAAGTGAAGTTATTGTGTTAAATACTATTCATGGTAAAGTGTGACTTTACCATGGTAACTACTATGCATAGTGAAAGCAAGGTTACCCTCCAAATGATTTCTGACTAAGTGGGAATATCTCTCCGAGAAAATCCACCAACGAGGAATGGTCCTGAGCAACGGAACCAAAATGTCATCACCAATCTAGCACTATGATAATTCTCCACTTTGGGAACTCCTTGTGCTATGATTATTTACTAATGCACAACCTTTAGTTTGGTGGATATAATCTTCTAAATGATGGCTTCCTTTACACACTTACTCATACAATATTTCTCACTACTTCCCTCTATGCTAAATGAGGGGGGTGGCCTCTCTATTTATAGGAATTCAGGCTTATCCACCCTATCTCTAAGATAAGATAGGAAATCTCTTTTGGCCAATCATATTCCATGCCTAAACTCTTTCCTTTACATGTAGGATTATCTTCTAAGATAAGATAAACCTTATCATCTCACATGGGTTCCACCTTTTTAGTCTTTTCCACAAATAAAATACACAAAATATTTATGACATCACTCTTTGTCCTTATTACAAATATAATATTTCTAATTCCTAATCCTGTAGACCCTACTTCTCTACTTACCCCAACTTTGACATTTTAACATTACCGGACCACTTACGACAAATATTTACTTTTTACCACAACATTCCTATTGTACTTTTAATGTTACCATACTCTACTTTATTAGTAGCATCATACCAAAAATGTCGTTATCTTCATCGACGCTACTACTAATTATACTTAACAACAACCTATTCCTAATACATACATTAATGAAATAGAAATTATGGAGGAAAATTTTAGTATCGACAAGACACTCTCTAATATTGCTCAGCTCCCATCATTATGCTGATTGATTTCCATGGGCACATTTATGCTTGGGCAGTAGACATCCTTGAGACCACCTACCACAATTTGTACGGGGTGATAAAACTACATGGATAGTCTCTAAGCCACCCCACTCTTGTCATGAGTTGGGTGTATGAGGAGAGGTGTACAGGTAAATGATCCTGGGGCCATTAGGGCAGTGAGGAGGATAAGGATGACCATTTTTAGAGCATCTCACTAGCCAGTGGCCTCTTTGACTACTGCAGATATGGAGGCTACTCCTTATCGACCATGGTAGGGTTATGGGGAGAGGAGACTCTCACATTGATCACTTGCCACACTACCAGTCAGCTAGTAGACAGGACGGGGAAGTTGGAGATCCACCCCTTTGATAGAGTACCACAATAGTTTGGCCTCCCATATATTGACATGTTTCCTCTAGTGGGGCTAGTGTATAGATCTATTCGTGAGGCTCGAGGAGGTCCTAGAGGCCGGGGTTGGACTACAGTCACTCTTGGTGTTCCCATCATGGCTAGGAGGGTGGTTTGTGCTCAAGGGGTAGTCAGTGCTCCTCAAGCTCCTTTACTTTAGATTGCCACTAGTCCTACCCATAGAAGAGATGAGCCTATTGACGTGGACTCTGAGTATGAGGAGTTCACTGGGGGAGAGATAGAGGAGGAGGCAGATGAGACGGAGACCAGAGCTAGTGGGATAGGTGAGGAGGATGATAGAAATTCTAAGTGGCATGACACTCAGGATATCTTTTGGGTGGGTAGAGCATACCTCGAGAGAAGGTGACTTTGATTTGGAGGTCTCGGGATTTGGGGGAGATGGCGAGTCTATGGTAGGTGATCACATTGTTCCATATTTGGGAGAGGGACGATAGTTAGCGGTAGTGTCAATGGTAGGTGCAGATCCTAGAGATCCTACTTGGAGGCCTGGAGATCCGAGTGAGTTACTAATTTTTCTCAACTTTGCTTTAGTTAGAGTTGTTTAGTTGTTATTTTCTTTTGTTTTTTTGTTTATCTTTGGTTTTATTTTGGAAAAATTTATAACTGTGTGTTTATTCTTTTTATTTATAGCGACCGGTGAGGGATGGCAAGAATTGATTTTCCAGGTGAGCATTGAAACTCTATTGCTCTTTTGATGGTACTTGGGCAATTTGAGCTCACTAAGGACGTTGGGGAGCCCTCAACAAGCTAGTCGACATACGAGATGTATTTGCCCATGTTTAGAAGGCATCAAATATCATTACCTCCCTCTACACCAAGCTAGCTGGATATAGGACTGCTAAGCGCTTGATGAGGAGTCACTCTCATAGTGAGACCACAGCTGTTGGCTATGATCGTGAGCCCTCCATCCATTCAGAGTGTCATCACAGTAGGAGTCCTAGGCATGGCCATACACCTCGAGGGATCTCACAGAGATTGAGAGATCATAGTGTCTTTTTGTAGTGACTTTTGGTTAGATATTTGTACGTTTGTTTTGTATTTTATGGGCTCATTGAGCGTTTTGACCATGCCTTAGTGCATGATGGCATTGTACATGAAACACCATTCATATATATATATATATATATATATATATATATATATCTTTTTGGATCTAGACTCTTTGGTGTCTAGAATTTTGTGACTCATTTCCCATATGTATACTAGATGTTTTTAGAGTATTTGTTTTCATGCTTTTGAAGTATGCAATGGATGACAAATGATAGCAAATACTAAACAAAATGTTTTACTTTATATGCTTTTGTAATGCTGATATGTGATGACAAACACATTGTAGTATTGAACTTTTGACCTCTTTGGGCAATGTCTGTGATTTCTTCTTATGTTGGCAAAACATGATGAATGTATAGTGATAAAGAGATGAACTTGCCCCATTCCCAACTCCATGCAACCAGTAAGATGTGAGGGATCAACACCAAGAGTTGGGAAGGGCACAAATTGTATGAGTTTGACTGAATGGAATGATGAAAGATAAATAAACCAGTGACAAAAACCAAAATTAGACCTACACACTTACCCTACTCAAAACTACCACCTGGCTTAGCGGGAAACTTACCTTTTAGTTTATCTAGACTTAGATCTATAAATGGAAACTTGGTTGAAAAATATGGTTTTGAGGATTTTATCTCTTTGGAAATTGGATACTTATTTTCACTTAATATAATTTGATTTGTATTTCTAGAATACCAAGATTTGTTGATTTGTGTGAATGGACCCCCCACACCTTGCCTCATGCCACTAGTAAGAAGCATGGGTTTGTCACCAAAGGAAAGATATAGGTGAGTAAGGGCACTTATTTCCTTTCCCAACCTCACACCACTAGTAAGAGATGTGGGCTTATCACCGAAGGTTGGTGGGGCAAAGAAGTGTGTAAAATAAAATATTCTGTTTGCTTGGAATTTTTATTTTATTTGATATTGACACTTTTGATCTGTGACTTTTGGATATCCTTTCTTTCAAAGAGACATAAGAGGGATAGATGTGACACCAAGAAGCTTCTAGAACAAACCGTAGGTAAGGACAACTTCACCTAGTAGAAAGAAAGAGAAAAACCAAGTATGCATGCCTTGGTATGGTTTTCGTCAATACTTGTCTGTCAAACTTGATGAGAAGATTTGAAACTACTTAATGATGTTTGAGGAGATGTGATTTAAATGATTTTTCCAATATTTTTAGAAATTTGTAATAGATTGCTTAAGAGTAAGTTCCTTGACTACAATTTTTATGAAATGAGTGGACAAAATGAAACAACAAGATGACTAATGCAATGTAGGTAGCTATAATGTACAAGTGGTGATTCTGATGTCTTATGCGTGAAATCATTTAAGATGCAATGAATTGACAGTTGTCATTTAATTCCTCACCTTATAGTTGCACAAGAGATATGTACCATTTCCATAGTCTTTCATGACTCGGTATGGGCCAACCATTTGGTCGAAACTTCCTTGCTTCGTCGGTTTTCTTATCAATCGATTGTCTAGTATTAGAACTAGATCTCCCTCATATAATTCTCACTCATAGAATTTTTGTTATACTACGAGAACATTTGGTCAAAGCATAGGATCTATACAGTTTTTGGTGTTTAGCTGGACTCATCAAGGCTTTCTAGTTGAGAGAGCGTGCCTCCTGTAAGCTTCTTCATCCAAAATCCCTTGTAGTGAGATCGCAGAGACCGGGTATTTCAACCTCAAGTGGGAGAACTAGGGTTTCTCATGTTGGTGTTCTTATTGAGGTTCAATGGGCCCACAAGCTGGATATAGTTTTAGATGCAAATCTCTCTTGTTTTCCTTAACTTTTTGGCGAGAATAGCTTTTAATGTTTTGTTTGTTGCTTTGGATTGTCCATTGGCTTTGACGGTAGTAAAGAGAGGCCGTGTGATGGTTTATTTTGAATTTGCTACATAAATCATGGACCTCATCATTTTTAAAGGATGTTCCATTATTTGAGATAATGACTTGTGAGACACCATACCTGCAAATGATTTGGTTCAAAAGGAACTTGGCAATTACTAAACCTGGTACGGTGGTGAGGGACATGGCCTCTACCCATTGTGTAAAATATTTCGTGGCTATAATTATAAAATTATGGCCATCGGTTGATGAGGGAGAGAATTTCCCTATCAAATGTAGACCCCACGTGGAGAAGGGCCATGGGGTTGCTCTTGGTTGCGGGGATTGTCTTTGGCATGTGAATCTCATGAGAGAATTCTTAGCATTTGTGGCAGTTATGTAAAAACTCCATTGCATCATGTTTGAGAGTGGGCCAAAAATAGCCCATCCGATGCATTTTGCAAGCGGTGGCATGACCACCGAAGTGGCCTCAAAATATCCCACTATGGATTCATAAATAATCTTCTTAGATTCTTACGTGTCGATGAATCTTAGAAGCATGTTGTTGAAGGATTTATAATAGAGTACTTGTTCTAAAACAACATATATTTAGCAGTGATAATGCATAACCACCTTCTTTTTTGTGATGTGGCACTTTCCAGGTATGTGTGGTCCATGTTAAAATTGATGATATCAGTGTACCAGGGACATGTAGAGATGGGGGGCCTGGTTTCGACAAAGTATATACACTCATTAAGAAAGTACAGATTTATCAAACCACCTCCATCTAATGGATTGTCAGCTAGCCAATCCACAATGATTTGTCCCTTAATGGATTTCTAGTTTACAAATCTTAAATCAAATTCACCCATTAAGGTTTTGAAACACCCAACTTTTTTAGATAAAGACCGTTATATGAGGAATGTTTACAAATGATCTATCTTTACAATTACCATTGTTTCTTCATTTAACATGTAATGTCTTAAATGTTTTGTTACAAATACTATGGCAAGGAATTGTCTCTCTGCCTATGTATAACATGTTTCATAATTGAGAAACATTCGGCTAATGAAATAGACCACATGTTCTCGTTTATCATTGTCTTATTGAGCCAACATGTAGGCTAGCGAGACATTAGTGGCCCGTGAGTATAGGTTCAAAGGGTGGTCTGGTCTGTGAGGCATTAACGTGGGTGGAGACAAAAAATAGTGTTTAATTGCTTAGAAGGCCTTATTACATTCTTTGTCCAATCAATGCTATAATATTTCTTTAATAGATTGTTGATTGGATGTATGGAAAAACTTAAATCCAGGATGAACCTTCGGTTTGTGTTGAGTTTCCCAAGAAATGACATGATTCGAGACTCTTCCGATGGTGGAATCATTTTGAGAATAGCCTAGATTTTGGCTAGATCGACATCAATCCCTTGTGAAGATATAATGTAGCCCAAAAGTTTACCTCCTGTCACACCAAACATGCATTTCTCTGGGTTTAAAGTGACGCCATATTCAATCAATTGTGATAGGATTATCTGAGTACTACGGATGATCACATCATTTCTTGTCCTTGGCCAATAAGTTATCCAAAATTTTATGGATAATATCATGGAATATGTATGTCATTGCTTGTTGATATGTAGCACCAATAATCTTAAGGCTGAAAGGCATGACACCGTAACAATAAGTTCCCCAGGGAGTTATAAACGTAGTTTTGGCTTGATCTGTTCGGATATTTTAATCGATTATACCACGAGAACACATCCATGAGCGACAATAGTTCAAATCCAGCTGTTGCATCAACAATAATGTCAATGAATGGTAATGGGAAGTCATCTTTGGGACAAGCTTTGTTAATATCCCGAAAGTCTATGTAAATGTGTATCTTGCCATTATTTTTGAGAACAAGGATGATCTTAGATACCCATTGTGAATAGTCAATGGGTTTGATGAATACCACTTGGATAAGTTTTATTACTTCCTCTTTTACCCACGAGAGCCACTTTTTGCTTCATCGGTCTTGACTTTTGTTTGATCGGTTTTGCATCTAGTTTAGTGACAAGATTATGTCTTTGCGATGTGTGGTGCAATGCCCTTCATTTCTTTATAGTTAAATGCGAAATCCTTTTGATTTTATTTGAGGATTTGGGTGTGTATTTCTATCTCCTCCGAGTTAACGAGGATCCCAACTTCAAAATTTTTGTTTCTTCCTCCGTTCTGATGTTTATGTCAATGGTTTCTTCTATTAAAGAAGTGTTACCTTCTTCAAATTCATGTGGTGTAGGACATAGTTCCAAGATTTCTCCATCTTCCAGCTCATAGATATTGAGATCCTTTTGTGGAGGAGACTCTACCATGGGATTTCCAAAATAGGAAGAGGAATGTGGTATTAGGGAAAGATCCACTATGCAGTGAGCAAGGTGTAGCTCCACATAGGTGTTTAGATATTCGAGAGTGACTCTATCACCATCAAAGTGATCTAGGATAGGAAAATCATTCTCAGCCTCTCCATGAGTTAGGAGTGGGTTTGTTGGTATTTTACGTATTAATGGTTTAGTATGAAGTGATACTGTGAAACTTGTATCTTCCAACTCATTGTTTGGAGTGAAATGGGAAGCTGAGGTTGCTATTGAATCAGCGAGAAGGTTCTACTCTCGTGGGATTGCTTCAATTGATATGAAGTTAAATCCCTTGCTTAGATCTAATACCACTATTTTGTAGAGTTGTAAATGTTCAACCCTAGTTTCATATATGTCAGATACTTGGTTTGCAACTAGTTATGAGTCTCCTAGCACTCTAATGTTATCAAAACCCATTCTTTTGGCTAGGATGAGGCCAAGGAGGATAGCTTCATACTCGGCTCTCTTTTTGTACACTCAAAGTTTAATTTAAAGGTGAAAGGTATAATTTTTCCTTCAGGTGAAGTAAAGATCACTCCTACCCCAGCCCCAAAGAAACATCTAGCTCCATCGAAGTGGAGAGTCTAGTATTTTCTTGGAAAAATGGATGTTGGGATATTTTTCGTATCTATTTCTTCTACCTTGGTTCTATAATAAAATCCTCGTCGATGGAAGAGAAGCAATTCCCAGGGTGTATCCCATAACCATAGAATCAAATGGTAGGAGAATAGGTAAATGTTTCTCTAACAACTTGATAACTTTTGCAGTAGTCCCTAATGACATTGTCTCTATGATGTTGGCCTTATTTTTGAGTGATGGAATGTCCTCGGCTAGATTTTTTAATTTCCAATTTTGCGGTGGGTATCAACTTATCTTTTTGTTTTGCATTAATTGGTTTGGTAAGTTGATTTGTTGGGAGTTTAAACTTGGAATGAACACTTGGTTTCTTCTTCAAATCAGCTAGGTGTATATCGAAGTGTTTTGGGTCACCTTGTGCCACAAATATTTTCCCTAAGTGTAGAAATCTTATTTCTTGGAATAACATGGAAGGGATTGCCTTCATGCGATTCTATCCATGGCTGACCAAGGATGATATTATAGTTGGTTTCCGATATATAATATAGCATTCGGTGACAACCGTCTTGGTTTCTAAAGTGACTGGTAAAGCTATGGTTCTAATTGAGGTGGTGTTGAGGCTATCATAACCTCTTAGCATATTTCATGTTGTGGAATAGTTTTTTCTCTCCATATCCTAACTTTTGAAGAAAGCTGAAGGGAATATGTTAAGCTGTTTCCCCGTCGTCAATCATTGCACGTTTAACATAATTATTATAAACCCATACTTGTAAATGTAATGTTGGGTAACCTCTTCATGCAATTTCAGCATCTATTGGCATTTTTCTTATATTGAATATAAACTTAGTATTCTTATCTGGTTCCCCTGGAGGGCAGATGTCAAAGTTTACATGGTTTACTTGTGTTTCCAGAGGAGGAGTGATGTTGATTAAATGACCAAGGCCTAACGCTTCTAAGAGGGAAGCCCTATGGGTGGGAGAGTTCTTTAACAAATCCAAAAAGGAGATGTGAGAGAAGGTTTTAGTTAAGTCATTAATTAAATCATAGGCACCTATGGGTTTTACCAACATTTGTTGAATGTTTTCTAGTTCCAATGGATAACTTGGAGTTGGTTGAGAAGAATAATCCCGTGTTCTTGTTATGGTTTCTACGGGTAGCTCGGTGTCTAACTCTACCAGACCAACTATCTTAGTTTGGGGTCGAGTTCCTAGTTGGGGTGCAACTAGTGGATTTAATGAAGTTGAGGCTTCATGATCATTGTTTCTTGTTATAACACCCTTGTTTGTTCTGCTAGGATCTAGCTTGTTATTGTTAGAATGGTTTGGGAGTGGATCATTAAAGATCTTGAGGGGTGCATTTTGAGGGAAATTGCCCTCGTATAAGTGTTTGGCATGGGTACTACAGAATTTGCTAAAAACATATCTATAAAGAGTTGTTTTTGATCTTCTAGAAAACGTTGCATTAATTTATTGTAGTCATGACAAGTCCTAGTATCATGGCATTGAATCTTGTGGAAACCACAATACAAATTGGTATTATAATTTTGAGGCTGTTGATTTCAAACCTGTTGTGGCCCAAAATTCTAATAAGGTTGTTGGTTGCTAGAGTTAAAATTTTGAGGCCATTGCCTTTGGTTTTGACTCTGATATCCCATTGGGTTTTTATTTAGACCTTGTGTTTGGATTTGTCATGGTTTTTTTTGTTGTTTTTATGGTCATGGTGGATGATTAAAATCCACTGTGTTGATTGTTAGAGTGAAATTGTTATTTCGTTGATTGTTAACGGGTGGAAAAATGTTCAAAATGTTTTCTCTTTTAGTTTGGTCGATTACTCCATCTATTGTAACTCCACAGTTCTTGTTAAGGATCTTAGGTCCTTGATTAACATTCCCAATATTAGGATAGGCTACAATGTTTTGATAGGGAGTGGTTAATTTCCCATTTGTCCCATATGTCTTACGACCACTATATATCGCTGCCTAGTTGATTCGAGAGAGCACTCTCAAGTACTTCATCATAAGTTCTTAGTGGGAACTTCGGACTTCTTCCTTTATCTCTCTAATGAGAGAATGAAGGAATAAATCACATAGTTCCATTTGATCCATGTTTGGAGCACTTCTTTGAAGAGTAGAGAATCGTACACCATATTTGAATAAAATGAGCGCGGATTCATTATGTTCTTATTTAATATGCAAGAATTCCCGAATTCTGTTCTTAATAATTTGTTCATATCAAAAGCTTTGATGAACCACGACAAAAGTTATTTAAATGAGTGTATTGATGCTTCGGGTATTCTCAGTAATACCAATCAAGGACAATACCCTCTAAGGTTTTAGGGAATATCTTAGCAACAACCCCATCCCAAGGAGTAATTCCCATATGGATGTAGTATAGGCCTTAATGTGTGCATTTGGATCTCCTCCCCTTTTGTATTTGGGTAAATCGGGAAGAGGTATTGGAAACATAACACTTTGTATAGTGAATTCTAGGGGCTCTTTTAAATATTCCGAATAAGTCCCTACCCCATAGGCCTCGACCATCGATGGTGATTCTTTGAGGGGGTGGTCGTGGCATGATTTGTTGATATGGCATAGCATATGGATTTACAGGGACATAAGGGAATCCTTGTGGTTGAAAAAATATCCCAGGTGAAGAGAACATGTCTCCTTGTGGTGATTTTGAATAAATGTTTAAGTAGGGAGGAGCATTGTTTTTGTATGGGTTGTTTGGTGCCAAACTAGGAGGTATCATATTTTCAACTGGAGTGGCATTTGAAAATGTGGTCCTAGTTGGTGTTTGTTGTGGATAATTATATAGATGTTGAGGAGGCATGCCTAACATGTGTTCCTGTAAGGAGGTCAGCCTAACTGGGGTGATGTAGAGGGTTGGAGATTCTTGCTAGCCCAAAATATGAATTTTGGTTTGCTTGAGCAATTTCTAGTCCTCTAACCTTCTCAACTAAGGCTGAAATGACCTCTATTGGCAAAGACACGGTGTTTTTCCTTAATGGCATTTTTTTACACCTTGAGGTTGTAAAGGGTATGATACCCTATAATGAATTGATTATTACCTTTCCAAGCTTCATTGAGGGCATTTCCCATAGGTGCGGGAATGGGGTGTTTTCTTGGAGTAGGGTATTGGATTGTATTTGCAGACTCTATAGGTGGATACATGTTTTGGAACCGTTTTCACTTCTAGCCTAGCATGCTAAGTAATCCTCATCCAAAAATGGGAGTAATTCTAACTATCTATTGATCGTGGTCTAAACAAGACCAAGGAGATGAAGTGGATTCTCTAGTAAACGTCATATTGTAAGAGCTTAAGGACTTTGGTTGTTGTGTTTGTGCAAGCTGATCCAACTCCTCAATTTGGAATGAAGAACTGGAACTAGTTCTTTGCGGAGAGTTTTAGATGACAAGTAATTACTTAAATAGTTATCAGCCCATGCGTAAACCGAGGGTGATGGTTGTCTATTTGTTTGACCATAATTTTCTCGAGACACGAGAGAGGTATGCCATATGTGTCATATGCCAACATATTCGGGGGTATATGAATACACAAAGAATAATGGGAAAGAACAAAGGTAGATGAAAGAAATTAAAAATAAAAGAGGAAGAATTGTTTGTTTCACGTTAGGTTCACCAATTTTGTATGATGGAAAAGTGACATGTGAGTATAAGAATCTACAAGTAACCCTTCCTCATACCAAACCTCCCGAGGTCATGCCAAGATGGCGGTGAATTTTGAACATATATGGATACGAGACAAACTAGTTGGGAAATTTTATATCCTCAATACGCAATAATGGAATCTGTGAATCTAAGGTGAAGAAGGCCCTCCTAACTTGAATTGGTGTAATGGATCATTCAGATATAATAGCTATTCGGAGGCTCCAATCAATGTCGAGCTCTTCGAGATCTTGTTTATTAGCTGTTGGATACGTGGGAAGTGACTGTGGGAGCTTCATGTATATTTCTAGACAAGGTCATAAAAATGGTGATGGGAGGTGTAGTGGATTCTCCAGGGGTTTTATGGATGATTCTCTGGTCTAGTCCAGAAATCCTTAGCTTGATTGGCTGCTATATTTAATAAGGAGAATTGTGTAATAATGTCTAGTGGAAGTGGTGAGGACCTAAATACTAGTGTTCATAAACCATCATCAATGTCTGATTGATTAGTAGGCCCATTGGGTTGTGGGACATGTGGATCACAACCGTAAGTTTGTGGTTGTGGAGAATGTCCTATGGTCATATGAATAGTTAATCTCTCCTTCTAAATATCTAATAATCATATGCCTTTTCAACCTCTATGTTTAGAACTAGGAGTTGTGTAATTTTCTCAGAATACCTTACAGGTGTTCTGGCAACTTGAATGCGTAAGCTAGTGTCTATGTCGATGAGGAGGTCCCCTGTATTGGGTTGTGGAACTAGAGGATCATAACCAAATATTTGTTCTCTTTTGAGTCCTTGTACAGTCATATGAATATCCTATCAAGGCAGTCTATAGTTAGGATGATTTGACAAAAATGTGTGTGCATTGTCGTCTTCAATATTTAACTCTATCAGTTATTCACTAATTACTCGTAGGTTTACTATTGCTTGAAAGAGCTGGATCCTAAGGTCTTGATCTATATCAGCTAGTGTTGTGGGGAGATTTGGCTGAGGAACTATCGGTTCAAATATGTATTCTCTGGGATCTCTAGGTCCCGTGATTGTCATGCAAAACGATTCAAATTTTAACTAAAATTAATAAACTAATTATGAAAGATGTATCTACACTATGCATGTATTCTTTTATTTTTGTATTTTCGATGAAGTATTTTAAAGGAATTAAAAGAGCATCTATTCTAATATATTTAGAAAATGGACAACTAATCTAGTAACAAAATTAAAACAAACAAAGTAGCCCGGTGTAGCTATTTTCCTATGTAGTTGTGAATTTATCCTAAATATCTAAGAAACTAATTGATTTAAATTGAAAGACTCTCGATCCTACCTCAAAAGTGAGGAATGAATCATAGTTTCTTAGAAACTATCAATCCCCACAGCTTCCCTGGCAATATCAAGAGCAAGCTTTGACTAAAATAAAATAATTTACTACTCTATTTGATACGTTGTAACTAGAAATTCGATAGCTCAAACTTGGAGTTTACATAATAGTGGTAAATCCAGTTGTGTGTGACTTCATCCCCTCAATGTGATGTCCTCATTCCTTCGTGTTCTCTTGAATCCAAAAAAGCATGTATATGATAGCATCAGAGAAGAAGAGAGGGATAGTGCAAGTGAACAGAGTTTGAAAATGCAATTCCTTGTGAGATTTAAATACAACACAAATGTGCCGAGAGTTCTAGAAACTATATGTTGTGACTAAACAAAACCTACAACTCTAAATGGATTCCAATCTAAGAATGAAACTATCTTATTCTAAAGTGACTTGCATGGAATAACAATGAAAGCAAGATTGAAATAAGAAGATCGAATGACCTCTAAAAAACAAAGGAAGACCAACAATGGATGCAAAACATGAAACTATTGGAATTCTAAGAAATAAACTCAAAAGGCTGAATGATTAAAAAGAGAAGGAGAGGCACAATTTGTTTGTAAACAAGTTGGTTATTTATAGCAAATGAATGCACTAGAAGGTAACTGGAATGGAACTCTTTTACCATTAAACAAAGTGAAAACACTATTCACGGTCTTGCAAAAACATAAATGCAAAGAAAAGTAGCTGAAAAATGTGGATAGAAATTATAATTTTATGTTTGACGCGATCATCAAAAATTTCTAGAAAACACGCATAGGATCACCACTCATGCGGGGTGGAAGTTACGGGACCTCTGCCTATCCCGGGTGGTGGTCACGGGACCCGCCACCAGGCAAGGTGGTAGTCTCATCACTTAAGACCAAAATGTAATAAAAAAGGGGGACAGAGGGTAGAACAAAGCACGTGGAGGCCGGGTGAGGCATACGAGGATACAAACGTATACTTGACAAGCTTTTCTAAATCCCGAACACCTTTTAAGGAGACTTGTATCATCATTGGGGTATGTGTAACATATTTCTAGCGGTGCAGTACCCTACAATTTTGGGTACGTACAGTGTCTTACAACTTGATGCAAGCTGTAACCAACAAGTTGGTGTAATCAAAAATTTAAAGGTGACATTACATGCTTGCCCAAATGTTTCTATTTTGTAAGATGTTACTGTTATAGATTTGTCCCCATACTTTGCTTTATGCTTATCTAGAGACTTCACAACAAAAATAGGAGGTTATCTTTATTCATATTGGTCCTTATTTTTCACTACTCATTATGGCACTAAAGTTACTATCAATTTAGAACCATTGGCCAGATTTCACATTGAGCCTCACTCTCCAAATGTGGTGGCTAATTATTCAGCCTTAGATCAGTCTAACTTTGATGAGGTAGCTCAAGTTTCAACATTATATGGTGTTTCTAACATTTTTATGATGAAAAGACAGTAAAAGAACATGCTCATGATGCTTTTAAGGAAGTTGAAGAGCACATGTTTGGTGTGTATGTATGCATGAAGAAAATACACCACCTCCTTACTTGTCCAAAATAGAAGATTCAATGAAGGGATTTGGAAGCTTCATTTCGATGGATCTAAGGAAAAAAAGGATAGGGAGTAGGTTTGATGCTCACTTCTTTAACGAACAAAAGGTATTTCTCAGCTTTGAGTCTCTAATTTGCATGTACTTGTAATGTAGCTGAATTTTAAGCATTAATTCATGGTTTACTTTGGGCGAGAAAGAAAGGTATCGCATGCTACAAATTTTTAGTGATTACGAGTTGGTTATCAATTAAGTAATAAATTTAAATGTTTGTAAGAATCCATTAATGAATTCTTATAGACATAGAGTTTTAAATTAATGGACTATTTCGATCTTATTAACATTGAGTCTATTCCTAGAGCTGAAAATAAGCATGCGGACATGACTTTTAGCGATTGGGGCTAGGTTGAAGTGTTGGAACAAATTGAAAATAAAAAAATCCAACCTCATATAAAGCTAATTTTAAGGCCCTCAATACACGATAAAAATTCAAATTGGAATGTTTTTAAAAGTGATGATCAAATCTATAGGTTTTCCAGCTAGAAGTGAGTTTCCTCTGATTAATCAAGATAAATTACAACACCTATATGGTGATCAAATTGTTGATTGAAGACAAATAAACTTCCTCGAGGTCTAGTCACACTGGAAGATGTCTTCAAAGAGCGATGAACAGCTTGATTAATAAAGGTCAAGACTAAGATGTCAACCCATGCTTTGATAATTATGAAGAGATCTTAGTTGATGAAGGGAAAAAATTATTTCTTGGAAAGGTATGTTCCTTAACTAAAAAAATTCATTTATTGATCTTTGCAAGGAATTTAATATATATTTCTCTATAATGTCCAACTTAAGCTGCATTCTATGTTCTATACACAATTTCCAACCACAAATAGTATATCTACGTTCTTTGGGATTATTAATACCATTATCTTGTTGTATGCATTCAATGAATGGGTATTTTGGTGGCCAATATACCTGAAAAGCCCATCCTTTTCTAGGATTTTTTGTTCTTTCTCATGATTTATTTTTTTAAAGGGTCTTTTCAATATCATCTTCTACTAGAATATTTTCATTTGAAAATCCATCTATTAAATGCATTTCACAATCAAGATAATCTTCTAGCTCTAACATGTTTGGGTAAATTATATCTTTATCTAATTAAATAATTATTTATTTAGGATTTATGTTTTGGATTACTATTTCCTACATAATACAATTAATAGTAGGGTTTTCTATATTCAAAATGAAAAATGTTTTGACTATTACAAATATATTGAAAAATTAAAATGAACTAATGAAAAATATGAAACAATTTATCATAATGCTACAACTTACCAATACCCATCTTAATGTTTGCGGTAGATGCTGTTAGGTCTTCTTTTTTTGTGTTGGCTAAAAAAATTTAGTAGATTAGTTTATTAAAAATATAGAAAGTATTTTAAAATTTATAAACACAACCAAATTCAAAATGAAAATTATGCTAAGAAAGTAGTGAGCACACACTGCATGCTACTTTATAGTAGCATTCGACATGATAACAGATGATAGCATAAATTATGTTACCGACTAGTAACATGTATTATACTCTTGGTGACTTTATGCGGTATGTTATTGGTAGGTCATATACTACATCTTCTTTGGACACTAGGTTATTGTATGCTATCATTTGGTAACATCTTCAGTATGTTGTCGGTTGTTAGCATCTTGTGTGCTACCATCCAAAAGTAGGATATTTTATGTTACTAGTAGATTGTATGTAAATTCCAGACAAGTATGCAAATAAGCGATAACATACAAGATATACTACCGGTACCGATAGCATACTATATAATAATGGCTTGTAGCATTTTATATGCTTTTGGATGTTAACATGGAGTATGCAACCAAACAGTAGCAAATTTATGCACTTAAAATGATATATAACAAATTAAAGTACTTTGAAATCACTCATCAGCTCGATGATGATATTTAAAGTAAAAAGGAATTGTAAGGCGAGTAATATTTGATAATCACAATTTTAGAGAAGGGGATTCGGGAAGTTAGATGTTTGGAACTATGAATAATGAATTATAAATACTTAAATTGTATATATATGTATATATATACAAGGTGAATTTTGAATATTTTATTTTCATACTAAATGTGATTCGAAAGATAATGGTTGGATAGTATTGTAAACAAATTGGTGAACCGAACTCTAAAATTAAATATTACCTTGAAAATTTTGGTGACTCAGTCCTTATTCCTACCTATAAAATTTGCCAATTTAAAATTTTGAAAACTAGAATATTAATGAAATAACGAATATTCACCACAAAAATTTTCCCTGGGTCTTTTTGTGAATCTGACTATCGAGTCCCAACACCAGATCACCTATGCATATTTAGCACTCATATAATTTCTTATTATACTAACGAAATATCCTATCAGCATAAACATTATATGACTGCTCAACTCTAAGTCGAGATTCATCAAGGGTTTCTAGTTGAACCATTCATGCCTCTCGATATCCATCTTCATCTAATATTCCTTGTAAAGATATGCAGAGGCTAGGTAACTTTACTTCAAGTAGTAAGACAACTTAATATCTAAAGAATACATAATATGGTGTCTCACATGGGTGTTTGTACCAAAATTCTATAGGTGGATAAGGCCCAAAATAGCTTGCGGTGTCAATCATGTTTGTTCTAATTAACCATTTTGAAGATAATGGACTTTAAAGTTTTAGTTGTATTCTCAGCTTATCCATTGGCGAGGATAATAAAAAGATGCTATGTGGTGTGATATGTTGAATTGTGCACATAATTCTCGTACCTCCTCATTTTTTAATGGGGTGCCATTATACGATATAATGACTTATTGTACTCTATACCCTGCAGATAAGTTGGTTCACAATAAACTTGGCGCTCACGAGATCTAGGTATAGAAGTTAGAGGCATGGCCTCAAACCACTTAGTGAAATACTCGGTGGTCGTGATGATGAAATTGTGGCCATTAGAAGACGATGGAGAGAACTTATGTAACACTAATAATTTCTACGCACCAAACAAAAAAAAAATCCTTTAATTATTAGGGGGAAATTATGGAATAATTTATTTTAAAGGTGATAAACATTAGTTGTGAACAATTTACATTTTCGTTAATAAACTCTACATAATCATAAAGTCGTATCTGAATTAAATTAATAATTAAATATTATTAATTAATTTCAAAAAATCATTTCTGAACTTAATCCTCTTCTAAGGTTTCCATCAAATTTAATCTTTTTATTTCATCTATTTAATAACCCCCTTCATTTTAAGAAGATTATTTTCCTAAGTTGGTTTAAATTCATTTTCTATAATAACTTAACAACCATGCCCATCATTTAATTATTTAACCAAACATTTTACTTTTAATCACTTTAGTCCTTTTAGATCATTATCTAAAATGTCATGCACACTAGTGTTTGTTTCATCCTTATAATCAAATGTCATTTATTTATTTATTAATCCATTAGAAAATGGTTCACAACTTATTCTAACCCACCAAGTGGCCCCATTCACTTAATACCCATACCTTTTTATTTAAAACTATTCCCATAAAAATGTCAACAACTTAAAATGTGTAGGGTTGAATCTCTACCCTTAGATTTAATCAATATGAGCCCTTAGATTTAGGTTTTCTCCAAAGAGCCCTAATTATCCTTACGATGAATTTTTATTCTTTTCTTTTCCCTAAACTCTTCATTTCTTCATTTGTGATTTGCAGGTTGGAGGAGTGAAAGCCATGGAAACTTGAGGAACACCATAAAGGTTTTTCTCTTAGATAAAGATTTTAAAATGGGAGGATATTTCCTCCATTCCATTCTCCATTTTAGTTTAGTTATTCTTAGGTTTAGTATTACAAATTTATCTATTTGTTTTGTTGAAGAGATCCCATAAAGATCTAGTTGTGGGTGTTTGTTTCTCACATTTTCTTTGAGTTCAACATTTGGGAAATCCCATTTTTTTATCTAGGGTGGAGATAAACTTATAGACATATATACATGCATGTATATATGTATACACATGTATATATACCTATTACTAAGATAGATCTACATTTTGTTCACAAATATATTCATTTAAGTCACTTTTTGGATTGAAAACACATTTTTGAAAAAGAGTTTCATGCACAAGCGATCGGGTGTCAGTCACTTAAACGGTCACAATTCTCACTATGTTACCGATGTTGGTCGGGCTACAAAGACCGGATACTCTAAATCCAACATATTTTATAAAAATATAAACAGATTTATCTATTCTCAAATATATACATCCGTGTGAATTTTTATAGAAGTTCATATTTAATACAATCTTTGTTTTAGTATTTTAGAATAATATTTAAACAAATAGGTTAAAAAGTTGAAAATTTGAAATTGTAACCATGTTTTATAAAAGTATATATAGAAATATATATTATGCAATATCTATATATATTTATACATATATACTCACGATTCTAACTACTAGTTTAATTTAAACGAATGTACAATTAAAATAAAAACTTTTTCTTTATTTAAATAACTAAATATTTTATTTTTCCTTTATAACATTATTTTAAGCTTGACTACAAGAGTTCATTTCTACCACAATACATCTAATTTTAAAAGAGAGGCATGAATATAAACATTTACTCAATGCAATTTTCTTTTCTTTTTACAAACAAGAGTGACAACAAATCAAGGAAAACAAGTATATTCTTCCATATATTTTCAATGCAAGAGAACGATTTTCAAAATAAAGACAAAATTCAACTTTCAGTTTAATTCTAGATTCGAAACTTACATTTTCAATAATATACAAATACAAGTTCCTCCTTTTAACTATTTCCAATATATATCTTGATAATTAAATTTACAAGAAACTCTCTTTAAAATACAAGTATATACAAGCCTTCCACTTAAAGGTGGAAACAACATGATGAAATTTATAAAATCAAGCTTTCTCCTTCTTTATCTTCTACATAAAAACTCTATCCAAGGCATCAAATTTGAGCTCCCTTATTTCATAAAATCCATATCACAACAAGGAAGGATGTGTAGGAAACACTCACCTCCCAACCTTATTCCAATGAGAAGAAGAATTCATCCTTCTCATTCCACCCTAAGCCCCAAAAATGTAGCAATAAGGGATATCAAACAACCATGCAAATTTTTATAAAGGCTTGACAATACATACACTTTCGATACCAACAATTTTCAACACATAAAAAATAATAACAGTAATAGTAACAATATATAATATTTCCTAACACAAAGGCTTAAAATCTAATCCAAGAGAGACGAGAAATATAGGGAATCCCTCTTGCCTCCCAATGGGTTAAGTGTCCACCTTTAAACCTCCAAATAACTTTATCCACACAACGAAAACAAAACTCTTATCCCTCCCTCAATCTCTTATCACTCCCTCAAATGAAACATACCAAGATAAATAAGAAATATTTCTTATTATCACAAGGTGGGACACCCAAAAAACCTACCTCCAAATGCAGTTACAAAACTCTTATACCTCCCTTAAAAGATCCCCATTTTCCTTCTCCCACACCATCCTTAAGGTCATACTACCCCAAATCCAAAAAAACACAACATTCATTCAATTTTCAAGTAATAACTCAACAAAATAAAATAAAATGTAAGGTTATAGACCATACCTATCCATTTCAAGAATATTCAATCGATAAGAACAAGCTCCAATATTTTACAAGTCCAATCCAAAACACAAAACAAGATCCCAAGCTCTAAAAAGAACTCCAACCCAAAGATTCAAGTGTGTAACTAAACCAAGTAACCCCAAAACTCAAAATAACTTACATAAATAGAAAATGAGGAGAGGGTGGTGATGTGGCTCCATGTAGGATGCCACATCACTTCTCCTCCAATCCACTTCACCAAGTCAAACATCAAGCCCAAGACTCATAAATGGGTGGGTGAGGATATGACAAGTTTCCTTCCACACACAAACCACTACTCCATACTTCTAAGGACAAAATTAAAGGAGTTTTTAAGAAAGTGCAATTAATTACTCTTTACCTCTTCAAAACACATAATGAGGCCTAAAATAAACCCCTCACATCATAGGTATAGTTGGTAGGTGATTTTAAGAGGTATGGGACAAGTTTAACTTGTCCCACAAGCCTCCAAAAGTGGCTCCAAAGTCAAATTCGAGATTTGAAAAGTGAGGTTGAGTACACAACTTCAAAATCAATAAAATCCATCTCAAATCAATAATATAACAACGACTATCTACCCCAATAAATGCCCACATAGTCACATCTCAAATTAACTTAAACACATGATTAATTGACTAAACCAAAAGACATTAATTAAGAAATAATAAAGTGAGCATACATTACAATAAATAAATCACATACACAACTAAATAATCAAAGTAAAGGAAAACAAACATTCAAACCCCTTGGTCACATATGAGGTTACCCCTTCCCATGGGGATCTCTAAATATACAAACAACAATACATAGGACAAAGGTTCCAAGGCAACCTTGTTTCCAATATCCAATATTCTTTCATGGTTGGTCTCCTAGCCCCTTCTTGTTTATTGTGATATAATTTCTGAAAATATCAAAACAATACCTCTTCAGCCTAAAGGCGGCATAAAATATATCAATAATTAAAAAACACATACATATCATCCAACAACATCATATACATAGCTATATCATCATCATCAGTATTAGAAATTTCTATCAATTATTTGCAATCGCTGAAGATCTGAATTTTTATAAGTCATAACATCAATTAGATCAAAATGTCAATCCCAACATCTAAATGTAATCATCATCATCAATAATTTAAAATGTCAATATATAATAAGGCTGCAACACTAGATCATCATAAACAATGAATGTCTATCCATACCTTTAGGAGTCCATATAATATACAATTTGAGTCGAGAACATATCAATAATCAAAATATCTCTAATGTCTGTCAACATGCTAATAAAAATATAATAATTATGTCCATGAATCTAATCAAAAAAATTAAATCATAGTATAATAATTATCGAAGAGAAGTAGGCATTACAACTTCCCTATCCAATCAAGCCCCGAGGTAGAGAAGAGATAAGGTGTCACTTTGGGCTATAGAGCCTATGCGAGAATGTGTATCTCATATGAGAAGTCTTGACATTTCTAAAACCTGCAAACATACTCTATAACTTCATGCTCTAAATCTGGGCTAAAAATAGCCCATGCAATGAAATTTTACGATCCATTGCATCTCCCACATAGTGATGACCATAGACTCGGGTGTAGGATTTGAAGAGTATTTTCTCTAACTCTTCTTCACAAACACATCTCAACAACATACCATCAAAGGCTCTGTGATAGATCATTTCTTCAACAATCATGTAATTGGTGGCTATGACATCTAGCCATCATTTTTATTGTGAGGTTACTCCATCATGATACACTGTACACAATATTATTTAAAATATTAGTGTACCATGGACACTCCATAATGGGAGGCTTTGTCTCTACATAAAACATGCTTTCATTTAAAAATTTGAGGTCTACTAGATCTCCATAGTCTATAGGGTTATCCGCTAGCCAATCAGCCATAATGTTTCCCTTTACAGATTTCTAGTTGATATAGGTGAGATCAAACTCACCCATTAGTGTAATGAAATGACCAGCCTTTTTAGACAAGGAACCTTGAGTTAAAAAATTTGCAACTGACACTCCTTCTCTACTTGCATGTATAACATGTTTTGTAATAGAGAAGAGTATGACTGAGAAATTATGTGACACACTCGTGATGATCATCTTTCTTTTGTGCTAACATACATGCTAACTAGACATCAATGGCTCATCAATAAAGAATCAGAGGATGTTTTACTTTTGGTGGCATGAGTGTAGGTGGTAACATAAGGAAACGGGTTAGTGATTCAAATGATTTGTGAAACTTGGTTTTTGAGTGTGCACCTCTTTTTGGCATCAGTTCATTTTCTAAGTCATTTCATTTACTAAATTTGAGATGTTTTTTATCACCATTTTGATATTATGGAATATTTGGTGACACGGTGTTGTTTTAGGACACGTGGTGCCAATATAGTATTATGATCAGCATATTATTTTTGTTTACCTATATGGTTATGGATACAATTAGGACATGATGCAGTTAGTTTATCGATATATGATGGATGGATACTAATTTTTTTGTATACTTTGACATCATTGGTTGATAATGGTAATTTTTATGTCATCGGGTAATATCTTAGATGGATCTTATATCTTGATTAACTATGCATGCATGTTGTTAGAGTATGTTTATCTCATTTTGATATTTATTGTTGTATAAATTCGAATGAATATGAATGATTGGTTTAATTATCGATATATTCTTATTATTCTCTAATTTATTATATCAAGAAAGTATGTTTAATGTGTGAATTGAGTGTGTAGATTACAGGTCACACAGGAGAATGTGGGTTTCATATTTTCACCTCAAGTTGCACAAGCGGCTGATTGGGACGGAAAATATGAAGTCATGTGTGATATTTGTTTGAACTTGTGTGTATGAGGCGTATTTATATTTGGTCACCTTTAGGGATTCCTAACTTACCTATGTTAATTTAATTTGTTGATCCTTGTATTAAACTAGTTTAAGGACCTAATGGTCCCCACATGCATTAGTGGTGTTTTATATTAAGTAAACTTGCTTTTAGTGTTGTGGGATCATGTAATCATCATTTTTGTGGGCCCCACCACCTCTACCTTTGAGCCACTATACCCAATCTCTTATTTGGGCTAAATCTGGCATTTGTGAGGGTATTGTTTCACATTGGGGGTATCCCTTACACTGAAATTGACCCCTTGGACCCTACCCATGGGTAGGAGGGACTATTTTTAAGGTCAAAAGGGATTTTACCTCCCATTTGACCCCCTTCTTGTCACTATCTTGTAAGTTTGTTTGATTTGTGTGTTATCTTAAATGTTGAAGTAAGTTGGTGTATTGTCATTTTAAGAAATTTGGAAGTTTGCTTCTTAAATGTGTTTTGCTTTATGTTTGATGGGATTTTTGGAATCTTGTGTTAGAGAATTCAATATCATTGACACATGCCACCCTATTATTTTTGAGGATTTGTGATTTATTCTCCTTCATATACCTCTTCTTGGAGAGGGGTAAGGACTATTGCTTGTAATTTTTACTATGAGAGTTGTAGAGAGCTTGGAGCTAGGATCTTGGAGATTGAAGTGCTTGGATTGTTTTGGAGAGGGATAAATTATTTTGAGGTAGGCATTCATGCCTCTCATTTTATTTACTTTAGTATGTTGTGTAAAAGTAAAATGGTTCTTTGAATATGGTATTTTTACATGGTTGTTGTTGATTTTTAGTAAAACTTGTTTTATTTTATTTTCTCCATCCATCCTACTTTGGGTGTATTTTGGAGTGTAGGGGAAGAGGGAGGTAACCACCTCTTACACCATATGGCCTTATGGGAAATTCATGTTGGTCTTTATTTTATTTTCTTCCATAATATTGTTTGATGTGGAAGGTGAATATTGTTCATGTGGTTTGAACATCATCTTCCATCCTTGATGAGGAAACCATGCTTGGTTTGAAAATCCTTACAAAAAAGAGGCTTGTTGTTTGGGATGGAGTGATAAGGAGGGTATTATGGGGATTATTTTGGCATTCTTATGGTTGGATAACAATATGGTTTATAATATGCTCCTTGCCACTCTTCCCCTTTGAGGAAAATATGGAGTTCTCTTCTTGTTATTTTTTGTTCTTATGGTTTATTTGTTTTAGAATTGTGTGTGTGTGTTTTCACCCTTTGTCTCACCATACTTGTGCAATATTTAGGAATGAATTCTCTCTCCCCCATGGGATTGGAAGGAGGATAGCATGTCCTCCATTTGTGGATATGCCATGTGATGATTCCATTTGGTTGGGAGGAAATTAGGTCCTATTCTCTTTTGCATTAAATAATTTCATATGGTGTGGAAGCTTGGAAAATATGCTTGGAGCATGGAGGAAAATTAAAAAATTTGGCCATGTTTTTCCCCATTTTGGCGAGGCTTGTTCTCTAAAATTTTAAAGTATTGTTGTAATGATTGTGTAATATCTTGGTACTTTATCTTCTCTCTTGAGAAGAAGTCTTGTAATCTTGTAAACTAGTTCATACATTCGGTGGAAGATTGTTTTACTTGTATTTGCAATTTTTTTTGTATCCTTGTTAGTGGAAAACTTGACACACTTTTACATCTTGTAATAGGGTGTTGGAAAGATTATTTTAGGGGTTGATAAAGTATCATTATTATTTGTTTGAGTAAACTTGGTTTTCGAAAACAATTATTGTTCTCTTTTGTTGTCCATATCAATGAAATGTTGTTCCTTCTCAATAAAACTTGAGAAAAAAATCATAAAGAATATACTCCTTTGGTTACCTTATGAGTCAAGGAAGAAAATATAAATAACAAGTTTATTTTTTATGTATGTTAAGTTTATTAGTTTTTCTCATTGAGTTAGCATTTGTGTATTAAAAAATTAACAAAAATTATATTATTTATACTCGTTCTTTTTTCAAACCATATTAGTATATTATGGGTCTTAAGAAATTTAAAGAATGGATTTTTGTATAGCAACATCTTATGATTTGAACATCAAAATCTAACAATGTTATAAGGAATTTTTGTAGACAGTTTAATTCTTCTTGTTAAATTTTTATTCCATTTATTTCTAATTGTGTAAATAAGATAATGTATGAAACAAAATATAAGATTTAGATTCCTTGTCACCCTTTAAGGAAATTAAAAATATATAATGGATCTCTTCCATATACATATATACATATGCACACACACACACACACACACACACACACACACACACACACACACACACACACACACGTATATACCTTAAAGCCCTTTTATATATTTATATATATTATATTATAGACACACACACACACACACACACACACACACACACACACACACACACACACACACACACACACACACACACACACATACATATAAACATACACATAAACATACACGTACACATACATATACATATGGGTGTGTGTGTGTGGGTTTGTTTATATATAAAAATATATATAATGAATAAATTTTCTTTAAAAAAGTGAAATATAAACAAAAAAGAGATAAGGGATCAGATTGAGTTCCTTGTTAATAATGAAATAAAATAAAATAATTTGGGCAAGAGATAGTCCCCTATATTTGATTTGGTGTGGTATGGCAATGACCACACCACACCTCCACACCTTCCACTACCCTTACAAAGTCTCCCAAAAATGCATTCCCTTGTCGCAACCCCTTAACCCCTGTTGCGGCCATATGTAAACCCTACGCAAAGGTTTTAAATCCGCCACTTATAATAAATACACACACACACACACACACACACACACACACACACACACACACACACACACACACACACACACACACACACACACACACACACACACATAGATATAAGGAGAGAATAAGAAAATAATAATGAAATCTTGAAAACCCTAGTTAGAAATCAAACCGAAAAACAACAATGGTGTTATTCCCTTATTTGAAAACTAAGAAAAAAATGGAATGGAGCTTGAGTTGCTTCCATGAGATTCCTTTACATCCACCTCCTCCTTGTTTAAACATATTCGACTAATAAGCCACAAAAAATAACAAAATTATAAAGGGAATCATATCGTAGCATTAGGGTTTGTAGAGAAAACCAAAAATATACGGTGTAGATTAAGGAAATCCTTTGGCTTAGATTTAACCCGCCTAACTTTTACATTTGTATCGAATAGATGTTTTAATGGGTGTTAAGGTATATTTATTAAATGGGAACCCAAGGCATTTAATTAGGATGATGGTAAGTATAAATTAATAATTTGGCTTCTAAAAATTGTTTTAATAAATCAATATATAGCATGGGTTTATTTGATTTACTTGTGGGACATGGAAATTTTTAAAGTATAAAATTGGAATTTACGAAAAGAGTTAAATAATTCAACATTAAGTATGGGTAAGCATGGTTGGCCTAATGGAACCCCTTTCCAAAATTAAATTTAATATAACGCAGGGGATTTTGATTATTTGACATGGGCCTAACCATAGGTAAGTTACTTCAACGATATAAAAATTAATAATAATAATAATAATAAATCAATTGTTTGTTATAGTCCCCACCATAGTTATCTACTTGATAATAATAAATGTATTTTTATTTTATTTTTGATAATTTTGAGTCATGTTTCATGGTTTAAGGTTGTAAAATATGAGGCACTACATTTGTCCAAACCTTTCTATACTCTTTATTCAAAAACTTATTAATGGGATGAACAACAAATGTCAAATGAGGAATAAACCTACGGATAACCCTAATTTTACCTAGGAATGATCTAATGTTTGACTCATCAATGAGTGGGAACATTTCAAAGACTTCTTGAATTTTTTCGAATTCAACATCAATGTCTAGAGAATAAATGATGTATCCTAGAAACTTACCTCCAAAGTAACTCCAAAAACACAGTTCTTAGGATTTAGTGTTATGTCATATTCAATTATATGTGAAGGAATGTCACAAAGCACTTCAAGATGATTGGCACATTTTTTTCTTTTACCAATAGTTCATCAATATATGATTCCAGAATCTTATGAATAAGATCATGAAATATGTATGTCATTGTCCACTATTAGGTAGCTCTAACACTCTTTAAATTGAAAGGTATAACTACGTAAGAGGGTTCCTCAAAGAGTTGTAAAGGTACTTTTGTCCTGATCTTCCATGGAGATCCTTATCTGGTTGTAACATAAAAATCCATCCATGAGAGAGAACAACTAATAACCAAATGTTGAATCAGTAATAACATCAATGGAAGGAAAGGGAAAATCATCTTTGGGACAATCCTTTCTAATTTCTATGAAATCAATGCAAATGTGTGTGTTCCCATTATTTTTGAGAAGGGGGCTATCTTTGACACCCATGTGGAATAGTTCAATGATTCGATAAATAGCACTTAAAGGAGTTTTATGGCCTTCTATGTAAACATTAAATCAACCTTGGGATTCATGGGCCTTGATTTATGCTTCAAAGGATTGGCATTAGTCTTCACGATGAGGTTGTGAACCACCATATCGGAGAGAATCTTGTCATTTCCTTGTAACTAAATTTGAAATATTTTGAGTGATATTTAAGAACCTTCATATGTGCTTCTATCTTGTTTGGAGTCAAATAAGAATTGAGCTTCACGATCTTGGGATCCTCCTTCATAACTATATTGATATTTATGGTTCCTTCAATCATAGAGGCATTACCCTCTTAAAACTATAGAGAGGATGGAGAGAGCCACAAATCTTATTCCTCTACCTCATATATCTCAGGACCTTTTTATGAGGAAGGATCCATCATGTGATCTCCAAAGTAGGAGGAAGGGTGAGGTATAAGAGAAAATCCCCTCTTATGGTGCGTGGGATGAAAATAAATGTATGCATTAAGGTATCGTCAGATTTCCTAATCGTTCTCCACATAGTCCAAAGTGGTGAGATCATTCTCAGTCTTGAAATATGCCAAAATTACATTAGTTGGCATCCTCCGAACTAGAGGTTTGCATCAAACTAAAATAGTAAATTTTGTTTCCTTTCGGTCCTCACTTGGACAAAATTAAGAGGAAGAAGTAGCCATTGAATTAGGAAAAAGGTTTTGATCTCATGGAATAGCCTCTATAGATATAGAGTAAAGACCTTTTCAAATATTAAGAATGATAAACTTGTAGAGTTGCAAGTGCTCCACTCAAGTATCATAAAATTTTGATACTTGATTAGCAATAAGTTGTGAGTCACCCAAAATTATAAATAATTTCACACCCATACTCTTGGGCATGATAAGACCAAGAAATATAGCTTCATATTAATATATTTTGTTCATACAATCAAAATTTGGATATAAAGTGGAAGGCATTACCCTCCCTTCAACGGAAGTAAGGATCATAGTTGATCCAACACAAAAGAGGCACTTCACATCACCGTAGTTGGGATTCCAAAAGTTATCAAGGAAGATATAATCTTGATCTTTCTTGGATTTTTCTTTCTTGACTTGTAAAACTTCAACCATGCAATATTTGTTGAAGACACTAGACTTAAGAGTGGCAATTCCAAGGGTTTTCCTATGTCCAAGGAATCAAGTGGGAGAACAAAGGAAAATAATTCTCCAAAATATTAATGATCTCAGTTGTATTTTTCAATGATACACTTTCTATTATAGTAACCTTTATTTCACTAGAATCAATCCCTTCGATTACCTTAGAGGTCTCCAACTCAATCGTGGGATCAAGTTGGAACTCATGTTTTAAATCCCGAGGCTTGTTTAACTAATTGGTCGAAGCTTGAATTCATGACGAACTCCCATTTTCTTATTTAGATTGGCCAAATAGATATCAAATCGCTACGGGCCACCCTAAGCCACAAAAACCTTACCTAGTTGTAAGAACCGACTTTTTAAAACAACATGGAAGGGATTTCCTTCATTATATTAATCTAGGGTCGCTTTGAGAATCATATTATATTTATTTTCCGGATCTATCATATAAACCTCAATCAACACGATCTCGAGGTCCGAGAGTGGCTAGATGTCCTATAGATCTAATATAAGTGGAGTTAAGGTTATTATATCCTCTCATCATATTTTGTGTTAAAGAACAATTTGTCTCTCCATAGCCTAGCTTTTGATGAAATTAGAAAGGAACTATGTTATGTAGTCCGTCATTTATCATTGCATTCTTAACATAGTTGTTGTAGATGCAAACCTATAGGTACAAATATATATATATATATATATATATACCTTAATTCGATTTTATATATATATATTTGTGTGTGTGTGTGGGCGGGTTTTTTTATATAAAACAAATATATATAATGAATAAATTTTGTTTAAAAAAGATAAATATAAACAAAAAAAATAGATAAGGGATCAGATTGAGTTCCTCGCTAATAATGAAATAAAATAAAATAATTCGGCGAGGAGATAGTCCCCCTATATTTCATTTGGTGTGGTGTGGTGATGGCCAAAACAAACCCCCACACCTTCCCCTAACCTTACACGATCGATACACATTCATTCTCTTGTCATAACCCCCTTAACCCCCTTGGGCCACAAAGGTTTTAAATCATTAGTCAATATACATGCATACATAGATATAGATATAGATATACATACACACATACATACATACATACATATATATAATATATATATATATATATATATGCACAACTAGATTTCTTTGGTTTATATAAAGCAACAAAAAAAATTAATACATATTAGGAGAGAATAAGAAAATAATAATGAAATCTTGAAAACCATGGATAGAAATCAAACCAAAAAAATAACCATTGTGTTGTTTCCCCTTATTTGCAAACCAATAACAAAATGGGATGGAGCTCGAGTTGCCTCCATGAGATTCCTTTTCCTCCATATCCTCCTTATTTACACCTATGGGAATAATAAGCCACAAAAAGAAAACAAAAGTATAAAGGGAATCATAAAGTAGGATTAGGATTAGTAGAGAATACCTAAAATCTAGGGTGTAGATTAAGGCAATCCTTTGGCTCAGATTTAACCCTCCTAACTTTCACATTTGTTGGAATAGATGTTTGTATGGGTGTTAAGGTAAATTTATTAAATGGGAACCCACAAGATTTAATTAGGGTGATGGTAATTATAAATTGATAATGTGGCTTCTAAGAAATTCTTTCAATAAGTTAATATTTAGCATGAGTTTATTTGATTTACTTATGGGACATGGAAAGTGTTAAAGTATTAAATTGGAACTTACAAAAATAGTTAAATAATTAAACATTAGGTATGGGTAAGCATGGTTGGCGTAATGGAACCCGTTTCCCAAATTAAATTTAATATAACTCGGGGATTTTGATTATGAGATGTGGGCCTAACCATAGGTGAGTTAGTGCAATGATATAAAAAAACTAACAATAATAATAATAATAATAATAAATCAATTGTTGGCTATACTCCCCACCATAGTTATGTACTTGATAATAATAAATGTATTTTATAATTTTTTTTTATAATTTTAAGTCCTGTGTCATGGTTTAAGGTTGTAAAATATGAGGCGCTACATTTTTCCAAACCTTTATACACTCATTATTTAAAAAAAAATTAATGGGATGAACAAGAATTGTCAAATGAGGAATAAACACGTGGATAACCATAATCTTTCCCAAGAATTATTAATGTTCGACTCATCGGTGGGCGGGGACATTTCAAGACTTCTTGGATTTTTTCCATATCAACATCAATGCCCTAAGAAAAATGATGTATCCTAGCAGCTTACCTCCAAGAACTCCAAAAACACACTTCTTATGATTTAGTGTTATGTTGTATTTGATTAGATGTGAAAGAATGGCAAGAAGCACTTGAGATGATTGGAACATTTTTATTTCACCAATAGTTCATCAACATATGATTCCATAATATTATGAATAATATCATGAAATATGGATGTCATTTTTCACTATTAGGTAGCTCCAACACTCTCTAAACTAAAAGGCATGAGTATGTAATAGAGGGTTCCTCAAGGAGTTGTAAAGGTAGTTATCATTTGATCTTCCTTAGATATCCTTATCTGGTTGTAACCTAAAAATCCATCCATGAGAGAGAACAACTAATAACTAGTTGTTGCATCAATAATAATATCAATGGAAGGAAAGGGAAAATCGTCTTTGGGACAATCCTTTCTAATGTCCCTGAAATCAATGACAATGTGTCTTTCCATTATTTTTAAGAAGGGGAATATGTTTGACATCCATGTGGAATAATTCACTGATTTGATAAATACCACTTGAAGGAGTTTATGGCCTTAAATTTAAACATTATATCAACTTTGGGCTTCATAAGCCTTTATTTTTGCTTCATGGGCTTGGTATTAGACTTCGTGATGAGGTTGTGAACCACCATGTCAAGAGAGATTCTCATCCTTTCCTTGTAACTAAAGTTGAAATACTTTGAGTGATCTTTAAGAACCTTCATATGTTCTTCTATCACATCTACATTAAGAGAAGAACTGAGCATCACAATCTTGGGATCCTTCGTTGTCCCTATATTGATATTTATGGTTCCTTCAATCCTAGAAGCATTACCCTCTTAAAACTATAGAGAGGATGGAGAGAGTCAAAAATCTTATTCCTCTACCTCATATATCTCAAGACCATTTCATGAGGAAGGATACATCATGTGATCTCTAAAGTAGAAGGAAGGTTGACGTATAAGAGAAAATCCCATCTTATGGTGTGTGGGATGAAAATAAATGTATGCATTAAGGTATCGTATGATTTCCTCGTCATTCTCCACATAGTCCAAAGTGGTGAGATCATTCTCAGTCTTGACGTATGCCAAAATTACATTAGTTGGCATCCTCCGAACTAGAGGTTTGCATCAAACCGAAATAGTGAATTTTGTTTCCTTCAGTCCTCGCTTGGACAAAAGTAAGAGGAAGAAGTAGCCATTGAATCAGCCAAAAGGTTTTGATCTTGTGGAATAACCTCTATATATATAAAGTAAAAACCTTTTCAAATGTTAAGAACGATAGACTTGTAGAGTTGCAAGTGATCCACTCAGGTCTCAAAAAATTTTGATACTTGATTAGAAATAAGTTATGAGTCACCCACAACTATAAATTTGTCCGCACCCATACTCTTGGCCATGATAAGACCAATAAGTAGAGCTTCATATTAATATATGTTGTTCATTCAATCAAATTTAGGTATAAAGTAAAAGGCATGACCCTCCCTTCAACAAAAGTAAGGATCACATCTGATACAACACCAAAGAGGCACTTCACATCGTCATAGTTTGGATTCCAAAAGTCATCAAGGAAGATTGAATCTTGATCTTTCTTGTATTTTTCTTCCTTGACTTCTAAACTTCAACCATGAGAACCTTATCGAAGACACTAAACTTAAGAGTGGCAATTCCAAGGGTTTTTCCTATGTCTAGGGAATCAAGTGCGAGAACAAAGGAAAATAATTCTCCAAAAGATTAATGATCTCAGTTGTATTTTTCATTAATACACTTTCTATTATAGTAACCTTTATTTCACTAGAATCAATCCCTTCGATTACCTTAAAGGTCTCCAACTCAATCATGGGATCAAGTTGGAACTCATGTTTTAAATCTGGAGGCTTGTTTAACTAATTGGTTGGAAGATTTAATTCAAGTATGAACCCCTATTTTCTTATTTAGATTGGCCAAATAGATATTAAATGGCTACGGGTCACCCCGAGCCACAAAACCCTACCTAGGTGCAAGAACTCGACTTCTTAGTACAACATGAAAGGGGATTTCCTTCATTATAGGAATCTAGGGTTGACCAAGAATCATATTATATTTATTTTCCCGATCTATCATATAAACCTCAATCAACTCAATATTAGGTCCAAGAGTGACCAGAAGCACTATAACTCCAATAGAAGTGGAGTTAAGGCTATCATAACATCTCAACATATTTTGTGTTAAAGAATAATTTGTCTCTCCATAGCCTAGATTTTGAAGAAATGAGAAACAAAATATGTTAAAAGTAGTCCCATTGTTTGTCATTTCATGCATAACATAGTTGTTATATATCCAAACCTATAGGTACGATGTAGGATCACCTCTTTGTGCCATTTCAAAGCATCACTAGGAATTTTTCCAATGTCGAGTACGAATCCAACATCTCTCTCAAGCTACCATGGGGATAGACATCAAATTTTATATGATTGATTTGGGCTTACGGAGGAGGGATACCATGGATTAAATTACCAAGACCTAACACATCCAATAAATAAGATCGATGCGTAGAATAATTATTCAACAAATCCAAGGATGAAATGTGAGAAAAGTTCTTTGTTAGGTATCTGATCAAGTCCTAGGTTCCAACTGGCTTAGGATCTATCAGTGTATCATATAATATAGAGTGATAAACGAGAGGAGGTTTTGAAAAATAATTATGGGTATGGGTCGCTCCGTTAACTTCCTTTTTCAGTTTCTAATTAAACTAAGCCTATTATTTTAGTCTTATTTCAACCGTCGATAAGAGGAGCTACTATAGCTTTTGATGACGTAGATGCTTCATGATCATTATTTTTCATTAGGCCCCCCTTGTTAGTACCATGAGGATTGATATTTTCATTTTCAGGGCACATTGGAAGAGGGTCTCTATAAATGCCAAGAGGAGAATTTTGAGGGGAAATTGGCCCCATATGAGAATTTTACATTGGCAGAGTGGGATTAGCTAAGAACATCTCAATAAAAATATAGATTTGGTCCTCGGAAGCCACTTTATAAATTTTTACAATCATAGCATGTACAAGAATCATGTCCTCTAACTTTATAGAAACCATAATACAAATCGGGATCATAGTCGTGAGGTCTTCGGTTTTTTTTTCTACGCCCCATGGTTTCTATTGTTGTCTCGCTATTCATTCTTATAGTTAAAGTTCAAATGCCTCGGGCATTGGTTCGATACTAGTTCAAAATTAATTTCGATATCTGCTAGGGTATTAAAGCGGGCCTTGGGAATTGACTTCTTGAGGAGGTGGAAGAGGATGACTACAGTCAATGCATTAAGCGAAGTAGTGAAATTGTTACTCCGTGGTTGTTTGGATCAAAAATTTTGTTGCCATTATTTGTGCTACTTGTCTTGATGATGTTCGGATTTCTAGATTGGTTGGTAACACCATTCATCATAGTACCACATTTATTCTTAAGGACTTTGGGTCCATGATTTTTCTTGTTTGAACCATTCGGGTAGTTTGAATTACCCTGAGAGGGAGTGACCAGTCTGGTATTTAGGTCGTATGTATTTTGACAACTATTAATTTGCATTTGGTCAATGTGGAGAGCACCCTCTAGGATCTCCTCATAGCTCCTAAGAGGGAAATTTTGCACCTCCTCCTTATTTTCTCGATTAAGAGAATGAAGGAATAACTCACAAATCTCCTTTTGGTCCATTTTGGGAGTGCTAGCCAAGGAGTGGAAGACTTACGCCATCCGTGAATGAAATGGGTGGAAGATTCATTATGCTCTTACTCGATATGAAAGAATTATCTCACTCCCATTCTTAAAAGTTTTTTCATATCGAAATCCTTAATAAAATCAAAAATGACTTTCTTGAGTGAATGAATTGAAGCTTTCGATATTATATAATAATGGTCGAGAGCGATACCCTAAACGGTCTTCAATAATATTTTATCTACAACCACATCTCATGGGAATAGCTCTCTAATTACAATCGTATACGAGTTGATGTGCACATTCAGATCCCATCCCCTTTGAATATTAGAAAATCAAAAAACAGTTGTGAAAGCATTACACTTTGTATGGTAAATTCAAGGGGATCCTTCAGATATTCAGCATAAGTTCACAACAAATAAGAATATACCATGGATGAATCTTGATGGGGAGGTGGAGGTGGAATAATATCTTGAAAAGGTACATCGTAGGTATTTATGGGAGTGTACGACATCCCCGAGCCTAAAGATACAAGACAAGAAAAAAAACATGATCTCTTGTTGTGATTTAGAATACATAAAAAGGTATGGGGGAACAATTTTTTGATAACAAGTGGTATGTTTGAAACATGGGAACATCACATTCCTAGTTGTAATGACATTTGACAATGCACTTCTAGTTGGCACCTACAAAGGATATTTATATGGAGTGTGAGAGGGCATACGTAATGTTCATGATCTAGTAAGAAGGTCTTCAAGGTTAGGAACACCCATGTGGACCAGAGGAGATGAAGCTACAAAGGGCACATAGGTGTAATTCTGAGGGTGGTAAGGCACCTTGTATTTCCCTACAAACTAGAGAGAAGAGAAGATTGGGAAAGATCTAGTTCCCTAAATTTATCCACCAATGTTGAAATTACATCACCCAAAGATGGTGATGCATTTAGCTTAGGTGTGTTCCAAGTCTAGTTAGGAAGCAAAGGCACATGATGTCTTGCTATGAATTAATCCTTGGGAGGCCACCCCTCTTTCAATGCATTTCTTGTTGTAGGAGGAGGGGTAACATCATTGTTTTGAAGAAGAACATCAGTGTATTCTTGCATCTAGTCCAAGGATTGGTATATTACATTAATATGCTCTTCGCTTTGGGTGAAGCATGCCAATATTTCATTGTTTGGAAATGGATAAGAGGGGAGTGAATCAAATTGCATGTTGATTAGAGGTCTTGAAAATACCCAAGGATAAAACCCTTATTCTTCCGTAATTTTCATGTTATTTGAGTGGGCGAGCTCAAGTTGTGGGCTATACATCGGTTGATCAATCTCCTCGATCTTAACCGATAAAGAGTTGTTTTCACCTTAAGGAGGAGGAGTGTGAGGAGAAGGTAAATTAGATGTGTAATTATCATCCCACCTCGAAAATGAGGGCCAATATTTCATACCCATATGGTAATAATATGCTTCAAGACCAAAAAATGGGCCTAATGTATTCCTCGACCCCATATATTTTGGGGGTGTATAAAAACCTACAGAATAATGGGAGAGGAGAAGGATGAATGTAAGAAAGAAATAAAAGAGGAAACAAAAATGAACTAGTCCTTGACATCGGTTTCAAAAACTTTGTGCGTCGAAGAATCGGTTCGTGAGCTTAGGATGCACTCAACATCTTGAGGTCATGTTAGGACAATCTGATGTGGAATGCAAAGATGCCTATGTAATTTATAAATAGGGAGAATAGGTGGAATACATGAAAATTGGTGAAAGATTCTACCAAATAATCAAGGAAAACAAATAACTTCTACGAGTACTATGGAGATATTCTCATCTACAAAGCAATGAATACATCTCTAATTTTGGTAGTAGAAATAGAACGAGTGAGGAGAATGGACACATAAAGGATTATATTAATGTCGGTTTCATCAAACACCCTCAAAATTAGCTATGGAATGTGAGGGAATTGTCCTACATTTTCCTTGTAAAATTCTCAGAGACAAGGTCATGGAAGTGTAAGAGGAAATGTGTTGGTATGATGAATGCATGAATTATGGAATCTAATTCCAACCATGCTGAATTTTATAGAACTCATAATCAATGTCCACTTCAATGTTGAAATTCACCAGCATGAAGATAATAACAGGTGGAAGTGGGGTGGGTAGGAAAATGAGGTGTCTGAGGCCTTGGTCAATGTCTGCCAACCGTGGATCTTGGTTTTGTTGGAACACCGTTGGATCACACACATTATCTATGGGTTTCCTAGGGCCTTGGATGGTCATGTGGATGTGAAAATTACTAAAAAAGAAAACAACAAAATCAAAAATAATCCACAAGAGGGCAAGGTAAATATTTAGGAAACCAAATCCAAGTAAGGATACATAAGGAGTTGTGTTAATTCCTTTATAATTAAATCTATGTTCCTAACTAGAAAATGAAAGAAAGGAAATTTAAATTGAACCAAGTGGATTACTATCCTTGAACGTAAATAAATCCACATGTGGATAGATAATTAAGCAAACAAAGGCTAATTAATTAATTAAATAAAGAATACTAATATATTTGTTTTTGTGCTTTTATGATTCTTTGGAAAACAAAAGAAATGTGCACAGACAAACTAACTTCTTCCAACTAAATGGAATCACTTATATTTTAATGGAGATTGAACTAAACAAAGAAATAGCTGGATATGGCTATTTCCATGTGTAGAAGATTTGATTAATCTAATAAAATAAATGCTTTTTCCCATTTGTAATTATGGATGAGATGCTTTCTAATGAAAAAAGTTGAATATAGCATAGACAAAGAATATTATAATACTAATTTCTGTACAAATCTAAATGGATAGGTAGAGAAGAAAATTTTCATAGAATCTTTGCTTGTGTCTAACCAATATTAAATTTTGAATGTAATGAACTTTCCTAAATAATTTAATAAACGAAGAAATTATAACAAAACACTATAACAAAAACTTCATCCGAATCCTTCTAAGGAAAATCCATAGGGATAAGCTGAGAGACAATCCTCAATTGAAGCTTTTACAAAGGAAATCTATTGTAATAAATATTGCAACTCAATATTTCTAAAATATTATATTTAACCGAGACTAAATATTTTAAATTATTCAAAATAAACAATGAAACATGCAGAATTTAAAGAAACTCCCAACCCGGGAAATCTTGTTCGAGAGAAAAATCCAGCTAGAAATGTTTCTTGGTGTCCCCTCATCTTCTTTTCCAATGTTTTTTCGATGTATCGAGAGAGTTGTGTTGTAAATATGTGCTGTAAGAATTGTATAATGTCGGAGCTAGCTAGTTTGCAAGTGATCTAGCAACAATGCAAACAAGAGAGAAACAAGGAAAAATAATGGGTTTTCTTACGTACTTCTTGGCGGAATTATGGCAGCATAACAATGCAAAATCAATCAATAAAATCCAACCAATGCTTCGGAAAAATATTATCTCTTATAGAAAATTGGCAATGAAGTGGTCCAACCCTTTTGGCAACAAAGAAATGCCACATCACTCAAAGAAGGGGAGTTAACTAACTAATAATAGTATTTTAGGAAGGGTAGGTTTTTACACATTTAACAAGCTCAAGAAAAAAAAATGGGTCAAGAAACATCCGCTAAAAAATAATTTAAAGAAGATAAAATGTGTGCAAAACTTGATGGAAAAGGCTCGGTTAAATGTAATAAAATTATTGGCTGTGTAGATAGGTGGTTGTGCAAGTGCCTATGCGGTTCCATAACTTACAACCATAAAACTAAGGAAAAGCTTGCAAAATGAAAAAGGAGAGTGGGAAAAAGCTAGAAATAGAGAAGTAAGGTAAGATAGCATGCTACAAGTGAGAATTTAGACTTGAACATCATTGAAAAAATAGTTTATCATCATTAGATATTTTTACATGTTCTAAAAATTTAGGACGTGTAAAATTAGGTAGTACACTAACAATAACTAGTCAAGATATTTAAGATTAAAATATTATATTTCACTATCTTTCCTTAAATACTTTTCAGGATCTTATGACACATTATTATCATTTAGCATGAATATAAAAATTCTAATTGAATTAAGTAGCTATAATAACTAAGTCTTAAGAAAGAAATCAAAAGATAAGTGTAGTGTCCGCTTTCCTTCGACACATTGTGAGATTGATCCTGATACTGTTAACTATATTATGAACATTTTTATAGTGTTATTTAGCATGATGTTAGATGTTAGATCATGGTTATTTTGGAATTTGATTCATATATGGTGCATGATAATTATTAGAGACATTTTGAATAATGATGTTGATATATTGTATGACATGGTTACATTATAGATGTTGTTCGAACTTGTGATATTTGGATATTTTGAGTAGACCTAGAAAATGATAATTGAATTAAAATTGGTGATGATATAGTTATGGATGAAATTATAGGTGATACTAATGATTTTCTTGATGTTTGTTGAGATTCACATATATGTCGATGATCTTGAAACTATATTTATATTCATTTGGATGTTCTAATATGGCCACGAGGCCGAAGGAGGTATTCATATTTTGTAGGTTTAAAATATCACAAAAAATATCAGGGGATTGGAGACCAACCACATTGGAATTCTAGATGAATTCAACAAGGTCACCATGGCAACTTGTATTTGTTTGTGTGTTTGATTGTGTTAGGGATTCCCATGGGGGATCACATGTAAATGTGACCAACGGATTTTTTGTTTTTCTTTTATTGGTCCCTTTTATTTAATGTTTGCATGTGTTTCATGTGGTGCACTTACCCCTTTCATTAATTATTTAATGTGGTGTTAATATTGTGAGTAATCATGTTGTTAAGTTAATTAATTAAAAGATATCATGAGAATGTAATTAATAGAGTTGTTGGTCTTGGTTTAAGTGTTGTAAGAGATGTGTAAGTGATGTGTAAGTTGATTTTAGAGTATGAAACACTCCACCTTCTTGGAAATTCAAATTTTTCCTTGGAGGCTGATTTTGGAGGCTTGTGGGACAAGTTAAACTTGTCCCATACCTCTTAAATTTATTTACCAACCATACCTATGGTTGGAGAGTTGAATTTAGACTTTCATTATGCATTTTTGTAAGCCTAAGCTGAATGTTTTAATTGCACTTCTTGCTTGAAATTAATTTCAGTCCTTTGGGATATGGGCTTGATTTGAGTGTGTAAGTAAGACTGTCATATTATTCACCTACTTATTTATTGTGTCTTGGAGATTGAAGTTTACTTGTGAGTTGGAGTTGAGGATGTGTGATGTGGAATCCTACAAAGATCCACCTCATCCTCCTCTCTTCCCCCTTCTATATATTCGAATTCATTTTATTGTTTGGGGTTACACTCTTTTGGTTACTTTTTTTGCATACTTCTTTTGGGGTGAATTCTTTGCTATTTAGAGCTCTTGCTTTTGGAGAAAGTTGCAGAATTTTTACAGACCTATGTTTTCGTTGATCTTGGGGTATTTTTGCTTTGGAAAGCTAATGGTTGGTAACTTGAAACAAACTCCATCTCGGAGAGGTAAGACCTTGGACCTTGAAATGCTCTTCTTTTATTATAAAAATATTATTGTTCGATTGTTTTGGCTTGTGTGTGGGCTATTTGGGTAGATGGCCTAGGGATGGTGTAGGAGAATACTATGGGGTATTTCTATGGGATGCATAAGTGTTTGCGGAGGTATAAGTGTGGAGGAGATGGGATTTGGGTTCCACCTAGAAAGAAATAACTTGCATTCTTTACTCGTTATAGGGTTCCATAAGAGGTTAGGGAGGCATAAGGGCATGTCGGGATTTGAAATGACACACACACACACACTACAACAAACTAGACCTTTTGCCACAATTTTTCAACAACATTTTTGTGGTTATGTGGTATTCCAAAAAAAAAAATTGTGGCATTGGAATTATAGCTAATCCACATTTTGATATATTATTGTAGTTTTTCCACATTTCATTATACCATGGATAGTCCACAATTTATAAAATTTATAGCTAATCTCCATTTTTAAAATTGTACATTGTCCACATTTTTTAATGTTTGTAACATTTCTACAATTTCTATTTTTGTTAGTATTCCACAAAAAAATGTAGTTTTTCTATATATTCCATATTTGTAGAAATTTCACAATTTACATTTTTGTAACTCTCATCAATGTTATATTGTGGTAATTTCAACAAATTTTTTCTACAATTGTTGTTACCACAAAAACTTGTAGGTGGAAGCTACAATTTGATTGCCACAATAATTAATTGTAAAATTATCTTATTTCTAAATGTAGAAATGTTGCATTTAACAACCAATTTCAGATTCACTTAGATAATTCATTATGTGGATTGTCTAAATTTGAAACAAACTCAAATATATATTCTTATTTTAAAATTTGAATAATTTTATAGAAAAAATTATTAATCATTACTATATATTGAATATATTATGGAGAAATGTTTAAGTAAGGTTTTAAATATTGGTAAAAAAATTTTTTTTTTTTTCATAAATATTGTTAACATTTCAAATAAATATATTTATTACTTCAAATGAAAATGTAAAAATAACATTATAAAATTTCTCATGCAAAGGTAAAAGAATATTAATATAAATTAATAAATATTTTTGAAATATGCATTTACAAGAAAAAAATATTAAAAAGAGAAATTTAGTATTAAAAAATAAAGTTTATATAACTCTAAAATAATAATAATAATTTATAAATAAATATTTTGTAGTTTATGTGCATATAATAAAACGATAGGGGAGACAATTTTTATTTATGTTGCTGAATTGTGATTGGTTAAGAATTTTAATATGATTTGCTAAATTTTGGTTGTTTAAAATTTATAAAGTAAATTAAATTCGTTCATGGAAGTGAAATATATTTTGATTTATTATTTAGAAAACACTACTGCATTTTTTTTTTTTGAAAGGGAAAAAGGAATGGAAGTGTAAACTCGATAACCGTATTTTCACAATGCATTTTAGACTTCAAATGTATTAAATTAAATTAGAATCATTCAAAACTTCAAAACATGACCAATTGAAAATATGATCATCGTCTTCACCACATTTTTTCACCTTTTTGTTATGATTATTTCTTGAAACCCAAGCTTTCTGTGTATTCTGTTTAGGTAGCCTGTACGGTTTCGTCCTCACAGATTTCTCTCTCCAAGCACATCCATTCCATTCTAATTTTCACAACTACTAGGAGAGTAGTCCGGGAATTCGATATTGATCTCCTCAACATGTCGCTTAAAACATCCCAAATATAAAGAATCACAGGAACTGTAACAGCTCTCTCATTCATCCTTGTCGGAGGATTTGGTGGCATCGTGTTCTTTAGTAATGACACTTATTCTCTCTTGGGAATCAATTTGACATGAACCTCTTCATCACCACATTCATTATTTTCCTAAAATCTCTTGATGCTCACACTCTTATACTCCACAACTCCCTTTGCTACAACAATCTGACTACTGCTAATATTACTACTAGTATTGGTACTAGTATTGCCCCAGCACATTTCCAGGCCAACATATTTTCTCTTCCTCTTGCAACGTAAGTACTGTGCTTCTCCACATATATTTCTCAACCACCCAAATGAAACAAGGCAGTCCTACATCAGCCTTACTGAATATACCACTGCGCGTCGACAAAGGGTCTACGTCATGTCCTCCATACTCTGACAAATAGTTTTAGGACCAAATCTTTTAATGATCTAAGTAGAGTGAAATAAAGGAGATAATGGAAGATGTGATCACTACAACAGTGGCTGCATATGTTGAAGATTGTATTCCTTATTTATAATAACTTGATATGCAAGGCATGAAATGGCACATGAAGGATGTCCGCGGGGTCAGGAAGCAGCTGCGGTCAAAATTATTGACCAACAATATCATACAAATCTAGATACATATTTAAACAATAACCGTGTTAACACCTTTGGAGCGCAGGCCAAGGCCTTCCTTCAACTGTGGAGCGTAGAATGAAGCCTTCACAACTGTAATATAAGGTGTAGTGGGAGTTCTATTGGTTCTTTAATTGCTCATCGTTTGATCAAGTTTTGATATGCGGATAATATTTATTTTACTTTGATCTCTGAACTATGGATTCCACCAATGCATGGTCATGAATATCCCAAATTTTCTCAACATGCAAGTATACAAAGACCTATTCAACATTGGCATTGCTTATATTCCACGTAGCTTATTGCAATGACATATAAATTGGGGGAAACTAACAATGTAATTTCTTTTCTTAAAAATTACATTTGATGTGAAATTGTATTATATTAATAGTTCCCAATGAAAATATTCAAATATATATGAGCTTATTTATAAATTCAAAGCATGTCTATATTAAAAAAACTAAGAGTATTTAGTAGTTACCATGTAATGGCTGTAGATTTATTTTAATTTATAATTACTATTAATATATTTTATTAAAATTATTATTATGGTTGTGAATATTTTAAAATATATTTTCAAGTTCTAATAGTTGATAATATGTATAATTTGTTTACATCCTAAATGTACTTATGTATATATAATTCCCTTTCAAATCTAAATTAGGATAGTTTTAAAATAATGTATAAAAATAAAATATGTTCCTTAAAAATATGAATCATCAACTATGAAATATGGTATGTATCATATTTCTACTAAGACCATGAATTTATTAATCTCCTTTGGATCTCATGTCCGTGTTTTAGAACGATTTATTTGGTAATTATAAATAGTTAGAAAAATATTTGGTCTTATTCACATAAATTTTTACATGGTATGTATGGTATTTCTACCGAGAGTAGGAATTTATTGATCTTGTTTGGAATCCATCTTATACATTGTGTTCTCATGTTATTTTTTTAGAATGTTTTATTTGGTTATTATAAATAGTTAAAAACATATTTGGTTTTGTTCACATATATATATTGGCCGTTGTTTTCGGTTGTGATACCCATTTCCCATTGGGAGGCCTAAGCAGCATCCCCATAGTTTCTTTCTCCTTTGGATTGCATGAGGAAGCTTGAGTGTTGTTTGTTGTCTTTTATCTGTGGTTGCAAACTACGCTTTGTTTTTGATCTGTGTTTTAAATGTGAAAATGTTGCTTGTGTGTTGTGGAAGCCTTTGTTGCCATTAGTTGAATCACATCTTCTATTGCATTATGGTTGGGGATCGGGGGCCAATGAAGAATGATTGATTATCCTTTTCATTGGATGTCGTGGTTGGGTGGAGAGCGTTGCCTTTCCCATGCTCTTGTTGTGATTAGAATAGAGAAAATGATAAATCTACATCTTGTTGTTACGAGAAAAGAAAAAAATTGACAATCCCTTGTTAAAATGAAATATTATTGTAACCTTTCCCACTTGAAGTGGATGAACTTGTATATGTTTTGTAATGGAATAATTTTGTATTGAATATGAAAGTTAAATATTTTAAATGTAAAGGAGATATATACTTTTTTTCTTTCTTGAAAGAAAGAGATGTATTATGTATATTGTATTGTGAAAATCAATAGAAAACAAAAGTTCTAGAAGAAGGAAATCTTGTCTTTTGAATAAAACTTGCATTTTTTCCACAATGGGAACTACTGTTGTTTAAAGTCTGAGTTTGAAATGTAATTGAAATCTTTGTTTGAAAGGAAGAAATGCGTCGAGGAAAATATAGAACTCTGTCTTTTAAAATGTGTAAAATTGGAAATCGGAATTGTATTTTTGTTCAATAGTTTGATTTGAATTGACTAAATGTATTACATTATAATTGCAATGAATTCTAATACTTGGAAGATGAAAATGGAAAATAGATCCTTTAAAATTTGATCTTTGTTTTGTATTTTCAAACTGGCAAATACTTTATCCAAAAATGCATAGAAAAAACACGAAACATTGAAATAATAGATTAAACGATTAAATTGAAGTAGTATGCCCTAAACGAATTCAATTAGACAAAAACACTTAAGGAATTTCTTAGAAAACTTAGCAAAATCAGGCTCAAACCGTTTTACCGTCAAAGTTGTATTTTTTTAATTTGGAGTCAATCAAACAAACTTACCTTCCAAATCCATCCTAAATCCATCTAAGAACAATTCTCCATGTCTAATTGACATGTTGAGAGAGGAAGAAGATCAATTGATTAAAATTTCATAAGTTAAAATTTACCAGTTTGCCTTTTAAAAGCCTGCAGATCATTTTCGTGAAATTGACCCCTTAAACATTATCAAAATAAAAAAATTAATGATTCTGTGCAAGAGGACGTTGAGAGATTTCAAAAATTCCTTGTTTCCCAAAAATGATCTCCCAATCAAAAATTATGGCCTTATGAAGTTTTTCTTCATTTGGCGTCAAAAATAATTCTAACTGTAAAAAAATTGGGAAAATTTTCTTAATGGACCCACGGGTCCGAATTTTCCCTTAGCACTTTTCGGTCAAAAATGCTAGAGTCACGAATTCCCTTGCCGCTCTCGACCATGCAAGCCTTTCTTTTTTTCAAAATTTTCATAAGTTCAAAAAGAAATTTTGGAAAAAAATTCCCTGCACCCAAAGACCCCATTTTTGCCTCTTTGCTTGTTTTTTACTACCACATGGGCCCATGCAATATTTAACTTAACTTTTAAATAATTTCAAAAAAATTCTAAGTTTCCTCCGGTACCCGCCGTCCCGCATCCAATAAGGTGTTGCCACATGGCATCACAAGGCATCGGCAAAGGAGCGGATCCCTTATTTAGATTAGCGCTTCGGAATTTTTTGGGGAAAAAATTCGTAAATTCTCCCGCCAGCCCACCAATCTGCATCCAATGGATGGACGATACGTGTCTTCATGACACATTCGTGGAGGCACAAAGCTTTTTAATTCTTTAAACCTTTTTCTCGAGAAAAATTTAGATCTCGCAAAAATGCTCTAACAAAGTTGTAACCAATCATTGATTGACACGTGGCATCATTCAGGGGAAGTTAGAGGTGCGAGCTATTTTAATCCTTTGTGCTTTTAACCCTAAAATCTAAAATCTCTAAGTTTCCCCAAGTTCGTTTCTCCCATGACCTATCAGCGCTTGACATGTGGCACTTTGCGCGTTGGTAGAGGCACTGAGATAGTTTGTTTCCATAGCATCTTTTGGCCAAAAAAAAGATCATCATCTTAAAATCCTCGACGGCCCACTTTTCGCAAGATTTTAGAAATATTGACACTTGTTCTCTTCGGGCTCAAGTGTATGGAGGTAGATCACGCTTTTTTCCAAAAGGGAAAATATGCTAAAACTACCCCCATTCCGCCGGCCCACGCATGGGAAAATTTTCTTCCCCAGGGCCGTAGACCCACTCTTGGGAAAATTTTTATCCCAAGGTCCGTTGGCCCATAACTTGAGAAATACGAGGAGTTATGAGGACTTCTTTATATCAACAGAAAGGCGAGGAAATTTCCTATCTAATGGGAATGATTTTGGAAAGTTTTGAGTGTGTTAATTTTGAGAAAGATCAAGTTGAATATTTTAATCCTATTGGAGAGTGGTATAGTGAGAAATTACTCTCTTAATCTAATTGATTAATCTAACCCTAACTTTGGACCTTGTGATCTTTTATAGTTGTCATATTAATAAAACTATAAGCTATTAATATTATTTTCCTTTATTGTCAAGGTATACTTGCTCATGGATACTTGCTCATGGAGGTCCAAGCTATTCCCTCAATCCACAGGGGTGTTTACTGCCCTTTCCTCCATCTGGGATGAAGAAGCGAAAGCGCACTGCATTGATGTCCCAGAATCTGTGATTGAGAAGGCCAAGTCCAGGTTTCCCTTTGCACTAATTGGAGCTTTTGCAGGCTATCGTCCAAATATCGATGCTGTCCGCAAATGGTGCGGACGGAAATGGGGCTGCTGGGTTGATATCATCGCTCTTCCCAGCCACGCCCTTTTGTTCAATTTTTCTAAGGAAGATGAGATGGTTAAGGTTCTCGACGCTGCTCCTTGGATGTTTGGAAGAACTGCCCTGCATCTGAAGCGATGGAAGCCAGGGGTTTCTCTCCAAATCAAGGAACTGCCCATTTGGATATCTCTGCCGGCTCTCCCAGTGGAATTTTGGGAGGACGAAGTACTTATTGGCATAGCAGCTTCAATGGGAGAGCTAATCTCCTTGGAACCTGCAACAAAAGCCAGAAGCAGGCTAGTAAGAGCACGACTATGTGTTAGTATGGAGGTGGGGGCTGTTCTCCCAAAGAATATCATTCTTTCTTCTCCCACGGGCCGTCTTGTGCAGAACATCATACCTGAAGACCACGGTTTGGTCTGTCACAAATGTTGGAAGGTCGACTTCCAAGCCAAACTATGCAAGTGTTCCACGGGGACAGTGGATGAAATGGATAGGAAAAACAACAGAGAGGAGGTGCGGGTCATCGGAGGAGAGATCCCTGACCCATTGCGCACAGGAGACTGCAACAATGGCGAAACTAACCCGTCCGAAATGGCTCTGCTCGCGGCATTGCATGGCGACCTCTCTGCTCACGTGGGACAGGCTGCTACGGCGTGGAAGACGCGGGAAAATCCAATCAAAACAATTCACGAGTCAAACAAGGTAGATAGTGAATCTTCCGAATGGGAGACTGGGTCAGAGACAGATGTAAATACGGTAGAATTGGAGACTGCCACGAGGGAAGTGAACCGACAAAGAAAATCTATGAAAGATCATAAACAAAGACCTTTAAATGCAGATTTGAACCGTAGCAGAAGGAAGATAGACAGTACAAGTGAAATGATTTCATTATTGACTTCGGAGGCGAGGGTTTCAAATTCTGTCTCACCCATATTAAAAGGAAATTTAGAGGTGGTTCTCGACGTGGATGACGAAAACAAGGCGGAGCTGGAGCACTGTTTGTAGGAAATCTTTCCGCGGTTTTCGTGGAGGGGGTGCGCGCCGAGGCACTTAGGATGGATGTAATTGTTCTCATCGGCGCTGTTTCTTTGCTGTTTTCTTGCTGGGTTTTACGGGTTTTAGTGCTGTCTTTGGTAGGTTTTCTTCCTACTTGCGTCCTTGTTGTTTTTGACCTTTTGTTCTTTTGCTCGCTTGGGCACATCCGGCTTCTGAGCCTTCTCTGTACAAGGGTATAGTCCCTTTCATAAAAACTATTTGCCAATAATAAAAAAAAAAATTATTTTCCTTTGAAACTTTCTTGTGACAATTGTTGTCTTGTAACTGGATGTAGACTCTTTTATAAAAAATAAAACAAAATAAAATAAAATTATTCCATAACTTTCCTAACTAATCCTAGGTTGTTCTTGGGTCTCAAGTGAGGGTTGTTCTAGCGGGCATTACAATAAGCATTACATATATACTTAGTAATTTTTCAATTGATTAGTAGTATCTATTTAATAAGTATTTTACAACCTAAACATACACATTACAACATTAAAATTGAGGTCAATAACCAACACCCCTAATATATATGAAGAATCCTAAAGGAAACCAAGATAATGATAGAATCCAACATCAATGGGAAGATCCCTATCATTCCAATCATAACAGGGTTCTATAATGGCCCTACCCACCTCATCCATGAATTCATGGAATGATGGTAGACAAGGGTGGGTAGGAGAGAAACCCATTAACAATAACATATTGCCTAACATATAGAAAATAATTTAAAAGACCAATAAATATTTAAGGATTTAAATTGATTCATTTTAATAAAACCCATATTTAGACAACCAAAATATATAAACCACCTCTAAAAGTAAAAAGATCACATGAAAAGGGAAAATAATCTAGCCAAAAAATTATATAGTGGCCTACAAAGAAATACACAAATGAATTTAAATTGAGAGCACATATACTAATAATAAATATTTTCCTAACAAATAAACAACATACAGGAGATAACCCATTTTATAGTTGACCATGGCTCTTTTAAAGGGGTCATGATCCCATATAGAATATTTTTTCTTCCAATATCATCTAAATCGAACAATAATGAACAAGGACAACCAACTTGATTTTCCTCCACATCTCTCATCCACATCTCTCTCTCTCTCTCTCTCTCTCTCTCTCTCTCTCTCGGATATGTGTGCATGTTTTCCTTTGTAATATATTATATAGACTATATATTTATAAAAACATCCATGATAAATTATTTGTAAGAACCATGTAATAATGGGACTATAAAAGATGTTCTCTTTCAACCTTCTTCACTATCTTTTTTGGCCCCATATCTACTTCCTTCTCCTAACAATGATGGTTAAGTTTTAAAAGACTCGTGAGACCCAAAATGTTTCAGGATATCTTTTTTTGGAAGTCAACTCCCACTAAATGAGATAGTGTTCCAAAATGATCCGCTTCAAAATAATAGAAGCTATAAATGATACCATCCTTAAATTACAACGAAACTTTAGTTATTAAGTGATCATGGTGTATGAAAACAAACAAAAACACACTCTAACATTTCTAATCTGCACCTCCCATAAAATATCTTGGGAATTAATATTGATAATATGGAAATCGCCACAACAAATCAAATACAAGGACATGCAAAACTTAGAAATTAAAGCATGGAATATTTGCTTCGATTGTATGATGCTCAATATGAAACAAAACCAAAAAATACAAAAAAAAATCAAATATTTATCATTACAACAAATTTGTAATAATAAAATAGGAGAAAAAGTGGATGCGGAAAAAATGCAAGACAAAACATTTAATAAAACATGAAACAAAGTTTTCCAAATTATTAATGTCCCATTGTATTTTCATTTCCAAAACCTAGTTCATGTCACCACCCTATAATCATTGAAACAATAATTCAATAAGTTTCCAATTACTTATAAAATATGTATAATTTTTAAAAATCAAAATTACATATACTTCCCCTCATTTTACCATTTTACCATTCTAAAATGCTTCTATTCACAAACAATGACCACATAACCAAAACAACAATGATAACTATCATTTCAATAATCAAACTAAAATGACTTTTTTTTTTTATTGAAAAGCATAACCATATATTAAAGATGACATAAGAAGTACAATGCTAATCATACAAAATTAGGTGGAAAAGATCACACCCCATAAGCAGGATCAAAGTAGCCATAAAGAGGCTACGAGTAGCAAAGTGTCATATCGACAGTAGCATTATCAATCAAAAAAGTTTAAAACAAAAGTGCAGAGAACCAGAGAAAACTCCAAACATGGAGCTAGGCAGCAACAACAAACATGGAAGATGGTGGCGGTGGTGGTGGGCTCTTTGGACGGTCATAATTGTCCAATTGCAAAAAGTCCGAAAGCGTGTAACGATACAAGTAATATTAGGCTTAGTAACACTACTCAAAATGTCGAGGAGGTAATGATATTCTTGAATCCAACACATTTACATGTTGGAATTAATTTTATGTTCCTTTTCGTACAAAGACCCTTAAATGTATAATATATTTTTCGTCCTATTGATCTTAATGACCATATTCTTAAAAAAATTGGGAACATATAATTAAATAGTTACAATAAATTTTTCTGAGGAAAATCACTACAAGTCAACATCAACAATCTACTTCAGATCTTAACAAGAAAATCGTTAATTTTATTGTGATATATAGTCATTGAAGTTTATTTAATTGTAATTTACTTATTGTATAAGCTAATGCATGCTCCTTGCGCCGTTGGTGACACTCCACTATATTCGGTTTTTAACTCGTGGCTTTTGAATAGGTTTCTAATGAACCTTTCAACAACACTCATGTCACGGTGGCTTCCAAACTAGTATCACCAATATTATAATCCATGCTATGATGAAACAACGTGAGACTCAGTAAAAATAGAGTTGGTTCAATTTGGACAAGGTGGTACATGACGTCTGCGAAATTGAAAAACAATCTTATATGCCCGTGTTTGTGATTTAAATATATAAGTGAATATAGAGTTTGTAAGCATATAACCATGTCCTTTCATATGGATGGAACAAGTCTCAAGAGGCAATATTTGTGACTATGTAATTTTATGTGATGAATATTATTCTATACCATTGATTCCAACAATATCAACGATAAATACATGTTACCATTCATCTCATACCATCTTCAATTCACATCAAAAATGTTTTTTATTTCAGTATCTCAAAAGATGAGGACTTCAAGGATTAATACGAAGGCTGCTTTGAGCTTCATTTTATGGTTATCTGCAATATTGGCCATCAGTGCATCAGACCCAGATCCTCTGCAGGATTTCTGTGTGGCCGATATATCTCAACGTAAACATATAATATCACTTACATTATGAGTTTTCATTTAACAGTATAATCATTAATATATAAGGTATTAATTTTTCTTTTATGCATCTAATGAAATAAAATTCAATACGATTGCAACAGGGAATGTAAACGTGAATGGTTTTGTATGTAAGGACCCAAAGGCAGTTGTGGCATCAGATTTCCTGTTTCGGGGACTGGCTAATCCACTCTCAACAAACAATGATTTGGGCTTCAATGCGACAGCAGGCAATGTGGACAATTTCCCAGGAGTAAACACCTTGGGAATATCAATGAACCGTGTTGAATTAGCCCCTGCTGGTGTGAACCCTCCTCATATTCACCCTCGTGCAACTGAGATTATTTTTGTAATGGAGGGAACTATTCTCGCAGGTTTTATCACAACAAACAATGTTTTGTTTTCACAGAGGTTAGAGAAGGGGGATGTTTTTGTGATACCAAGGGGGTTAGTGCATTTTCAGCAGAATGTGGGGGCATCATCTGCTGTTACTATCACTGCTCTTAACAGCCAGCTGCCTGGAGTCCAAGCGGTTGCATCCTCTCTCTTCGGATCCAATCCTCCACTTCCTCAAGATTTATTGGCCAAGGCCTTTAACATTACCGACGACCAAGTGAAGGAATTGATGTCTAAACAAGGTTCTGCACCTGCACCTTCCCCTGGAGTGTATTAATCACTCACTGTAATAAGACGAATAAACTATACTCAACTCTTGATGAAATAAAAGCAACACACAAGCTCAATATTGAAAAATAAATTTCAGCACTTTGGTGCTCTTTACATTTCCTGCAAAATATAATACGAGATCTCTTATTTATAGCGTTATACAGTCTTATGGCAAATTGTAGCTGCTTCTACATCTTAAGTGCTAGTCGTTAAGACTCATAAATGCCCTGCCACCTATGGATTTACAGGGGCTAACACTGAATGCTACATCTTATACAAAGACGATTCGAATTTGCCAAGTTGGTTGTACAAAAAGATTTCAAATCCTTAAATAAGACACCAGAGTTAACCATGTTCACCGCAGATGGGAGAGATTACATAAATTCTAGCACTCCCCTCTAATATTGACCACCTATGTCTATTCAAGCTAATAAATTGTTGAGATATTCCAATTTCTCCTTAGCTAAAGGCTTCTAAAACATATTTATAAACTGATATTAAAATCTGCAAAAATCCAACTATATTTTGTCAATGTTCACCAACTTCTTGATAAAATGATAGCTTGTTTCAGTGTGCTTTTCTTCTTGAAAACTTGATGCTTTGAAAATGTTACTATTGATTTGTTGTCACAAAATATATATGTTGTTTCTTCTTGATTATGTAATATATTTGACAACTCTCTATGTATTCGTACTACATGACATGTTGTCGATGTGGCTGCCACAAAATGTGCTTCCGCTGAAAAGTGTGCCGTTCAGTGATTTCCAAGAGTGCCATAGCACTGTACATGATCCACAATGAAAAACAGATTTGGAATTTGTCTTCCTATCATCCATGATACCTACAAAAATCACTTCAAATCAGCAGATGCTGTTTACAAACTTCGATGTCTACTTGTTCTAGCTATATATATATCTTAGTATTATTTTCCCAACAGTGTGACCTTTGGTGACTCCACGAAAGTTGAGATAAGGCTAACTCCATACAAGATTTTAGGCCTTGTGACCATCATGTAAATCAAACTACCACCAATTCTTTTGTAGAAAATTAGAGCGACATCGAATCCCTTATCATCTTTGTTTAGTTTTATTTATGTATAAAGTATCATTGACATTGACTTGTAGTTCATATTTATAAACCTTTTTAAAACATCATTTCCATACATGAATGACATATGAAAATTCTATCTTCTATTTGACAAAATTTGATGCCATGAAAATACTTCATCGATCCCAAATCTAGCATTTCTAATTCTCTTTTCATTACTAATTTGAAAAAATCTTCCGAGATATTTCTAATAAATATTAGATCATCTACATACCAAAAAATGATTAAAAAAACAAACTGTGATTATTCATTTTGATATACAGTATGATCTCATTGCTACTGCTCTGCAAGCCATTTCTAAAAGGGTATTAGTCAATGTTATTATAGCAATCTCCTAGTTTTGATTAAGACAATAAAGAGATTTCTTTAATTTGCAACCTTTGTGTTCTTCACCATCATCTTCGTAGCCTTCTGGCTGCTGCATATAAATACATCTTTTCCTTTTGGTAGATATAATAGATCATACGTATCTAGTTTCATTCAATTAAATCAATTTCTTCATTCATTACTTTTATTCAATTTGTATGTTTAACTTTTTGTTCAAAATATATAGGATTGTATGAAAACAATGCAAAACTAGAATCTAAATCAACATTTTCTTCACCTTCATCTTGTAAATGTCTTTTAAATTTTCATTTTCATGGAAAATCCTTTGGAGTGAGATTACAACTAGGTTAGTGTGGGCACTAAACTATCACTTCCACTAGATTAGCAAGAATGTCATGATATTTCTTGTGGGTTAAACTTTACTAGAGGGGATCAAAGTTTGCACCTCAATTTTTTCAGGGTAACACCTTTAACGACTAGGAGTTGAGGTTTTTGTGGAAGGTTTAACTAAAGGAGGACCTTTTGGAACTACACAACAACTATGTGTACCATTATCAATTGAATCTTCTTCAATTTGAAGTATTGTTGTGGAAATTGTTGTATATTTGTCAATGCTACCATCTCGTGCCTTTTCCTCAACATATTTGATAATAATAGCATATTTTGTGAAGGGATTGTATGGATTTTGAATACTAACTATAACCAATGATGATACATATTTTACGTCAATGATCCATTTTATTCTTTCTTTCTTCTAACACATGAGTATATGCCACAAAACTAAAGAGTATAAAGTGAGAAACATTGATTTCCTTGTTGCTTCATGATTCTTGAGTAATTTTATCCTTTACAATTTTCATTATGCATCTATTAAAATGTATAAAGTGCAATATAAAAATTCATTATTCATTTCAAAAGGTGTAGGCCTTCATTATACTTCTCCGGCTATTTTCACGATAGCCATATTTTTACTTTTAGTTACATCATTCAACCGAGGTGTGTTTTTGGTGCTGAACTACTTCTTCATTTGATTATATTATTAGAAATTATAAAATTTTCTTAGGATGTGAATCATCCTTTTTCCAATCTGAATACTTAGATGTAATGGCCTAACTTCTTTGAAAAAATGTTCTAAATTTGATTTAAAATACCAAACAACCACTTACTTAAGTTTCAAGAATTATACTTATGTTTTTATTCTATAATAATAAATAAATGTTACAAAATGGATCTTTCTTCATATTGAATTTGTTTGTATTCGACCACATAAATGTGTATGTAAAATGTTTAGAGGAACTTTGGCTCTATAAGAATTTACAAATAAGTGTAACACCCATATTTTACACACACTAAAACCAAATAGGATATACCAGAGTATTGTTATTTTGACTTACCTTGTAGTTTACACGACAATACATGAGATCACGTAGGAAAAACACAACACATGGGAGGTTTGCACAACATTATCCCACATAGACAATATGAATACACTTGATGCACATAAGGGCCACTTCATTATTTTTTGATTGACTAGGCACAATATAATTATTCAAAACATAATGCCTCCCATATAGAAACCATCCATGTAAATTATTTCCTAGTTTACATATTTATTACATTCATATTTCGATATTTGACATTATTTTCTTTGAGATCACTTACCAATTATTTCATAACGAGACTACATTATCTTTTCTTTATTTAACTTTTTACTTGTAGTTATCCACCTATTTTTCTTGTTTCCCCATCACGAAGCATAATGGATCCGGTTGTTGGTGTGAAGATATGCACATACATGACACTTTTAGTGTTTGATCCAAGGATTCATTTTCTAAGTTGCATGTTTGATTGGATTTTCCATTTATCTTAGTTACAACAAGGGAGGTTCTCATGAAGCAAAGGAAGTTTATTGATTCAAGAGTAGATCGATTACATGTTATTTCATATTAGCTTTTAAGTTCTTAGATTAGTCTATTTATTTTTATGTTATTACAACTCACAAAGTATCCATCGACATGACTTAATTTCTTAATTGTCAAGGTACTAACAAGTATCATTTTACACTCCACCGGTTTGGATTCTGGATAATTAAGTATTAGATATGTGTTTACAAGGAGACATTCACTTATAAATTTTACACACCTTACTATGGTCACAACTAGACCAATTGAAGACCATTATCTCGAAAAATAATCATGTAAGTATAGACACATTCGATACTTTTTGTAAAGATGGAACTCGTTTGAGTGGGGTTTAAGGGAATTGACACTCAATATTCTCATATGTAGGTAACTAAACATTGGATCCACTCAAACCATTTAAATCCATCTTGAAAATGTTTCATTCAATTTTATGTAATTACTTTTTTAAAATTTATTTTGTAACCATTTATTAATTGGTAAATTTGTATGCTCATGAGAGTACGAGCTTTTTCCCTAGGGTTTTGTCTCCGTAAAAGGTTACATGGTTTTCACATTATTCATTCATTACAAAATATGACAAGCACTAGAGAAATATGGAGTAGTCCCTTGTAAAAAAACATAATAAGGTTCACATTAGAGTTTACACAACATGTGTTTCATTTCTCACCACATAATGGTTTAAAATGATACGAAAGAAACCTAAATTCAGATTTCTCTAAGTACATCATCTTATGATTATGGTTTCACAATTTAATTATTGAATAAAATGTTCTTAAGTTTCACAATTAGCTTTTCGTATTGCATCACAGAACCCAAATGATAATCAAGATGGGGTATTGAGTTCAACTATGATCCCAACTCTTAAAGGTGAGTTCCAATGTTAGTTTGTGATCTTCATCACTTAACATGCATGTCGGTCTAGGAGGATGTTACACTATGTTTAATATTGGTTCTCATGGAGTACAACCTTAAGAGATGCATTCCCTTACCATACACACGATTACGAAACCTAAGAGGGAACTGTTATCCCAATTTCCCCCCCCCCCTCCGCAAAATTGATGAAACAGACCCTACACAAATCAATCTTAGGGTCATCTCTGTCATGCGAACCAAATTTCAAATCTAAAAATTGATCCCAAATATGAGGAGTAGGAAGACTCGAAATGGAGAAGAAGAGTCGATGAAGGGGGCCAACAACATCAAAGGAACCAAAGGCTCACAGGTGAAGAAAAAAATAAAAATGGCTTAAAACTTTTAGACTTAGCCACATACGATTCGACTCAAGGCCGAACAACAGACTCGCAGAAGGTGCCATGTGTCAGCTCGATGCAATTCCAAAAGTCACATCAAAAAGGTAGGTCCCAAATGTGTGATGAGCCTCCATGCATCCAAATGACACAACTTTAGAATTGAGACCCAAGGGATAGTCCCTAAATGAGTGTGGAGCTTCCGTGTGTCCCAATTCTAAAAGGGAGAGAGTTGGTAGTTAAAAATTCTCGGGCAAATGAAGCCTCCTTGTGTCTCATCGGGTGCAACATTAAGGCTGGGACCAAAGAGCGGGTTCCCAAATGAGCATGGGCTCGCCACATGGTCAGAGTCAAAAAAGGGGGATAGAGCTAGTCAAAGAATTGACTAAGTATAGAAAGAAAAGGCCAGTGGAAAGAAAAACGTGTCAACTCGGTGTAATTTCAAAAGTGAGATCCCAAGGCAGAAACTCAAACTAGCACCAACTCTCCACGTTTCTAGGGTCTGAAAAAATCCAAATGGTAGTGGACTGAAATCGACTAAGTATTAAAGGACCGGTGGAAGCCTCCACATGTCTTAGCGGTGCACCTTCAAGGGTTGAAGCCAAAGGCATTCCCCTAAACAATCGCAAGCTCTCCACATGTCTCATCTGCATAACTTCAAAGGTAAATCCAAAAAGAGTTCCCAAGTGAGCCTAGAGCTTCCATGTGTCTACGGGTGGGAAGGGGATAGAAGTAGCCCCAAATCGATTAAATATAGAAAAGTTGAGGTTGGCTCCACATGCCGACTCGGTGTAATTTCAAAGGAAGAATCAAGAGTAGGTTCCTAAACAAGCATGGGTTTGCCACATGGGAAAAACTTGAAACCTAAACCAGCCTTGAATCAGCTAGGTATAAGAAACCAGCAAAAGGTGCCACATGTTGACATGGCACAAATTCAAAGGTAGAATCCAGAGGGACAGTCCCAAACAAGCGCTGAGCCTCCACATGTCTTGGGTCAAACATATGGCCCCGTTGAACAAAAGGGACTTAGCCAAAACAAAAAATGAAACAGAGCAAAGCCGTGGAAGGAGCCACGTGTCTCTTTGGTGAAAATTCAAAAATAAAATCCAAAACTTGTCCCCAAACACGTGTCATCTCTATAAGTGGCCATGTTTCTAGTCAATTAGGAAGTCGGGTGGACAGATGGTAGTTTGAAAAAGGGTAAAGTGTAAAGGAAGTTGCACATCTACCAACACCTAGAGAAGCCATGTCTCAAGCCTAAATTACATGCGGGAAGGTGGGCCTTGGAAGGATTTTTTTCCAAAAGCGGGCGAAGGGCCCGAGGATGACGTTCGCCAAATGTAAAGTTGCAGGCGGTGGAGGAAAATTTTTCCCAAGTGTAAATGTGGGCCAGTAGGTGTACAGGGCATTTTGGAACTTTTGCACGTTTCCCCAAATAGCACAGTTTGTAAGTGCGGACCCGTGAGCCCAAGGAGGTTTGTTCACCGAATGGAAAATAAGAAGGTTGCGAGCTTGCGGGGGATTTTGGGCAAAAGTGAATTTCGGGCTTTTGGGGCTGTAGGGAGTTTTTTGCACTTTTGTGCAAATGGCGCAAGTGAATTTTGGGCCCACAGATCCATTTTGTAAAACTGGTTTTTTTTCCATTTTTGTACGGTTTCGTTTCAAATATTCAAATGGGCATATCTTTCCATCCAGTGGTCGAAATTCAACAAATTTGATACCGTTGGAAATATCTCGACCTCCTCTATGCCATAGAAACATAAAATATTTTTTCTAGTAGGCTTTGATGGGTGAAAATTAGGAAAGTGTTTTTCATGCCATTAAAGCAGAATACGATTTCTTCAACTACCAAATAAGATTTGATTTGATCCACCTTTCTTCCTTCTTCAACACGCCAAACATACATAGGGATTGAGAATTGATATATTTTAGGTGGATTTATAGGGAATTAACGGTTGGTGGTTGAGATTTCAGAGAAAATTCACTAGTTTTCTTCTTTCTCTCTCTCGCCTTCATCATCTATATATTGTAAACACTTCTCATTTGAGAGGGGAGACATTTTGGAATGTGGGGAAACTCTGTAAAATTTGTTTCTTGACTCCATTTGAGCTGTAAGCCTTCTCCTACACCCTGGAATGTAGGTTTTATGCCTTTGAACATTAATGTAATGGTCTGTGCACCTCATAGAGCAATAAAATCACGTTTTTGTGGTGTTTTCAACCATTTCTCATGTTTTGTTATTTCTTTGTACCTATCCATTTCATATTTGTTTCTGTTCATGTATTTCAAATTTACATATGTAAGATGTCATGCTTTTTTGAGTTTCGGTGGTGGATTTGGATGCGGGTGTCTGTGTCACTTCCATCGACCTCCCTCATCTCCCTTTTCCCATGTTTCATCCTCCCTTAGTAGAGTATCTCTCCACTTCCTTTTCTGGTGTATCACCACTTAGTGTAGGTCCTCTTTCACTCTCTCTCTCTTTCTCTCCATGTCTCCTTAGAATGGTAAGATTAGGATAGATTAGGTTTTTCTTGCATTGGAGTAGCTTGGGGTAGGTAGATTAGGAAGTAGGAAGCAACCTTCTCTAGAGGTTCATCTCAAGTTTTTCAAGTCCCACATCTTGAGAGATGGTCAAATGTTGTGTAATCAAACCAAATGCCCCATTTCGGACTCAAGAGATTCGGGGTGTTGTGATTTTACACCAACTATTTTGGCATCCCGATGGGACTGGTTTGAAGCACCTTACCACTTCATTTAATCAGGTTGTGTGTTCTTGTTGAGATTCGACCTTTGTAAGCACATGAAAAGAACATCTAGCAAATCCATCTAGTCAAACAACTCATCCTATGAGTTGCGAGACCTTCTTCTCATCCATTTCCATCCATCATTCCTTCCACATCTTTCATTTCTTTCCATTCCATGAAGTTGTGTAATCATTACTTCATTTCCATCTTGGAATCCACACTTGCAGCAACATTGCTATTCAGATCCATCTCCATGTTACTTCAACACACCTCCAGAAATGTTTCACAATTAAAATCAATTCTATGGATATCCAGGTGATTCATATTCAAATTAGTTTGGTCATTTTCCAAACTGTATAGTTGTTACAGAGCATGGATATATAGATTTTGGAGGTAGTTCCACACCTGAAGAAGTTAATTTGTACATGGAAACTCTGAGAATGGAGGCTCGCATTGTACAATCAAGGGCCAAAACTCAGATGAAAGAGTTCAAAATTGGCTATAGGGCACCTTGTCCATGGGTCGGCCCTATGCCAATATATTACAACCTTCAGGAGAAGGTTGACTTCATGGTTGAAATGTTTCCTCACCTTGCATAGTGGATTGAGGATATTGAGGCATATGAGAAAAGTGTGAGACAACCTTGTCAATGGGTAAGTCAATCACCAACTCCTTATGCTCCTTTTCTCCATCCCAAACTTTATCATTTCAGCATGGTCAAGAGTCAAGCCCCTCACTTGCTGCCCCAAATCTTGTTTTCCCTTCTCCATCTCCTAGCACTCCATATCATCTAAATTCCTTTTCCCTTCCAGATCCAAGTACCCTCCACAAGATCCAAAAGCAATACCTTCCCCTCCGCCAAATATAAACAAACAATTAGTGGAGACCCCACCTACCAATCCTCCTATTTTTTCAAGTCCATGTTGGGAAGATACTCAAGAATCTGCAGTCAAGGATAACAACAAAGAAAAGAGGAACCCAACGTAGAAGAGATGATATAAAATATGAAGAGTCAAGTTGAGGGGTTGCGATTTAGGTTTACAAAGATTCCCTTGTTGGTTAAGCCTATGGAGGAGGTTGAGGTCAAGCCACAAGTGGTGGAAGCTTTAGCTACAACACAAGTGTGGGAAGAAGAAGCTACTCCAAATCCAAAAGACGGCTCTAAACGTGGAGCGAGGACATAGAAGAACCTTCAGTTCTTCCTTGCACTTCAATCCCTTCAAGCTATAATGTCGAAGAAGAGTTTAAGATTTCAAAATTCATGCTTGAAGATGAGGGGAACCATGGTGAGCAAGTCACAAATCAAGAGGACACCATAGAGGAGGTTGAGCACATGCAACAGGATAATAAGGAGGAATATTATCTTTCAGACTTGGAAGATTTATTTGATGGAGAGGATCCTAATGAGATAATATCATTTTCTCCTCCATCATCCACCTTCCAAGCACATGAACTTGTTCCCATGAAGGAGAGAATCTAGTAGTGACAACAAACTGCATCTCACAACAAACCTCTAGAACCAAGCTTGGAAGATATGAATCTTCAATGTTCTTCTAAGGAGGAGGAAGGAAAAGAGCACGAGGATCCCATCCCTTCAACACCTCTCATCCAAGAAGGTCCGCAAAAAGACTCCATCCATGGATTTGAGATTCAGAGCCATGCACACATTCAAAGGACTGGACCGTGCCCAATTAGGTACTTGGCTTCATTGGGGAAAAGGTAGAAGCCAAAACCAGTCATGCCCACTTCAGAGCATGAGGTTGAGCTACAAAGCACCAAAGTTCATAAGCAATGCCTCCCAAATTCAAGCAAGAGAACAACCCAGAATTTTACATCGTGTTTTTTGATACTTTGAGGAGGGTGATACACCATCTGTAAGGTGGGTTTTTACTCTCATTTTCGACCATGTCCGGTGAAAAATCAACTACATGGTCCCAAAGAGATAGGGAAGCTATTTCTCCCTACTGTGGCGGGATTTTTTTAGCTTTTCTTTGATAAGGGTTAGTATAGGAGTATGAGTATATTTTTTTACGAAGAAGTTCTTACACAATCTGCATGTCTCATTTGAGGTATGTATGATTTTGTATTTGTACATAAGTTTTGTTCACATTTCTACGGAGGTACCATACACTAGGCCCTTCGGTATTCATGCGAGAGAGACATATAGATGCACTGTAACAATTGCTAGTTCCAAAATGAAACAAATGGAGAGCAACTAAAATCAGGTTTCGAGGCAGTCCATTTCCAAAGCAGGTTTAGGGTTGCCAAGAAAGCATTCGAGATCATGGTTTTAAGGACAAGATCATATTTTTGTCTACTAGGAAGACTCCATGCCCAATGGATGCTTTAAGGTTACTAGTCTCTTCATCTAGCAGGAATTTGTCCCTATGAGTCACTAAACTATTATCCTAATTTTTCCCCCTCAACAAAATTTATCAAACACCACCCTGTATAGAAAAATCTAAGGGTCATCTTTGTCTTGCAAACCACATTTCAAATCTGAAAATCAGTCCTAAATCGAGGAGCGGGGAGACTTGAAATGGATGAGCAAAGTTGATGAATGGGGGCAACAGCATTAAATGAACTAGAGGTTCACGGGAAAGAAAAAGTCTAAAGGGCTCCAAGTTTTTAGACTTAGCCGCATACTGAGTCGACTCGGGGCCGAATAGTAGACTTGCAGAAGGCACCATGTGTCAGCTTGGCACAATTCCAAAAGGTGCATCAAAAGGTAGGTCCTAAATGTGCACTGATCCTCCACGCATTCAAATGACATAACTTCAAAAGTGAGACCCAAGGGACAGTCCCTAAATGAGTGCAAAGCTTCCACATGTCCCAAGTCCTAAAGGAAGACAGTCAGTAATTGAAAAATATCGGGTAGCGGAAGCCTCCACATGTCTCATCGGTGAAACACCAAGGCTGGGTCTAAAGAGTGGGTTCCCAAATGAGCGTGGGCTCGCCACATGGTCAGAGTCAAAAAAGGGGGACAGATCCGGTCATAGAATCGACTAAGTATAGAAAGGCCAGTGGAAAGAACCACATGTCAGCCTTGGCATAATTTCAAAAGTGAGAGCCCAAGGCAGAAACTCAAACTAGTGCCAAATCTCTTTGTGTCTAGGGTCGACACTAGTCAAATGGAAGTGGAGCAAAATTGACTAAGTACAAAAGGACCGGTGGAAGCCTCCACATGTCTCATCGATGCACCTTCAAGGGTCAAAGCCAAAGGCGGTCCCCCAAACAAGTGCCAACTCTCCACGTGTCTCATCTACACAAATTCAAAGGTAAATCCAAAAGTGGTCCCCAAGGAGCACAGAGCTTCCACTTGTCTACGAGTGGAAAGGGGCAAAACTAGCCCCAAATCGGTTAAATATAGAAAATTTACGGATGGGGCCATGTGCCGACTCGGCACAATTTCAAAGGAATAATCAAGAGTGGGTTCCTAAATGAATGTGGGTTCACCACATGATCAAATCCTAAAAATTGAACCATCCCTAAATCAGCTAAGTATAAGAAACTGATAGAAGGTGCCACGTGTTGACTCAACGCAACTTCAAAGGTAGAATCCAGAGGAGACAGTCCCAAACAAGCGCTGAGCCTCCATATGTATCTCGGTCGACATATGGACTCACCAATCAAAAGGGACTTAGCCTAATCAAAAATGAAATAGAGAAAATATGTGGAAGGATCCATGTGTCTCTTTGGCGCAACTTCAAAAATAAAATCTAAAAGTGGTCCCCAAACGTGTGCCATCTCTACATGTGGCCATGTTTCAAGTCAAAGCGAGAAGGCGGGTCACCGGAGGTAGTTTGAATTTTTGGATTTTGTTTCAAAAAGATGTAAAGTATAAAAGGAAGTTTTACCTCTGCTGATCCCCAGAGAAACCATGTGTCAAGCCTAAATTACATGCGAGAAGCGGGTTTTGAAAGGATTCTTTGCCCAAAGGTGGCGGGCCTAAGGATGAATTTTTGCCAAATGTAAAGTTGCGGGGCCGTGGAGGAAATTTTTCCCAAGTGTAAATGTAGGTTGGTGGGTCTATGGGGCATTTTGAAACTTTTGCATGTTTCCCAAAATAGCGCATTTTGCAAGTGCAGCCCTGTGAGCCCAAGGAGGTTTTCTCACCGAATGGAAAATGAGAGGTTGCGAGCTTACGGGGGATTTTGGGAAAAATTGAATTTCAAGCTTGTGGGGCAATAGGGAGATTTTTGAACTTTTGTACAAAAGGCACAAAGTGAATTTTGGGCTGCGGATCCATTTTGCAAAACTAGTTTTTGCCATTTTTGTATGGATTCGATTCAAATATTCAAATGGGCATATCTTTCGATCCAAAGTGCTCAAAATTCAACAAATTTGGTACCGTTGGAAAGAACGTGACCTCCTCTACATCATATAAGCATAAAATATTATTTCCAGTAGGCTTCAATGGGTGAAAATTAGGAAAGCATCTTTCAAGCCATTAATGCAGAATCTGATTACTTCAACTACTAGATCAGATTTGATTTGATCCACCGTTCTTCCTTCTTCAACACGCTGAACATACATAAAGAACTAGATTGGACATATTGTACGCAGATTCATAGGGCATTAATGGTTCTTTGGTTGAGCTTTTAAAGAAGAGTCCCATTTTTCTTCTTTCTCTATCTCACCTTCATCATAATATATTGTAAACTCTTCTCATTTGAGAGAGGGGAGACATTCTAGGATGTGGGGAAACTCTGTAAAATTTGTTTCCCTATTCCATTTCATTTGTAAGCCTTCTCCTACACTTGGAAAGTGGGTTTGATTCCTCGAGCATTAATGTAATGGACTATGTACCTCATACAAGTAATAAAATCATGTTTTTGTGGTGTTCTTCAAACCTTTCTCATGTTTTTTTCTTTGTGCCTCTCCATTTTGTGTTTGTTTCATGTGCATGTATTTCACGTTTGTAGGTGTAAGATGTCATGCTTCATGGATTTTTGATGGTGGATTTGGATTTGGGTCTGTGTCACTTTTTTCTAACCTCCCTCATCTTCCTTTTCCCCTATTTCATCCTCCCTCAACAAAGTATCTTGCCACTTCCTTTTCTGGTGTATCACCACTTAGTGTAGGCTCTATTTCACTCTCTCTCTCTCTCTCCTTGTCTCCTTGGAATGGTTAGATTAGGATAGATTAGGTTTTTCCTGCACTGGAGTAGCTTGTGGCAGGTAGATTAGGAAGTAGGAAGCCTTCTCTAGAGTTACATCTCAAGTTTTTCAAGTCCCGTAGCTTGAGATATGGTCTAATGTTGTGCAATCCTGAATGCCCCATATCGGACTCGGGACATTTGGGGGTGCTATGATTTTACACCAACAGGAACTACCTACTCAAGTTAAATTTTAACCATGTCATTCCTAACAATCGGGTTTGTGATGATGTCACGAAGCATAATCGCCATGATGATAAACTCGAACTTGGCTCTTATTTACTTAACTAGAATGTGTTATCCAAGTCTGCAAGGATTAAGTTCACTCTAAGGTCTTAGGTTTCTATACTAAAACAATTCACACAAGAAGGGTGGTTATACACCAATTTTCTACTAGGTTTGAGTGTTTTGATAAGATCACTTTAATACATTTACAAGGTAAGAATACAACTCACCAATTAATTAATCTCCTATTCAATACTAGAAATGCACTAAAAGATATTAAATTCAAATTTATTTAAGATACATATACAAACTCTTTTTTACAATACTTAAATCTAAATTAAAATGGTACCTATAATTAAGTGCACATTTCCCAAGGCATTTCTAAAACTAATATCTCATACCTATTATCAAATTTTAAATATAAATTTATGTAACATGGAAATAATTTATACATATAAATTTTTTTCAATAACATATATAAATTACAATAATAAATAATTAATTACACCATGCCTTTTCACCATCTCACTTCCATCCTGCAAAACCATGTGAGCATGAAATAAATGATAAATGGTTGGTATGGTATCAACCTTAATCTAGCATAATTAACGTTTTTAGTTTCCCATTTACATAATAATTTACATTCGAATAAAGAGTGTTAAAGATACACATACATATTTCATTTCAATTAACCTCATTTGCTAACCAAGGAGAGAGAAAGAAATAGGGAAGAGAGACACAATATTTTGCCAAAAGTTCAATTTCACACAAAAATTCACAAAACAGAGTTCAAACAGTTATTTACAAGTGTCAAGAAGTTTCCACGAGGGTTTGGCAACCTTACAAGGGTCCTATAACTTTCTTTTTACATTTTCCTACTATATGCAAAATAATTTAATTTAGGCTTGGAGACTAAGAAACCACTTTCAAATGTTATATTTCGATGAAAAAACACACCACGGGTAGATTTCTATGTGTCCTCCTATATACCAAGAACTCCCAGGAACTGATGAAATTAACAACTAGTGAATGATTTATTATTGTTGGCTAGTTTTTCGAGGCCATTGGTCATAATTGGCCTAGTTGCAAATGATCAAAATTTAGCTCAAGGGCTCAGAAAATCACATCAAAAAGTAATGTTCGATTGACGATTGCAAAATGAGAAATTTCCTAAAAGTTTCTCTACATATGGAGAATTCATCATATTCAATGAAACTAAGAATCACAAACGGGTTTCAAATGGTGACAGTTTTCGTAGCCACCTGTCATAATTTGTCTAGTTTCACATAGTCAAACTATGACCAAAGGCCTGCAAAATTCTTGTACCAAACTAACTAGGAATGTGATTTTACAGAATCGAAGGTTCTAGGAAATTTTCTAGTAAATATACTAGAGGTTTGTGAAGGCGAAAAAGCATGTTGTTTTTCATAGACCAAACAATGGGTCAAAATGAAAGTCATCTTTTTCAGTTTTAACATCTCCTTAAAAGTACAAAATGGGGTAACAAGGCTTCTAGAGGAGAGAAAAAAAGGAGTGTAAATGGTAAAATGAGGTTTATTTCATGCTTGATGTGACTCTACATAACAAGGAACACATACGATACTTGACATATCATGTACGGGGTTTAAAGTGTTGTTTTGCAGGTCTCTTAAAATTACAATTTTTTCTAACTTACAAGGTAGGTAGAGAGGTTGTTTTCATTGAGGACTTATCTATCTCTCGCCAATACTAGTGGAATGAGCACAAAATTGTGATACCCGGGTCTAACATTGCATAAGGTTGTGGTCACAACCATGAATGACACTCCGAGTATGAGTCAATAAAGTAAATAATGAGGAGTTTTGTTGTTGCACGTTAAAATTCTAGTTACAATTTTTTCCAGATTGTCTCTTGAAGAGGGGTCTAAATTTATGGTTAACTACCAAGTTTTATTTGATTTTAATGCTTTGCAAAATAATTTTATATAAAAATAATCCAATGTGAGATATTCCAAGGTTTTAGATTTATGTAATTGCAAATGTAAAACTAATGTATGAGAATTATGAAGAACAAGGTGAGATGAACCATGCTTAGGAAGGATGAGTGAATCCTGTTGAAATCATGGGATTCAATTCTCCATCATAAAAGGGCATTTCGTGAAGTAGTTTCATGCCTCCTCCAGTCCACCATTTGCATTTTATTATACTCCAAATCAGCTTCACTATAAATAGGGACAACATGAATATCCTTATTGAATTTCAGTCCCTTCCCACAAGGCTAAATAATGTAAGTTCATTCTCATATGCACATATTTTCTCTCAACCTAGTTGAATTTTCCATTTCCTTGATATATGGTTAACATGGGTAGCTTAGTTAGTAATAGTGGTACTCAATAATACCACACCAAACAAGAATGCATATACTTTGTTGGTGTCACTTTCTAGTAGTTGGGCATCCATTTGACCAATATGCACTTTATTGTGATATTATGCGCACACTACTCTTGGAAAAATAATAACAGAGTAGAACACTTATTTGAAGTGATAAAATAGATCTTTCATGATGTCTGTACTAGTTAACATCATCTCCATGCACATTGAATTATTTTTACTTATTTTTAAATTTTTATGGGAATCAATGTATGATAAATCATTATCTCTGCATCTTTCGTTTAACACTATATATATATATATATATATGTGTGTGTGTGTGTGTTGGTCATTAACTATGGTGACAATTAAATAATCAATAGTTCCTCTTTTCTCATTTGTAAAAAAATGGTGACAGTTTTAGATGAAGGAGGCAACCTAGCTACATCTCAGTAATTACCTTCTTTTCAAGGAAGGGAATGCACTCCTTCCCTTTGATACTCAATCCAAAAATAGGAGATACATCAAAAGGGCTCCCATTACTCCTACAGTTAATAGTGGAGTCCATTATGGAATCCATATACTAGAGAGGCATGGTCTACCCTGTAAAGGCACTATTTTTCCCCTAGTATTGACATGAAAAACATAGAGACCAGTCTTCTTCAAGGATCTCTTGTCAGAGTAAAACCTCTGGGAAATTATCTGATATCTTTCCTTCCTTTTGACTTGGGAAAAAAATATCATTTCTAATCTCCCCACCTACAAAATTCTCATCCACATCCTGGTTCCATTCTTTAAGAATACCATTTTGACGTAGGCTCGGAGGATGATGGAAAAATTTGTGCGATTTAGAGTTACAAATAACAATAGAATTTTATTGAAAATTTCTAATCCTTTTTAAAAACACTATTTTTATGTATATCATACAACCATTGCAATTCACGAGGCCATATCTCTCTGGGAACTCTGCCAACAAATTCGCATGCCGTTTATATATACCCACGTATTGCATTCATGACTATTAGATCATTTGCAACTACACATCTGAAAAATACCCTTTGCATTTGGTTGAAATGGATGTTTAGGCCTTGTTCAAGAGATTCCCCCTTTTGGTGTAAATTTGGGTGCATGGCAACCTGGGTATGCAGGGAGAGCGCAATAGGAAAATTTTTTAGAAGCACAAGCGAGATAGAAAGAAATGACACTTTAGATGTCATATTCAACACATCAATCTACTCAACCTAGCATGTAACCTACACCCACTTTACCTATTGCCACTAATTGCATCCATTCACTCCGGACAACTCCTGCCAACTTTTTATTTGATTTGATTTGATTATATTATATTAAATATGTTAATTTTTTTTTGGGTGGCACTACATTTTTTTCCCCTTATAAGAGTATCCTTCTCGATCCGACATAATGTCAAGGATAAAAAAGTGATAAGAAAAATAAATAGAGATAATGGTGATATGTTCCGACTAGGATAAGATCTCTGTCATTAGGACATTTCTAAAGGAAAGTCAAGAAGGTTTAGAAATTTCTTAATGTCATAATGTTCTATGAATATTGCGCAGTTTCATTTACTTGCATTACCTATTTTATATTTACTCCTTTCCCTTAATAGTACTTACAAGCTCAAGCTCGAATGTTTAATTGTATTAGTATTTCGAGTTGAGTTTCATTATTTTTCTCATTCCCAATAGAAATGACATCACAATACCACACAAGGGCCAAAAACCACACTAATGGTCCATAAGATATCATGATATGTTCTTTCATGACCGTAACCCATCACAAGAATTGAACCCAAAGCATGGAAAGAACATACATATCCCTTGAAAAATAGTACTTCTCACACATGTGCCTAACACAAATGCACTCATAACATAAACATACTATAACAACATGGAATTCGTAACACTTTGCACATATAAATGCTTCACGTAACTCAAACCATAATTGTAGCTACATAGGGTCAAGATGGAAATAACTTAAAAAACATAAACAAAACTCACAAGAGTACATATACTCATAATACCAACACCATATACCTCCAAAAAAATCACAAACAACTTTATATACCTCACAAACATCACAAACAAGTATATATACCTCCCAAGAATCATAAAAAAACTCCATATACCTCCTTAAGTGTCACATACATAAAAAAAAAAACTCCAATTGAACTACACACACAAGTCTCTTATGTATCTCTCAAGTCTCTTATGCCTCCCACAAGTATATTATTTCTCCCTCAATTCTGTTATGCCTCTCATAAGTCTCATATGTCTCCCTCAAATAGGTTGGTCAACCCATGACCCTAGGCACATAAAGTCCGAAACCCTAACCCAGTGACATAATAACTCATGGTTCAACAACCCATGAGTTATTTTTAACTCCTTAGGGAATACTCCCATACAATGAAGTGGGTCCATAGGTTCAACCACTCCATAGTGAATCCCATGACCCTATTCTAGCACATTACGACATTAGAACCAGCTTAACAATCTATTTAGAACACCAAGTGGAAAACATCTCAAGCCTTGGGCTAGGTTATAAAACTTTTAAACATGAAAATAAAATTTAAAACTAAGTAAAAAAATGCCAAATATCCATACTTAGTACAAAAACCCGTATGTTAGTGCAATGACCAAATAAAATTCCCAACATATAAGAGCACATCAATAAAGAAAACTATTGTTTCTAGCATGAAAAAGAGAGAAAATGTTCAATTTACGAATAAAATACATATAGAGAAATAACACATCACCATAACTATGTGGCCTTATACAACCACCAAAGGGGTACTCAACAAGTTACTAGCACTCAGACATCGAGCCTCAACTTGTAAAATAACATATCAAATAATACAACTGTCATCATCTCTATCTAAATCATCCCTCCATACTCCCACAAGGCTCAACATAGTCAAAATCACATAGTATTATTCAATGAACAACCCAATAGGAGAGAGTAAGGGATGTTAGTTTTCATAAGTTGAGCCTAAGGTGGTGCGCATCCATAATATACTAGGAAATATTGAAGTATACTAAAAAGATAGAAGTCGATTTCAGTCTATATAAGGCTCCACTTCTTCAGTCGTACTTGGCTCAAGATTATGAAAACCTGATCCACTCCCACTCTCTCCATACATACACTCTTAACAATTTCTCCCTTTAGGGTCATCAAGTGTAAGGTTCACAACATAACATAACTACATCACTAACACAATGGTGATTCACACATTAACCATAACGTTTTACACATGGTATATATACGAGGGTATAACACAAGAATCACTTACACCGATTACAATACATTATGTTTCCACATAATGCAAACAAGGTGCAAGTACTCCACAATAGGTGTCATAAAATCTCCATATGTCCCTAGCTCATAATGTGAATCACGTCATGTTACAAAAATTATATGCATGATGAGCGTAGTGAATAACATTGCAACAAAGAATCAATTACAAGACAATATGGTGACACACAATTCATCACTACACGGTGGCTACATTATTATATAATACAATCCACTATACACCAATATTTTTCATACAACACATCAACACACCTACATATCACAGAATAACAAGAAACTCCAACACTCTGCAATCCACAATAACATTATTTTCACACACACCAAGGTGGAACATCACACATGAACTCCTCATTGAAACCAACAAAAAGAGATAATTATCTCATCACAAGCACATCAACATGATAAAAATATGTACTAAGTGACATGCACAACATGTGTGTTCATAATATCACAATTACAACATTGGTCATATAACAATATATATCAAATTATTCTTCTAATCTCCACCATAAACATGCAAAATAAACACAAATCCAATCCATCCGAGGTTCGGGATCATGAATCTCCACTCTAATACCAAGTGCAACACCCACATTTTACACACACTAAAGTAAAACTTAAAATATCAAAGTATTTTTTTTTGAATTACCTTTTAGTTTACATGACAATTCATGATATCACTTACGACAATGCACAACATATGGGAGGTTTTCACAACATTAGTCCTCATAGAAAATATGAATACACATGATGCACATTAGGGCCACTTCATTTTTTTATTGATAAGGCACAACATAATGAATCCCGTATAGAAACCATCCATGTCAATTATTTCCCGGTTTACATATTTATTACATTCCTATTTTGATATTGACCCTATTTTCTTGGAGATCACTTACCAATTATTTTATAACTAGGATGCATTATCTTTACTTTATTTAACATTTTACTTGTAGTTATCCCACCTAATTTTTCATGATTCCCCCATCACACAAGCATGATGGATCATGGTTGTTGATGTGAAGATATGTACATACATGATCCTTTTAGTGTTTGATCCAAGGATTCATTTTAGGCGTTGAAGGTTTGATTTGGAGTTTCCATTTATATTAATTGCAACAAGGAGGTTATAATAAAGTGAAGGAATTTTATTGATTAAAGAGTAGATGGATTGTGTATTATTTCATATTAGCATTTAAGTTCTCAGGTTAGTATATTTATTTCTATGTTATTACAACTAACCATGTATCCCATCTACTTCACTTAATTGCTTAGTCATCAAGGTACTAACAAGTATCATTTCACACTCCATCAGGTTGGGATTCTGGATAATTAATTATTAGATATTTTGTTACAAGAGAGACATTAACTTATAAATTTTGCAAACATTACTATGGTAAGAACTAGAGCAATAGAACCCCATTATCTCCAACAATCATCATGTAACTCTAGGTACATTCGATACTTCTTGTGAAGTTGGAACTCTTGTTTAAGTGGGGTTTAAGGGAATTCCCACTCAATATTATCTTGTGTGGGTAACTAAGCAGTGGATCCACTTGAACCATTTACATCCATCTTAAAATGGTTTCATTCAATTTTATTTAATTATCTTCTTAAAATTTGTTTTGTACCCATTTATTAATAGGTAAATTGGTATGGTCATGAGACTAACAACCTTTTCCCTAGGGGTTTGTATCCAGAACAAGGTTACATGGTTTTCATGTCATACATTAATTACAAAATAGGACAAGTACAAGAGAAAGATGGAGTAGTCCCTTGTAAAAAAATTAGATTAACGGTCACATTAGAGTTTACACAACGTGTGTATCATTTCTCACCACAAGATGGTTTAAACACAATATGAAAGAAATCTGAATTAACCTTTCTTTAAGTACATAATCTTATGATTATGTTTTCACAATTTAATCATTCACTCAAATTTTGATAAGTTTCACAATTAATTCTTCATCCGCATCACGGAACCCAAATGAAAATAACGATTGCGTATCGAGGTGAAGTATGATCCCAACTCTTAAAGGTGAATTCCAAGGTTATTTGGAGATCTTTTCCACTAAACGTGGATGTCGGTCTAAGAGGATGTTAAACTATGTTTAATGTTGGTTCGATAGAGTACTACCTTAAGAGATGCATTCCTTACTACACACATGATTAAGAAACCTAGGAGGGAACCTCCTACTCAAAAAAATTTAACCATGTCATTCCTAACTATCGGTTTCATGATGATGTTGCTAAGCATACTAGCCATGAAAATACACTCAAACTTGGATCTTATTTACTTAAATAGAAGGTTTTATCGACTGTAAGGATAAAGTTCATTCTAAGGTCTTATTTTTTTATACTAAAAGATTTCTTGCAGGAAGGGTCGTTATACACGAGTCTTATACTAGGGTTGAGTGTTTTGGTTATATCTCTTTATAACATTTACAAGTTAAGAATACAACACACAAATTAATTAATTTTCTATTGAACACTAGAAATGCACTATAAGATATTAAATTCAAATTTATGTAAGATACATATCCAACCTCTTTTTTTACCATACGTAAATCTAAATCAAAATGGAACCTATGATTAAATGCACATTTCTGAGGCATTAATAAATATGATATCACATAACTATTACCAAATTTCAAATATAAATATATGTAACATGGCAATACATTATACATATAATTTTTTTCCAATAACATATATAAATTACAATAGTAAAGAATTAATTACACCATGCCTTTTCGCCATCTCACTTCCATCCTGCAAAACCATGTGAGCATGAAATCAATGATAAATCACTAGCATGGTATCCACCTAATCTAGCATAATTAACATTTTTAGTTTCCCATTTACATAATAATATTAATAATTTGCATTTGAAAGGAGAGGGTTAGAGACACATATTTATTTCATTTCAATTCACTTCATTTTTTTAACCAAGGAGAGAAAGAAATAGGGAAGAGAGAGAAACACTATTTTGCCAAAAGTTCAATTTCACACAACAAGTCACATGATAGAGGTCAAACGGTTATTTACAGTTTGTCAACAAGTTTCCATGGTGTTTTGGAAACCCTACAAGGTTCCTACAAATTTCTTTTTACATTTTCCTACTAGTTGCAAAAACATTCAATTTAGGCTCAAAGGATAAGAAAACCTTTCACATGTTGTCTTCGATGAAAAAAACACCACAGTATATTTCTACATGTCCTCCTATACACTAAGAATTCACAGTAAGCGAAGAAATTCACAACTAGCGAATGGTTAATGATTGGCTAGTTTTTGAGGCTATCAATCGTAATTGGCCTAGTTGCAAATGATCAAAAGTTAGCTCGAGGGATCATAAAATCATGTCGAAAAATAACGTTCAATGGGTAAATGCGCAATGATAAATTTCCTACAATTTCCCCTATATATGGAGAATTGATTAGAGTCGACAAGGCGAGAAGCTGTTAAATGGGTTTCAAATGACGACGGTTTTTAAAGCCACTGGTTGTAATTGGTCTAGTTTGACCTATTCAAACTACGATCGAAGGCCTACAAATTTTTTTTCCAAACTAACCAGGAATGTGATTTTCCTAAACCGAAGGTTCAAGAAATTGTCTAGTAAAAATACTAGAGGTTTGCAAAGGTGGATAAGTTTTTCATCGTTCAAGGACCAAATGGTGGGTCAAAATGAAAGTCATGTTTCTATTTTTAACAAACCTTAAAAGTATAAAATGGGGTAATAGGGCTCCTAAAGGAGCAAAGAAGAGAGCACAAATAGTCAAATGAGGTTGAGCTAATGCTTGATGTGACTCTCTACATAACAAGAAACACATACAATGCTTGACATCTCATGTACGAGGTTCAGAGTGTTGTTTTTGCAAGTCTCTGGAAATTACAGTTTTTGTCTAACTTACAAGGTAGGAAGAAAGGTTATATTAGTTGATGAGTCATCTATCTCTCCCCAATACCAGTAGTAAAAGCACTAAATTTTGATACCGGGTCTAACGATTGCATAAGGTCATCGTCACAACCATAAATGGTGATCAAAGTAGGAGTAGGAAATTTAAATCATAAGGAGGATTTTTGTTGTTTCACGCTAATAGTCTAGTTACAAATTTTTCCAAATTGTGTCTGAAGGAGGGGTTTAAGTTTATGCTTAGCTACCAAGTGTTATTTGGATTACATAAGTTCTAGATTTCATTTTATTATTTTGCAAAACAAGTTTATATAAAATAATCGAATGTGAGATACTCTAAGGTTTTAAATTTATTTAGTTGCAAATGTAAAACTAAAATATGAGAATTATGAAGGACAAGGTGAGATGAACCATGTCTATGAAGGATGAGGAAGTCGATAGAAATTGTAGGACTCAGTTCTACATCACAAAAGGGAATTTCATCAAATGGTTTCACACCTCCACTATTCTTCAAATATTCTTCACTATAAACAGGGACAACATGAATATCCTTAATGACTTTGAGTCCCTTCCCACAAGGCTAAAGAATGTAAGGTTGTGCTCATATGCACATATTTTCTCTCAACCTAGTTGAATTTCCCATTACCCTGACATATGGTTAACATGGGTAGCTTAGTTGGTAATAGTGGTACTCAATACTACCACATTAGAATAAACATGCATATGGTTTATCATTTAGCACTTTCTATGAGTTGGGCATCCATTTGACCAATATTCACTTCATTGTGATCTTATGCCCACACTACTCTTGGAAAAATACTAGCAGAGTAAAACACTTACCTGAAGTGCTAAAAGAGATCTCTCATCATGTATGTGCCAGTTAACATCACCTCCACGCACCTTTAAAATATATGTGTGTGTGTGTGTGTGTGTGTGTGTATGAGTTTTTATGGGACTTGGTGTATGATAAATCCTTATCTTTGCATCTTTATTTTACTACTGTGTGTGTGTGTGTGTGTGTGTGTGTGTGTGTGTGGTCATTGACGGTCATGTTTAAAATTGAATCATCAATAGTTCCTCCTTTCTCATTCATAAAAAAATGGTGACAGTTCCAGATAAAGAAGTAATCCTAGCTACATCTCCAACCACTAGCTTCTCAAGGAAGGGAATGCACTCCTTCCCTTTCAGACTCAATCCACACATATGAGATACATCAAAAGGGATCCCATTACTACTACATTTAATAATGGAGTTAATTGTTGAATCTGTATACTAGAGAGGCATGCTTCACCCTATAAAGGCACCATTTTCCCCCAAGTTTTGACATGAAAAACATAGAGAGTTATCTTCTTCAAGGTGGTCTCGTCAAAGTAAAACCTCCAAGAAAATCTCTGATATCTTCCCTTCCTTTCGACTTGAGAAAAAAATTTCATTGCAAATCTCCTACTTGCCACAATCTCATCCACATCCTGGTTCCATTCTTCAAAAATCTCATTTTTATGCAGGTTAGGAGGATGCTTTGGAAAACATTGTGTGATTTGGAGTTACAAATACCAAGAGAATTTACTTAAAATTTTCTAATCCTTTTTAACAAACCTATTTTGTTCATATCCTGCAGCTATTACACTACACGAGGCCATATCTCACTAGGATCTCTATCAAGCCATTCACATGTTGTTATATGCACCCACATCTTGCATTCATAACTAGTAGATCATTTTGTGACTACACATCTAACAAATCCCTCTTCTCTTTATGTGGAAATGGATGTTTACGTCTGTTCGAGCTTCCCCCTTTTGCATAGGCTGGAAGTGCATGTCAATTTGACACATAGGGGAGAGTGCAAGAGACAAATATTGCAGAGACACAATCGGGATAGCAGGAAAGTGTTGAGATTAGATGACAACCATTCTTCTTCTGGTGGATCAAGATCCTATTATTAGGCTTGCTATTGTAACAAGACATTTTTAGTTAGAATATGGATAGGAACGCATTAATGAATTCAGTTTTGTGTGAATGTTATAAATCCGTGTATGCCCATTGAGGCTATACACAAAAAAAATAGAGTTGTAAGAGGAAGAGTTGTGTTGATTGTAATTTCCATATTTGAACAATAAGAGAATTGATATCATTCCTCTGTGGATGTTTCCCTCTTGAGGTTTTACCACATAAATCTTTGTTTATGGTTTGTGTCTTTTTGGCTATATAATTTTGTTTACTCACTTTATATTTTGTTGTGCTTAATCTCTTCCGGCTATAAAATTTTCCAACAAGTGGTATTAGAGAAAGGTTGGAGGGAGGCGACGAGGGGCAAGTTTGAAGGGAAAATCCATTCACGTGTTGAGCGTGATGGAAAAGACATAGAGTGCTAAATTTGAGATTGATAAATTTGATGCGGGATATAATTGTGTGTGTGGGGAGTTGTGAAGGCACTTGCAGGAAAAGTGAAGAAACCCATGAGTATGGATGATGATGACTGGGATGAGATGGAAACTCATGCTCTTAGTGCTATTCACCTATGCTTGGCCGACGATGTATTATTCAACATCGTGTATCGAAATAACAACAATAGGAATCTAGAAAAAGCTGGAAAGATTGTACATGACTAAATCCTTGACGAAACAGAATCCTCTGAAGCGTCAGCTATATACCTTGCATATGGAGGAAGGTATGGCAATTTTGGAACATTTAAATAATTTTAATACTCTTATTGGTAAATTGGATAGCACGGGTGACAAAATTTCAAATGAGGATAAGACGGTAACATTATTAAGTTCTTTGTCTGAATCTTGTGATAATTTCGTAACCTCTATTAGTTTTATTTCTAACAAGGTTATTAGCTTTGATGTTGTTGTTGGAGCTATGATATTTGAGGAAACTCGAAAGAGATCTTCTCTGGAAACTTCGACATCAGAAGTTATGATGGCCAGAGGTAGAACTACTGAGAGGGGACAACATTCGAAGGGCCCACTAGATCTAAGTTGAAGGAAAAAGAGCAAGTTGAAGTGTTAGTTACGTAACAAATCGGGACAGCTCGAGAAAGATTCTTGGAAACATTAAGAGGCATCTAAGGAGGAGGAATCTACAAAGGAGGCTAACATAGCCGATAAGGATTGTGTGTGGTTAATGAGGTATTATCTACATCTATTGTCTCATAGTACCATTATGGTAGTTAATTGATTCTAGGGCATCCCATCACATGTGTCTACATAGGAATTGGTATTCTACATATAAATCTATTGATGATGGGGTAGTTTACATGGGTAATGATGTTACATGTAAAAGCTGTTGGGATAGGGAGTATCGAATTAAAATGTATGATGGGATTGTTAGAACACGTGAGATGTGATACATGTGCCGACTTGAGAAAGAATCGATATCTTTGGGAGTTCTTGATTCTAGTGGATATAAGGGTTCGATTGAAGGTGGATTTTGAAGATATCAAAAGGTATCTTGATATTCATTAAAGCTAATGAGTTAGGAACCTATATAAACTTAAAGGAAGGACAAAAATTGATCAAGTAGGAGTTGCATCGAGAGGATGCGGGTGAATCCACTCACTTGTGGCATCAACAATCTGGGTCATATCAACGAGAAAGGAATTAAGGTACTTGCTGATTGTAAACTTATTCCTAGTTTAAAAATATAGATTTAAAGTTCTCGTGAGCATTGTGTTTATGGAAAACAAGCTAGGCAGAACTTTAAACCTGGAAAACATACAAGTAAAGGTATCCTAGACTATATTATTTCAGACCTATGGGGTCCAGCTTTGAAACTCTCATATGGAGGATCATCATATTTTGTTATTTTTATAGATGATTACTCGAGGAAAGTTTGGATCTATTTGTTAAAGAGGAAAGCTGATGTATTTAACACTTTTAAACAGTTTAGAGATTTGGTTGAAAAAGAGCATAGGTAAATCCATTAAATGTCTTAGAATAGATAATGGAGGGAATTTACTTCTAAGGAGTTTGAGAATTATTGCAAGAATGAAGGGATGGACAGGCAAAAAACCACTATGTACACTCTACAGCAGAATGGCATTGCTGAACATATGAACAAGACTCTTCTCGAGAGAGCAAGGAGCATGCTCAGTAATGCAAAGTTGCAGCAGGAATTGTGGGGAGAAGCTTTGCTTACAACTTGTTACCTGGTTAATCGATCACCATCGACAACAATTGACTGCAAGATTCCACAAGAGGTATGGACAGGTCAACCATGTAATTATTCTAGTCTTAGAGTTTTTGGTTGTGATGCCTATGCACTTATTTCGAAGAGTCAGCGTTCCAAGTTAGATCCTAAGTCACAGAAATTAGTCTTTGTTGGATATGGTGATGGTGTGAAGGGGTATAGATTATGGAATCCTACTACCCATAAGATCATCATAAACAGAGATGTTATATTTGATGAAATTTCACTCATGAAATTGGATGGAAAGAATGTTATGAAATAGGTTGATGTACCATAGTCACAACAAATTCAATTTGATATACATTCATCCATGGGTGAAAATCATGAAGATGTCCATGAGCAGGATATTCATGAGGAAATCACTCAGGAGGATGAGCAGATTGAAACACCTCAGGAAATTGAGGAAATACCACAACAAGCTCTACGAAGGTCTACATGGATTAGATCAGTTCCAAGTAGGTATGATGATTTTGTCACTTCTATTTCTTTAATTTCTAATGAAGGAGAACCAAGTTGTTATAAAGAAGAAATAGAGGTTTCAGATAGTGACAAATGGAAACATGCCATGAAAGAGGAAATTGATGCTTTGATTAAAAACAAAACATGGGATCTGGTGGAACTTCCTAAGAACAGGAAATTGGTTGGTTGTAAGTGGGTATACAAGTTGAAGAAAGGTGTTGATGATACTTTTTTGAAGTACAAGGCAAGGCTGGTTGCAAAAGGGTTTTCTCAGGAAGCAGGTATTGACTTTCATGAGATTTTTTCCCCAGTTGTAAAAATTGTTTCTATTCGTATAGTGTTAGCACTAGTTGCATTGCTTAATATGGAATTGGAGCAGCTAGATGTTAAAACTACATTTCTACATGGAGATTTAGATGAGGAAATTTACATGGAACAACCGGAAGGGTTCGTTCAAAATCACAACAAGAGGTTTGTCTGCAAACTCAAGAAATCATTGTATGGCTTGAAGCAGTCTTCAAGACAATGGTACAAGAAGTTTGATTCCTTCATGGTGAGCCAGAATTATACCAGAAGTGAATATGATCATTGTGTTTACTTTAAAAAGTTGGATAATGGCATGTTCATTATATTGGTGTTGTATGTTGATGATATGCTTGTAGCAAGAAAAAACATGGTTGAAATCAACGGGTTATAGGCTCAGTTGGCTAGGACATTCGATTTGAAGGATCTAGAAGTAGCAATGTAGATCTTGGGCATGGAGATACATAGAGACAAGATGAAAGGAAAGTTGTGGTTATCACAAGAGAAGCATGTGGAGAAAATACTTTAGATATTCGATATGGAAAAAGTGAAACCAATGAATATCCCTTTAGCTTGACATTTTAAACTTTCTTTCGGTTTGTGTCCTAGTAATGATGAAGAAAACGAGTATATGTCTCATGTACCATATGTTAATGTAGTAGGAAGTTTGATGTATGCGATGGTTAGTACTAGACTAGATATTTCACATGCAGTTGGTGTTGTCAGTAGATACATGGCAAAGCCAGGTAAAGAACATTGGGCAACAGTGAAATGGGTGCTTCAGTATCTTAGAGGCACAAGTAGTTACTGTATCACTTTTGATGGTTGCAGTGATAAGGTTTGTGGTTATGTTGATTCTGATTTCACAGGTGATTTGGACAAAGAAGATCTACTTCGAGTTATTTCTTTAGTCTTGCAGGTTGTCCTATTAGTTGGATGTCAAAGCTTCAAAGCATTGTTGCTTTATCCACTACTGAGGCAGAGTATGTATCTACTTCACATGCTTGCAAAGAGGTAGTATGGTTAAAAGGTTTATTGGGTGAGTTAGGATAGTTTCAGAAAAGTGTAAAAATTTTCTGTGATAGTCAAAGTGCAATTTATTTGGCTAAGAATCCAACTTACCATAGTAATTAGAAACATATTACAGTTAAATACCATTATGTAAGACATGTTGTTGATGAAGGACAAGTGATTCTTGATAAGGTCCACACTCAAAAAAATTGTGTAGACATGTTCACGAAACCGGTTATATTAGAGAAGCTACGGTGGTGCTTGGCTTCTCTTGGCTTGCAAAAAAGGTGATGAGCAATGAACAAGGTATCAAGTTAATTGTTTTCAAGATGGAGATTGTTGAGATTAGATGACAACCATTCCTCTTCTGGTGGATCAAGATCCTATTATTCAACTTATTGTTGTAACAAGACAATTTTAGTTAGAATACGGATAGGAATGCATTAATGAATTTAGTTTTGTGTGAATGCTATAAATCCGTGTATGCCCATTGAGTCTATACACAAAAAAATAGAGTTGTAAGAGGAAGAGATGTGCTGATTGTAATTTCCATATTTGAATAATAAGATAATCGATACCGTTGCTCGTGGATGTTTCCCTCTTGAGGGTTTTACCACGTAAATCTGTGTTTATGGTTTGTTTCTTTTTTGGCTATTTAATTTCATTTACTCACTTTATATTTTGTTGTGCTCAATATTTTTGTTCCTATATAAGTTTACAATAGAAAGGGCACTTTAAATTTCATATTTGACACATATATCTACTCAACTCAAAGACGCAGCCTATACCCACTCCACCTATCACCACTAATTGTGTTTATCCACTCCTAGCTAACTCCTGCTAACTTTTTATTTTATTTGATTATATTATATTAATTTTTTTGTGGCAAAACACTAAGAAATATTCTCTATGTTGCATACCTCAAATTCAAATCTCATAGACATTTTGGGACACTCTCTTAACAAAAATCCATTACCCATGTATTTTTATGAAAAAAATGATCCTCCAAAACATACATGTCAAAAACATAGGATCCAAATCCATGATTAGTTTCTAATTGAAAATTTTAATGTACTTACAAATATCAGATGTCGTATCTCTATCTTGAAAATTCACTCCATGCAAAACATTTTATTTTTTCACTATCATTGAAAGTTTCTCTTGAGTAACTATTAGAGAATATAAAACATATTTGAATGAGTGTTTGACTTCATGGAAAGGTGTCAATTCAGTTACACTTTGAGAGGATAAGTCACTTGGCATACATGTCATTGAATGATTCAAATTACATATGGGAGTTGTCATGAGAACGAACTTTAGATATTTGACATGGTCATTTTTTAGTGTGAATTTAGATAATTAGATTGATCCATTAAACAAGTTGATTCATTGAATTATTTAGTATTCATGCAGAAATTTTTAAGGAGAATAGACTAAGATGAGATATTACTTCATCGAATGATGTTGAGTTCATTTAAGTTGTTGTAACTATTGATGGGAACAAGGGAGATGTCATGACAACTTGCCGAAGTGTTTTCACTTACACCATTTTGATATGTGACTTCATTGACTCTTGGAGGATGTGTCAAGGCCTTTTTGACATAGAGGAAGTATTTGAAGGTGACTATTTTTAATTTATAGTACTCACTTCATTGAAACATTAATTACATTTATTCTTCTTTAGAGTTGGATCATGAGTACTCGTTATGGGAAAATGTTAAGCACGAGAAGGTTTGGAAATTATATTTATAAGATAATTTTTAATACACTCTATTATAATACTATTAGTGTAGAATCACAACACCCATAAATGTCTGTAACCAGATGGGTTGAGAATCTCAGTGTGATTGCACAACATGGAGCATCTCTCAAAGTGTGGGACCTTGCGAGTTGAGAGAGCTCTTCGGATCAAGGCCATTTCATATTCCTCTATTCAAGTGCATGCAAATAAAATCTTGCAGAGGATCTAATCTAAGCCTACTCTATCTTACCAAGGAGACAGGGTTGAGAAGATACAATAAAATAAACCTAAGATAATGAGGTGATGCACCAAAGGAATGTTAGACACTCGTTTTGCAATTTAACACAGACCACAAAAATGCAATACAAACACCATGCACATGTAACCAAACTATAATGAGAGATCAAGAAGGCAACAATGAAACACATGGGAGGGTTGAAAATCATCCATAGACATATATTATTGCTCCAAAGACGATATGATAAATTATAGTGGCCAAGAGGCAAAAATTAGCATTACAACTTGTCTCGTTATTTACATCCTATAATTCATCCTTCAAGGTTATCAGTTATTCAAGTTTAAGAGAAGAATCTTCCTTGTCTTTTAGGGATTTTGATAAGTTATCAATATATGAATCCATCTCTTTCAGTGTTTTTCAATGGTCAGCTTTCATAAGCTTGGTTTCCTTCTTAATTCCATCAATCACCACCGAGAATCTCATACTTCGTTTTAAAAATTGATTAAGCTAGTACACCCATACATGTGCTCCAAAGATCTCCTCCTAGCTGCTAAACTTGATTAAAGAGGAGTAGGATCTGATAGTAATTATTGAAAATCCTATTTTTTCAAACTTTTGAACCAATTTAAAATTATTCAACCATCCAAAATTAAACAATTTTAACCATGATGAATCATGAACATTCAAACATGAGAGAGAGAGAGAGAGAGAGAGAGAGAGAGAGAGAGAGAGAGAGAGAGAGAGATGACAACCAAATTTAATGTGGGAAACCCTTGAAGGGAGAAAAACCCACTAAAACTAAAGAACTAGATTGTAAAAATTGTCTTTTTATAGTTACAATGATTTAAATTTTGAGCATCAACTCAACTTGAGGATATAACCCTGAAATTTTGTAAATTTGCTACTTAATCTTTTGCAAGCATCTACTTGTTTGGAAGCTACAACTCCCAAAAATTTAATCAGGATTCTACTTGTTTCTTATGTAAGATAAAAATCACAAGGAGGATTAAACTCCCTCTTACTAAGCTAAAACCTAGTATTGCATAGATGGTTTATCACTCTCAATTATTTGTCTTAATACAATAGGTTGTGATCTCAAAATTAGCTCATATATCTTTTCATTCCCCTCTCTACATCAGCTGCAAATACTATTGCACAAGGATTCTCTCATACACACACACTTGCGTAATCCTTAAGAAAAAAAAACTTCATCCATTATTTTTATCTCATGTTTATTAAGTAAAAACTATGATATCTAGGCTACTCTCATACTCTTATTCCCTTTAAAATCCTCTCCTTGAGTCACCTCTTCAATGCTTGTCTTCATGTTCTATTTTAGGTGTTGTCATTGATGTAAAATCCAACTAATTAAATAGAGGATGATGGAATAGAGTCAAATTATTCTCAATGTGATGATTAAATGGATATTTAGTTGGCTTTATGGTAACATAAGTGGATTAAATGAGATTGTCTTGGTCTAACAAGCCCAAATAGTTGACCTATCCAATCTAGGTAATGGAGCATGATGATTAGAGGTTATTTGTGGATTTAGGTGAATGATAGAAGCATGGAGGGTATGTTTTGGGAGTAATTAGGTTCTCACATGAATTTCAAGGTGTAGGTACATGTTGAAGACCAAGATTCAAGTGTTCATCTAGACTATGTCTAGGTTCATAAACACATGAGGTTGAGTTGTGGAGAAAAGTGAGCTAATGGATACATGTATATAGTTGTTTGATGATGTAAGAAGGATGTTAGTATCTTTTGGATATGTTTTATGTTGAGTTATGATGTTGTTTTAGTTGACCTAAATCTAAACCATGTAAAACCCCAACGCATATTCATGCAAGTCCTAGTGGTTGGAGAGATGAAGAGCTATCTATGACATGATGATGATTAGAGATGTGAGTAGGGTGTGTCATGATTTTTTAAGGAAAACTTTTAGGTTTCCAAGATGTATATTTCACAAGTTATGTCATTATTAGTGAAACATCTTTGAATGGGACCTTTTGGATTTCAAGGATGTTTACACATTGATTCTAGAAGGTTTGAATAAAATAATGAGGTCATTCATACATTTTTATGAATGAATGTTAAGAAGGTAAACTAATTTTTGTGCGCTTAAAACCCTAACTCAAAAGTTGTAGGAGATATATCACTCATAAGTGGCTATAATTGATTGATAGTGATATTATGATTATTGGATGATGTATAGGAATCGTCCATGTTTCCATAAAGATATGGTAGAATATGTAGTGATGAGCGGACCGCACTCAAACAAGATTGTTTACGAAGTTTAGCTCGGGACAATATTATCTAAAGGAATTGAAAACTAAATGGAAATTGTTTTTAATATGTGATTTTTTATTGATGTCAATGGTGGTTTTAGGTAATGAAGATGCTTATAAATGGAAAATTGTACCCTATTTGTGAAGGCTAGTCAAAGCGAAGTTTTGGGGTAGTTTCAGGTAGTTTACAAAGATGGTTTTGGTTGAAATAATTCAACTTGGAGTTAGAGGGAGCTATAATATGTTTTCAAAATAGGATTTAGAGATATTTTTAGTGATATATGGTTTGTTTCTTGGTAATTTTATTTTATGGGTCATTCAGGTCAATTTGTGAGGAAGAAGGTATGTTGATATTTAGGACATGATTTCTCAGGTTGAAAGAATGAAGTGGTTGAGGAATGTGATGTATTATATGATACTTGCTATCAGTTAGAGAGTGGAGAGGGATTAAATTTGTTCCTAGTTAGATAATTTTTATGTCTTGAAGTGGCGAGAAAGAGTGGAAAGTAGTTGAATTTGCAAAATTAGTTTCTAGGCATCATTATTTGGTGAAGAGGAAAGTTGTTGTGGTTTGAACATATGGATGTTTCATGAGATATAACATGAATGGATGTTATGTACATGTTCTAAGGATTCCATATATTGGTTTTTATCTCAAATTCACCCCCAATATTAATTTGGAATAACTTATTAAAAATGGACTTAGCTATTTTTACTAGTTTGTGACATTCAAATGGATGTCAATTTCCCTTTCCAATAAGAACCACCCATTGGAATTCAAAAACCCATGGGAGACTTAGGAAATTCATAGACAGGTCACTTTAAAAATCCAATTGATGTTCATTTTCCTATCAAATTCAGTTTCAACATTAATGGGGCCATGTGGCAAAATATATCAATGACCTGGTGGCAAGCTATGTGTCATCATTCGGATCTCCTCAAGGAGATGGGATATTTCATGCTTCAAGTATGTGGAATTAGCCACAATTCATATTTCTTCAAGTATGGAAAGTAAAACAAAGTCAAGGTGGAAAGGTGGCAACATTTTAAAGACAAAAACTTTCTAAGTCCACTTTGGACATAGAAATTTCAATGCAAAGAGCTACATGGAGCCATTTAATTAGCTCTCATTTTGTAGATCTAAAAAATGTGAAGGATAAAGGAAACTATGACAAGTATGACAAGCCCAAAATTCATGGAGACTTACCATTGGTTTGATTTTTGCAGCTGTCAATAGAGATAAAAAGAAAGTATGATGCCACAAAGGATGTGGAGCTTTCCTATTGGCTCATTCTTTACAATTTTCATTGAGCTAAAGGATGATTGACAACGCAAAGTGTGTGGATCCTTCTTATTGACTCACACTTCATAATTGTCATATTAGAATATCAAGAGTCTAGAAATGCATGAAAGCATTGAGCGATCCCATTAGCTAATGCTTTATGGATGTCGAGGCAAAAATAAAAATAAATGACATCGATAAGTGTGTGGAGCCTTTCTATTAGCTCATATTTGTAATGTTCAATTACGGGAATACATAAAAGAGTAAGTGTGAAGAAGCATGGATAAATCTCGGTGGTCCATCTTTCACACTTGAATGATAAAGGAAAAGGATAGTTTGTCAATACAAAGGAATGTGGTAAGGTTTTATCGGCCTATATTTCATAAAATCTGACTCATTCGCAAAGGCAAGGAAAAGAAGGGAAGTAAAGCCCGAACCCATGACCTAATGGGACGTTAAAAACTTAAAAATTCAAAGTAGTGCACACGTTGGCAAAGCCCAATCCCTGATCCAATAAAAATATTCCACGTGTCAAATTATTGTTCCCACCAATAGGAAAATCTTCAAAAGGTCATATCTTTTGATCAAGAGCTCCAAATTAGACAAAATGTATATCATTGAAAGCTATCTTTGATCCCTTCAACTTAGAATCATCAAAATATAATTTTCATGGCTTTTGGTGGGTAGAAATGAAAAACATATATTTAGAGAGAGGAGAAGAGAAGTTTGGGCATGCAATTGATCAAATTAGGTAGCTCAACCATGAAAATTGATGAAACATGTCTACATTTCCTTCTGCGGGATGGAATAGACAAGTATGATAGATCGTAGAGTGTCTATGTGATTTTGAAAAGACTTTAATATATACTATTGGTGGTTGAAGAATAATTTTTTTATTCTCTTCTCTATCTTCTCCTTCTTTCCCTTTGAGCTATATATTGTAAAATATTTCATTTTGAAATAGATGAACATTCTGATTTGCAAAGGAACCATGTAAAAATTGTTTCCCATGTAGATAAGTGTAATGTATTATGCATATTTTAAGCAATAAATATATGTTACTTTTTTTTGTATTCCCTAACTCATTTTTATTTGTAGTCTTGCTTTCCTTTTACCATTGTAATGTGTTGTGCATATATTTTTCATTTTTCAGGATTGATTTTGATTGTGTTCAATGTCTTTCACCCTTTTCTTTATGTTATCACTACCCTTTTAGCCTAGGATTTCCCTTTCTGCATATCCTTCTAACCTTTGGTCCCTTGAGATGTTTAGTTTAAGATTTTATTTCTACATTAGGATTAGTTTTAGCATTAGGAATAGCTAAAGGAACCAACCTTATCTAGAGTTCTATCTCAAGTAGAAAGGTCCCAAAACTTGGAGACAATCCCATGTTGCCTCATAATCCCCGAGTTTTCTATTACTCGGGGTAGGGTGCAATTCTCGATCTCCAACATTTTTTCCAAGCTCGGTGGGACATTTTAAAGCACTTAACATCTTCATATTACCAATTTTGATGTGTTATTGGTGATATAAAGCCTTTGGAAGTATATTCTAAGCACATACGGTGACTCCAAAGATCCAAATAACCCATTTCTTAGTTACATACTATCCTTTTCATCTTTCATTATTTCCCTTTCCTTCCATCCATTTCCATTCATTATTTCCTTTATTTTCATCTCCCATTTTCCTCCCGATGAAGTTGTAAAATCACGACTTTATTTCCTTCTTGAGATTCTTATTTTCACTAGTAAAACAAGTCCTCTCCATCCCCACAGTTTCAAAATCCTTCTCTAAATCAATTTTAGGATCCCCACTATCATAAATATGTATATAACCCACCCCCACTGACCCATATGGTTATTCATCTAACCAAAATGTTTATGAAGAACAAGGTTATGTAGGTGATGGTAGTAAATTCATGGAAGATCCCAATTTGTAGAGGTAGATTGAAGAAATGGAGATGAGAATAGTGCATACTGAATTACATGTATAGTGAAGGCATCCATGATCAGTTTTAGGAATCCCCTACTGGGAAATGCCCTATACCAAGATGATTTAGCCCTCAACAGAACATGCATTTTATAGTTGATATGATTCCCAAAATTGTAAAGTGAGTGAAGAATTAGATGCTTACCAACCTAGTGTTAGGCAACTCTATCAATGGGGAAACCTTACACTACCATCTTATAGATCTCATGTTCCTCCTCCCCAACCTATGCCATATCATCCTATTTTCCATGTTCCTAGCTTTTTTCCGCTTACTCCCGTTGAGGATTCCCCTTCTTCGTATTATTCTCTTCACCCCACCTTCATTTTCCCATCTTGTTTTTTTCCAAAACTCCATCTCCTTCATAAGCAAGTATTCCACCTATTCCACCATTTGAATCTTTGCAAAATCAGCCAACGGATGAAGCCCTTTCCCATTTCAAATAAGGACCACATGTTCTTGAATTTCATGAAGAACTAGTTGCAGATCATGAAAAAATGAAGCTTAATCAATAGACTAAGGGCGCAAGATCTTACTTACTCTTGCGATCCATTAATCACTAAACAATATTTTGAAGACTTCATGACATCGGGGGCTGAGATTCCTTCTTCTAAACAACAATATGCACATTCAAAATTGAAGGGGAGGTTGAAAAATATTTAAAAAAGAAGATCAAATTCAGATCTTCAAGGATTGGATCCATGAGTTTCAAGAAAAGAAGATTCATAACCAAGAGCCTAGCATTACACATTCTCCAATCTCTTCCAAATCGGTTGGGTTTAGTTCTAGTATTGAAAGATAAGAAGTACTTGTTTATGCGAAATCACAACACCCACGAATGGTCTGGTTTGAGATGGGGCATTGCATGTGATTTCAAAAACATGGAGCTATCCTGAGTCTTGGATATTGCAAAATGGGATAGCTCTCTGAAGAAGCCCATTATTTGCTCCTTACCTACCTAGCAAAAATACTCCTAATGTAGGTAAAAATATTGATTAGCCCTAATATAATGCTTCTAAGAGGACAAGGAGAGAGAGATTACATGAAATAAACCTACTCTAAGAGTATTGATACACCATAAAATAACTGCTAGTCACTCTCCAACCTGCAAAACAACAAAGGAAATGAACCTAGAGAGGGTGACTTGCACCATATACTAAATCACATTCAACACACCATGGAGAGGGTAAACTACAGTACAATGTACCACCATGTAAATAGTCACCATTCCATGAATAAGAACAACCAAATAAATTGGCAATGAACATGGAAAATACACAACCACCTGCTTAACAATGAAAGGAAAGAAAGAACAATCAAGACTATGAGAGGATAGATAATTTAACACGAGATCATGAATTTATTAATTCAGAATTTTCACAATACATTGTAGATCGGAGGAAGGCATGAAGCCCATTACAAGTGTTTAGAAAGAAGGCTTAGAGCCCCAAAAGAATAGGGTTGCATGGGAGAAGGAAATTATCAACACCTATTTCATGCAACCCCTTTACATTTTATAAAATAAAATTGGAGGAGAGAGAGAGAGTAAATTTTAATTCAAGGTTATTTGAGACATATATTCAACTTGAATCATCCACATGGGTCTGTGAGGTTTCCCATACTTTGTGCACCTACCCCCATGCCTTCATTAACTACACCTCACCTACCCGGGGCACTATTTATTGTTCCCAAATTTTGGAATTCTAGAACCTTTGAAATTCCAAATATAACGTTTTCTATGTTGTACATATTCTCCTCACAATTCTAATGAATAGTTTTTTGGAAAAAATGGACATTTTGGGTTCAAGTTATGCGGTTTTAGACCTTGGGGTCTCTATAATTTTTGGGTTTATAAAACCTTTGAAAATCTAACTTCTCTTACTTCCATCATGTTGGGATTCTTATCATATTTCTATTGACTATAATCTTGTGAGATTCCGAGCTACGGGGCTTAATATACATTTGTTTGAGTGGGAAAGGGGATTTGTGTGCATCCATGTTTGGGGCTTTGTATGGGTGTGTTGAAAAATTGGCTCGCTGAGCTACTCAGCGAGTCATGCATCGAGCTCTATGCATGATCATGACAGTATTTTCTTTTCTTACCACTGGGATTCCAAATGACCTGTTCGCTGTCCTCTTCTCAGGATCTTTGTATTGCCTTCACCTTGTATTGGATTGTTTTCCCTAAAATTCCTGCTTCCTGACTCCTAGCTTGAACATCCCTATGAGCTTTTCCTTTTCATGCAGACTAAGCTCCTTCGAAACATTTTTTTCCACGTCATACACACGTTACCACCGACACTGATAAATGGCTTGCTTGCATTTTGCATCGAGCTTCTTGATTCAGAATGAGCTTTGTTTGGTCCAAGAATTTCCCGAAATATCCATTCTATCGCTACATGGGCTCCCCGAGCATTCTCCTTTTTGTTACATTCCTCCCAAGCCCCCGCATTGAGTTATTTTCATTCAGGTCCTATCTCGTTGGTTAGACGCGCTCCCTATGATATTATCGATCTCTTGAGCTTAGTTTGAATGCAACGAGCTCCTACCATGCATTGCATTGCACTACCACCTCGGACGCCTTTCTTTGTATATTAGCGAGTTTGGAATCCTTACGGCCTACTCAGAATATTCCCTCATCATCGAGTCTTCTCGTTCTTTACTCTGTGTCGATCTATGCATTGATTTGTTTTAAATATTGCCACATCCTCAGCTACGTCCATGCGATGCCCCACCAACTATTTCACTTTTACTTGCCTGACATGAGCTAATTCGCATGCATTTCGAACATTTCCAAATCGGGATTTCGGACATGGAATGTTTGGATTTTCGAATGATTCACTTCTGGGGTTGATGTCACTGTTCATTCACTCTGGCCACTCAAAAGTTCCGAAAACCTGAATGTCTGAAGTCTAAATTTTTGACTTTAGACATTGGCCATTTAAGACCTTAGCCCAACACCACTTCAGGATTTGGCCTACAAAGTTCCGAAACTGAACTCGGAAATCCTTTCCCTATTGACCCTGAAATGGGTGGCACCCTCCAAGACCAGCTCAGTCCATTCTTTGCGCCGAACTTTCTCTGGCTCGGCCTGAGCACCTAAACCAGCTCGCCACTTATCTATTTTTCATTTGTCTCCGCGTGGCACATCAGACAATCTCCCAGTTCACTCGATCTTTATGTTTTCATTAACCTTCCGAGCCTTCCTCGAACATCATGACCTCGAGCCTTCTCTTGCGAGCTTGTAGAGCTCAAACGCCGAGATCCCCACCATTGACGAACTCCCGAATGCAAGAATTGAGTCGGCCTTCCTTGCAATCTCTGGGGGTCACGCCTGTGGGCTCACCTGTGTCTAGCGATGACCTCTGCTTGCATGATCTCAATCGAGCTAACCGACTTATCCATGAACAAGCTCTTTCTTTTGAAGTACATTCTGTGTCGAGTTGTGCCTGAAATCTTCAATGTCGACCTGACTTCTGCGTGCTTGTACGACACCATTTCGTTCTATTTCAGGATCCACTATTATTTTCTGGCGAATTGCTTCACTCATCCCTAGCCTCAGTAAGCCTTGTGCATTCTACTTGAGTGTTTTGAACTTAGCTCGTTCCTTTATCTACTCGGGCTCAATTTCAAACTCCATATTTCATCTTACTGCTTGGTCAATTTTCTTCTCCTATGAGTTCAATGCTGGGCTCGTCCTTCTGTTGAAACTCAAGCTCCTTGTGGTGAGTGGAGCCAACATTTCCATTGTATTTCCACTGAATAATCTATCTTATTTCATGGATCCCGATGGCTCGGTTTACCGAGCGACCCTTTTCTCATGGGATATTACCTATTTGGTGCACCGACCTTCCTACGTGCATTTTTCCAACTCCCCCTCTTAGAAGGAGCTTTCCCTTGGTAGCTTGCTACCCATTTGGGAATTTTTTTCCCATCTTTGCATTACGTTGGTCTTCCCATAAGCTCGCAGCAAACTCCCTATGAAAACATCGACTGATTTTTTCCCATGATTCATTTAAACTCGAGTGAGCTCCCATAATAGCTCGGAATTAAGCTCCATCTACTAAACCGAGATCCCCTAACTCACTCAAACACCTCGCAATTCAGCTATCTCGTCGAGTAGCTTGATGAGCTAACTTTTAGCTCAGTCCTCTTGGGGCCATTTCTGTATTTTAAAACCATCTTTTACTATTATTCTAGGTTTCATATTTCTCAGGTGGGAGACCATGAAGACCTTTAGAATGATCAAGAACTGGATTTTGTAATTTCCCCCATTTTTCCCAATGTGGGTCTGCCGAGGCTCGTATTTAATAATTTTCCAAATTGATCTTTAAAGATCAAAACGAAGAAGAGGAAAAATTCCTTAAATGATTTCAAGCTCCCGAATCCTTGAATGTGCTCTGAGACATTTGAGGCTGCTTGTAGCTCAAGTTCATTGTTAGAGGATCTGTTTAGGTGCGTAGGTCCTATTAGGGTTCTTGTTGGCCAATTTTTCCTCGGAGCCAAAAATTTCAATAATTTGGCGACTCGTGGGGACATCTACCTCCTAGATGTTTTGTACCGAGTCTGAAGCTTCCATTAGGCACATAGTCACTATATACCGCAAACCGATCCCGAACATGTTGAATTTGAAACCCGGAGACTACCTACACACCACTTAACTCGTACTTGTTCCTCTCTATAACCCTAGTTTGTAAGACTGAAATGTAGTTTTGAACCTTTCCCAAAACATGATTATGCAAAGTATGAAGCACTCAACAATTGATGATTACTTAGTATGTATTGCATGTTGCAAAGTTTTAAATAAGATAATTCTCAAGTTGTTTACATCATGAAAATATATTAAACTTGATCTTTTCTCTTTCTTCGAAAGTTCCATTTGCAACATGTTGTGTTGACCTTGAATGAGCTTGAGAGAGCTTGCGTTATTTCAACTTGGAGGAGAGCACTAGAATTTTTTCCTTTGATTGATCTTGAAGGAATTGAAGAATAAAATTTTTGAGTAAAATTTGTCCCTAATATTGATTTTAGTTTCTTTGCATTTTTTTCTTTTGAAATTTTTGTTGTTTGCCACAAGTATGACCTTCTTTCCTATGTGCGGGAAGACTATTGAAATATTATGTACTAAGCTAGAGAAAATACGAACAAGATTATATACAAAATAGAAGATCATAAACGCCCAAGTAGGCATGTAGAGTGTTCCTAAGAACTTGTTATACGGAAAGTAAAACCTACTCCTACCTACACCGACCGAAAGAAAGGGGACTTCAAACAAATCCTGCAATGGGTTGTGAGAAGTAGATGCCCTTCCTTGAAACTTGCAGCTATGCAAGTGATTTGGCATTGATCATGGCATTTGACAACATTGGAAAGCTAACTTGAAGTTGAATTTCCATTCTTGAAACCAAGGTACTAACATCAAATAAGAAGCACACCTCCTCAAACCGACTTGCATTAAACTCCTCGAGGATTTGATATTGACTCTCGATTCTATAAATCTCTACCCCATCCCTTGAAGTGGGAAAAACTTGTTATGGCTTCTTTGTTGGCTCTAACAAATCCATGTATTGAATTAGGCAAGGCCTAATCCTTGTGATTTCCTATTCTTTTGATGTTTTCCCCATAAACATGGGTATCGTGCAAACTTTCTTTTCGAAGCGAGTTACTTGCAAGTTGACTTGTGTCTTGCTTAGCCTCTATAAGTAAATTTATTTCCACTTTGTTGGCTACTAGTTCTGGGATTGGTTTTCCATAGGGATCTTCACTACCCATTTCATCTTTATTTAAAAGTGCTTTCAGTTCCAGACATGTAGAGTAATGAGGATCAATACACTCAAACAAGTCACCTTCCTCCATTTCACAGAATTTTCGCTCGAGACCTTACAAACCAATAGTGTTTAAAAACACTTATTCACTCCCAACCTTTCCAATTTTATCCTCTTCGTTAATTTCCTTCCCTTTCCCAACATGTAAATATTTCCTTTAGGCAATTTGACCTTCTTCATCCTCGTAGTCCTAATCGCATTACCAAGCTTGATTGACACAAATTTTTCATTTTCAATTTGATTGGTTGGAAGAGGAAAGTAGGAAAGGGATTTCTACTATTATTTATTCTTGGGAAATGGTATTTTATGTTCAAGTGACTTAATTTGGCCATTTGAAGAAGCGAAAAAGTACTTCAAAACGTGCCCCTATTTTTCCTATCTGCTTCCTCCGAAACAACTGCATGATTTTTTTGGCAACTTTGTTGCTCAAGTCTTTGTATAGCCATGTCCTTTTCTCCAATGGCATAACATGTCTCTCCCTCTCTCCCATCCTCGATAATATCTCGGCTTGTTGAAAATTAGATAGAAGGTAGGGACAACATACTGAATACCATAATTCCTAGGAATGTTAGTGCATGGTTTAGGGGAATTAGGTAGTGACCTAAGTAGAGATGGGAGGGATTATTTCAAAGTTTAGGGTTTGTTATGGGTATGGAAAACTTGTGAGAAATATAATGAAGAGAAAGGAAACAAATAGGTTTTCTTATTTTGGCAAGGAATGATGGATTTTTCTTTATTTCCACATAGAGAAGGAAGAATTTGAGGCGGTGATGGAGAGATTAAAGCTTCATGAATGAAATTTATCTTTCCAAAATGAATCGAAATCTTCTCGGCTTGCGATGATATGTAAAATGCCAAAGGAAGACTATTTTACCCTAATGGTTGGATTAATAAAACTAAGTCAAAATCAAAGGACCTAAAATAATACAAGAATTCCAAACCTTGAGAGGGTCTCTATTATTGAGGAACTCTGTTCCAGTCCTTATAAATCGAGGTTGAAATTAGGAATGAATTCATTTGGAGCTTGATGTATTTTTCGAGGTATACCATAAGGAAAATGACATCTTATTCCTCCTTGAAATGGTTAGGAAACTATTTCCCACTGATTCCAAGTGGAGATGGATTGTGGTGCCAAACTTCCATACCAATATTTTTCTTTACCTTTGAGATATGTGACCAGAAGTTTGAGGAAAACATTTTCCTCTATGATGGTGTGAATGGAACAGTGGTTTGCAACATCTTGAATGTGTAAATTGGGACTGATCTTTATTTTTGTAGAAGAGAGGTAGATTTTTTTAGGACCATTTTAGGGATGAAATCCATGTTAGCAAATTAATACATTTTGTTAGTTGTTAGTGATTAGTAAATGATTAGTGAACAGTTATATAACTGTTCCTCGGATTTGTTCCTCCCTCTGCTCTTCCACGGCCTATATAAAGGCATGATGTCTGTATCTTTTTTCATAGCAATACATACAATCTATTTGGAGCTCTATCATTGGTATCGGAGCGAGTTTGTGTTGTTCGTGGAGAAGAGCAACAGGTCTGCGCATGGAGTTCGTGAAGAGCAAAGTTTGAGTGCATGTCCCACGTTTTGCGGTGCGTGGAGGGCCAGTGCGTGAAGGAGGAGAGGAGACTGAGCCTGTCCCGTTTTATTTTGTTGTGCGTAGAGTGTTCCTTGCTGTGAGTGAAGAGAGGAAGACTGTTCCGCCATTTCTTTGCTATGCGTGCGTGAAGGAGGAGAGAGGACTATCATTTGGCTTGGAGACTCAAAGAAAGAACAGAAGACTGTCCGTGTGTGTGGAGACTCAAGCAAAATCCGTTGTGCGTGGAGAATCAGATCCCGTGCGTGAACTCTGCCTGCGAGCAAGCTGTGTGCTGTCCTTGGAGCATGGAAGACAAGAAGAATCATACTGCCTATAGAACCATGTGAAAGACCATCCAAACCCCTGTATGTGTAAGCAAAGCCGAGAAATTACAAAGCAGTGTGTGCGCGTATGTCTCAAATTTCCGATGCACAAAGCACCGTGAGCAATGCACCAAATATTTGGGCATTGAATGACAACGAAGACAAGACTGGGCTATTCTTTGCCTTGGTCAATGAGCTACACAACACCGAGAACATTCTCTTTGACGCAGATTGTGCGCTTGAGAACTGTTGGAATATTTTTGGTTCGACGTTCGATGTCAAGCGCGACGGATTCGTGCGAGAACTTGAACGTGGTTATGATGCAGATGATGAACGTGAAATAGAACACCCACAGGAGCGTCGACGTCTCACTACACGAGCCTATAGATCCCATCTTGGGATGATTCCTTCAAGAAGTAAGCATTGTAGCCACTTTTGGAAATAAAAAAATAAAATACATTTTTGAGTTTTTGAAAAATGTCTGCTCCGAAAATATTGCTATCCAATGCCCAACTCTTGAAAGGGCCAAATTTCGCCGCATGGAAAACCAAAATGCGGACGATTCTTCAATTCAAAGATCTTTGGGGGATTGTCTCTGGAAAAGACGCCCCTCCCACAGACGATGATCTGTTGGAAAAATATGAAAAGGCTGATGCGAAAGCGCTAATGCTCATCACCTTGAGTCTTTCTGATGAGGTGCAGCCATACATTCGGGAAGCAACCGCTTCTTCTCAGGCATGGAGCGCATTGTGTACCATCTACGAAGCTAAGAATCTGACGACAAAGTTGCAACTTCAGACAAAGCTTCATACGATGAGTATGCATGATGGCGAATCAGTAGAAGCCTTCTTACAGCATGTAGCTGAGTTACGTGCAGAACTCTCTACACTCGGTGAACCAGTGGACGACAAGTTGCTAGTCCCACTCACCCTGCGAGCTCTTCCTTCCCGGTTTCGGACATTGATCACCACGTTGACAATCACTCAACAGGAGGTGAGTTTTGCAACCCTGGTGAATTATCTCCAGCAGGAAGAAGCCATGCAAAATGTACAAGAAGCCTTCGAAGACAAGGCTCTCATCACGAGGCAAAAACATAAGCCTCGGAAAGGGCAATCAGCCCCCAGAATCAGAAGCAGCATGCTCAGCAGATCTTCACAACGGCCACCACAACGGCCACCCTAGAAGCAGCATAATCACAAGGCGGATCGGTGGTGCCACATATGCTCCACGATACGCGCACACATCGCGAACTATTATTACAACGGTCGCAAGTATGGAAATTCTAGCGAAGAGAGCACTTTTGGCCAAGGATATTCCAAGAAATCCCGATGGCATGCTTGTAATCGAAGCAGAAGGGCCACATTGCTGCCACAGATGCCACCTCCGATGAAGAGGTAGCGAGATACGACTCAATCTAACATTGTTCTAGTCTCATAAACTTCACAGCCGTCAGAAGATGTCTAGTTGATTGATTCAGTGCACCAAGCAAACACATGACCTGGTAACAAGAAGTTGTTCCATACTCGAGTGACCGCCCCTCTGGAGATCGGATCACCATTACTGAGATAATCAAGAGTATATTGCAGTAGGGATTGGTGATGTCATCATTCCGCTTGGAACACGAAGATGTACACTCACAAAGGTGCTCTATGTTCCAGGTTTGACTTCAAATCTTTTGTCTGTAAGTCAACTTCTTAACCATAGAATGCAGGTTGAATTCTTTGTTGAAAAAGGGGTCAAGTCCTGCATCATTTCCCAGGGAGAGTCAGTCATTGCTCAAGCATTTCTGAAGGGCCGTCTATTTGCACTAGATGCGGTCACTTCATCTAGCGTTGCTCTCTCTGCATCAACGGTAGAGTCCACTGCACTTTGGCACTTTCGATATGGTCATCTTTCTGCCAGGGCTCTGCATCAACTCAGTGCGAAGGAAATGGTAAGAGGGCTTCCTCCACTCTCCCATTCCTTACCTGTTTGCTCAGGATGTCTTGCGGGAAAACAACATAGAGGTCCATTCAAACAGAGCTCTTATCATTCTACAGAGCATCTTCAGGTCATTCACACCGATCTGTGTGGACCCCTGCCTAGCTAGCTTCCAAGGTTTTGCATACTTTCAGCTCATCATTGATGATTACTCATGGAAAATGTGGGTATATTTCCTTCGGAAGAAGAGTGAGGCACTTGCAAATTTCCAAACCTTCTACCAGCAAGCCACCAGGCAGTCTGGGAAGCCTCTTCTTCTCCTTCACTCAGATCGAGGGGGGGAATTTGTGTCAAAGAAGTTCTTAGCATACCTGAAGCAGCATGGCATTCAAAGCAACATTTGACTGCTCCCTACACGCCCCAACAGAATGGGATTTCCAAGCGCCACAACAGGACTATCATGGAGATGGCTCGTTGTATGCTCTCGACCGCCAAGTTGGAGGATCAGTTTTGGGCAGAAGCAGTCCAGACAGCAGTGTATTTACTCAACCGGGCACCCACGAAGATCTTGCAGAACAAGACACCGGAAGAGGTATGGACTGGTCGTAAACCTTCTATTCATCATTTGAGAGTTTTTGGTTGTACTGCATATATGCATGTTCCAGATAAGAGAAGGAAGAAGATCGATCCAAAGACACTGCCATGTCTTTTCTTGGGGTATAGTACTACCTCAAAGGCATATCGTCTCATGGATCCTGAGACGAAGAAGATCTACGAGAGTCGAGATGTGGTATGTGATGAGTCGTCCTTTGACTCCCTGCCACACAATGGAGATCCAGTCCCAACCTCGTCACATAGATTGCTCACACATCCAGATGATGAGCAAGATGATTCTTCTCGAGAGAGAAGAAGAGATGACCTGGAGACTTGTTCGTTGATCTTGCAGATGGAAAACACATCTTCACATTAAGCAAGCACCAACGTCTCGAAATGGGTCCAGTACTATCGGGATGCACACCGAACTCACTTCCTGGTACTTCTACGGGAGTTAGAACACGAATTCAAGCTAGACATGAGGTAAATTTTGCACTCATGAGTTCGGCTTGTTGAGAGCACCTTGAACGACGACACTGTTCGTGAGGCATTAGACCAACCACAAGTGGAAGCAAGGCTATGGATCTTGAATATGATTCCCCGATTGAGAATCGGACGTAAGAACTTGTCAATCTGCTTCAGGGTAAGAAATCCATTGGTTACAAATGGATTTTAAAAAAAAAAAAAAATATAAGGCAGATGGTTCAATCGACAAACACAAAGCACAACTTGTTGCAAAGGGTTATGCTCAGCAAGAAGGAATTGACTATGACGAGACCTTTGCACCCACTGTGAAGATCAAAACCATCAGAGTTGTATGTGCACTGGCAGCACAAAATGGATGGAAACTTCAGCAGATGGATGTCAAGAGTGTTTTTCTAAATGGTGATCTACAAGAAGAAGTGTACATGGCCCAACCTGAAGGGTTTGTAGACGAGCATCAACCACAGAAGGTATGTCGTCTGATAAAGTATCTTTATGGACTCAAACAAGCACCTAGGGCATGGTATATAAAAATTGATGATCACCTATTACAGCATGGATTCACTCGTAGCCCCTCAGATACAAATATGTATATCAAGAAGGTAGGAGCAGAGATTGTCATTCTACGGTTTTGTACGTAGATGATCTTGTGATCACAGGAAGTTCTGACAATCTTGTAGATGATGTAAAGAATGATCTGAAGAAATCCTTCGACATGACCGATTTGGGGCTACTTCACTATTGTCTTGGCTTAGAGATATGGTAGAAGAAGAATCATATCTTCATCTCCCAGATGAAATATGCCAAGACACTCCTGGAAAAGTATGGGATGTCAGATTGTAAACCAATGTCCACACCTATGGAAAAAGGTTTGCAACTATCTAGATTCCAGGATTCACCATAGGTAGATGGCACTCACTACAGGCAGCTTGTGGGGAGTCTCATTTACTTGACTTATACCAGACCAGATCTTTGCTTTGCTGTGAGCTATCTCGCCAGATTTATGCAGGAGCCGAAGAAATGTCATTAGATAGTAGCAAAGCATGTGTTGAGATATGTCCGAGGTACAGTTGACTTTGGTCTGGAGTATCAGAAGAACACTCAATTCTTCTTACAGGGATATACAGACTCGGACTATGCAGGATCCGTTGATGACAGGAAATCCACTTCAGGATATGTTTTTCATCTCGGATCTGGACCTATCTCGTGGATCAGCAAGAAGCAAACTGTTGTTGCTCTCTCATCCACTGAGGCTGAATACCGTGTTGCACGAGGAGCTGTGTGCGAAGTAATTTGGTTACGTCGCATTCTTGCAGATATAGGGATTCCTGAAGAGAAACCTCCCATCATTCACTGCGACAATCAAGGTGTGTTGAAGCTTGTGAAGAATCCTGTTTTCCATGAACGAACAAAGCATATTGAGGTCAAATGTCACTACATTCGTGAATAGGTCTTGAACCACCAAATTTAGCTCTAGTACTGCCCTACTGATTCTCAGGTTGCAGATATTCTCACCAAGCCTCTCGGCAAGGTGAAGTTTGATTTGTTTAGGGGGTACATTTGTAAGAGCAATGTATTAAGGGGGGGAATGTTAGCAAATTAATACATTTTGTTAGTTGTTAGTGATTAGTAAATGATTAGTGAACAGTTATATAATTGTTCCTCAGATTTGTTCCTCCCTCTGCTCTTCCACGGCCTATATAAAGGCATGATGTCTGTATCTTTTTTCATAGCAATACATACAATCTATTTGGAGCTCTATCAATCCAATTACCTGCAAGTGAAGAGGACTGAAATTTAAGAGAGGGAATGGAAAACTCCTTGGAGATCCATGAATGAAGTGAAAACATTTAAAAACAATTTTGCAACAAGAGATCGATTGCTACTGAATCAATGAAGTCGACAGATATGCTTGAGAGTTGCCTCCGAAGGCTGAAATATTCACCAAGAGCATATCAACTTAATGAAGTGAATTTGAATACGTGAATGCACACCTTGAAGCCAAAAATTGGTTTGGGGTTGAAATCGATTGTTATAAATGATCTCGAAATCCTAAACTTCCATAGGTTACGAATTCAAGTAAAGAAAATCCAAATTTTGAAAATCAAAAAATACATTCAGTGTGATTGCAAAAATATGGAGCTATCCTTGGTGTGGGACATTGTGAACTAAGATAGCTCTTCAAAGAAGGCTAGTTCCTACTCCTAACCTACCTGCCACAAACTACTCCTAATGTAAGTAAAAATACTAACTAACCCTAATCTAATACTTCCAAGAGGACAGGATAGAGATATTGCATGAAATAAAACTACTCTAAGAGTAGTGACACACCATAAAAGGAGTGCTATTTACTCTCCACCCTATAAAATAGCGAAGGAAATGAACCTAGAGAGGGTGACTTGCACCATAGAATAAATGATAATGAACACATCATGGAGAGGATTAACTATAGTACCACAAAACACCATGTAAACAATCAGCATTCCATGAATAAGCACAACCAAATAAAACCGCAATGAACATGGAAAATACACAACCACCCGCTTAGTAATGAAAGGCCATAAAACAAAAATCAATACCATGAGAACCTAGAGAAATTAACACAAATCATGACTTTATTGCTCTAGGATATGCACAATTTTGTGTAGATCGAGAGGATGGTATGGAACCCATTACAATGTTTAGAAGGTAGGCTTAGAGCCCCGAAAAATAGGGGTGAATAGGAGAAAGAAATGACCAACGCATATTTCTTGCAAACCAGTTACATTTTTATATAAGAAAATTGGAGGAGAGATAGAGGAATTTTTAATTCAAGGGTAGTTGAGACATTTATTCACTTGAATCATCCACATGGGTCCCGCAACGTTGCCCATAATTTCTCGCACCTACCCCATGCCTTCATTAGCTACACCTCACCTACCCGGGAAATGTTTATCGTTGCAAAATTTAAGAATTCTAAAACCTTCAAAATCAAAAATATGATGTTTCTATGCTATAGATCTTCTCCTCACAATTCCAACGATTTGGTTTTTGGTAAAAATAGACATTCGAGGTCAAGTTATGTGATTTTGGACCTTGGTGTATTTTTAATTTTGGGGTTTAGAATCAATCTAAAAACCGAATTATCTTACTTCCATCATGTCGGGCTTCTTCTTAGCTTTCCATTGATTATACTCTTGTCGATTTCGAGCTATGGGGCTAAAAATACATTTGTTTGAGTGGGAAAGGGTCTTTGTGTGCATCCATGTTTAAGGCTCTGTATGGGTTGAAGATTAGATTGAATGCTCTAACACCATACTAAATAAAAAAACTTAATAAATCTTCTTTGTAATCGAGTGAACAACACATTGCAAGAATAAAGAAAAAGATTTCAATGTATTGTATTATTCTACTGTGTATACAATGATCTTTGAAGAAGAATTCTTTTATAATAGAAAAGAAGTCATAGCTACAATTTATTAGGTAGTGAATGAAGCTGCTAATACGGGAAAACTAATCCTATGACTGAAAGAAACTACCCAGTCTACAGTTTATTAACTAACATAACAATCTAGTTAAAGAAAACTAAAGAGTAGATGAGTGGAGTTTGACAGTGGAGTGGTGGTGGAACTGCAGTGTTTGCAGTGTTGATCATGCATCCTTCAATCTCCCCCTGCATGAGCAATGGGGATGAGTCCCAACTGATTCCTCAAAGCAACAAAGTTGGTTGTAGGTAGAGCTTTGGTAAAAATATTAGCAACTTGCTTAGTTGTAGGGAAAAACTATAATTCCACTGTCCCATCTTGAACTAAGTCTCTGATGAAGTGATGTCGAATCTCAATGTGCTTCGATCTTTCATGAAACATGGTATTTTTTTCATTGCAATGGTACTATTGTTATCATAGTAAATAGTGGTTGGATGTTATTGAACCAATTACAAATCTTCCAAAATCCGTCTAATCCATATGGATTGACAACTATTTATTCTTTATTGCTGCTTATATATTCTCGCTTCGGAAGAGAGAGCAATAGTTGCCTACTTTTTAGTACTCCATGAGACAACTCCAAAACCAAGTGAGAAAATATAACCAGATGTGGATTTTCTATCATCCACTGAACCAACCCAATCAAAATCCATGTAACCACATAGCTCAAACTTATGTGTGGGAGAATAATGAATGCCAAAATTGTGTGTACCACTCACATACCTTAAAATTATTTTTGTAGCATGCCAATGAGACTCATGTGGATCCTACATGAACCGAGAGATGAGGCTCACAACATACATAATATCAGGTCTCGTGGTAGTGAGGTACATGAGGCTCCCAACCAAACTTCGTATAAAGTAGCATCTACTTTGGAACTTGCATCTTCCTTGGTTAATTTTTCACCAAGGGCAATAGGAGTGGAAACTGCAGTGCATGACATCATTCTAAACCGCTTCAATAGATCAGCCACATACTTGGTTTGAGAAATGGATATACCTTTAGATTGTTGTTACACCTCCACTCCAAGAAAATAATGCATGAGTCCCAGATCTAACATCTCAAATTCTTGTTTCATTTCTGCTTGAAATTTCTCCATGAGAGATGGGCTATTACCTGTATAAATGAGATCATCAACATAAAGGAAAACAATTAGAATATCATTACCAAGATTTTAGATATAGAGGGTTGGCTCTAAGGAACTTTGAATGAATCCTTTCTTTAAGAAGTAACTGTCAATCCTTGCATACCAAGCACGAGGTGCTTGCTTCAACCCATAAAGAGCCCTTTTTAGCTTGTAAACCAAATGTTCTTTTCCTAGAATTTCATAACCAATAGGTTGTTCCACATAGACTTCCTCATCAATAAAACCATTTAGGAAGGCTGATTTTACATCCATCTGATAGATTGGCCACTTTTGTTGTGCAACAATAGCCAATATAATCTTGACTATATCAAATCTTGCAACTGGAGTGAAAGTCTCTGAATAATCTACTCTAGGAATTTGTGCAAATCCCTTGGCAACTAATCTTGCCTTATGTCTATTCATAGAACCATCAACATGACATTTCACCTTATAGATCCATTTGAAACCAATCACTTGCTTATCATTAGGAAGTTGCACTAATTCCCATGTATTGTTTTTATCAATTGCATGCATCTCTTCATTCATAGCATCAATCCATACTTGTTCTTTCACAGCTTCTTCATACACTGAAGGTTCAACTTGAATGGTACTAAAAAAAGCAAAATTGGCAACTAGATTCAAATTATAACTCCTTTGATAAATTTCATTTAAACTTTGTACCTTTCGTGAAGAACTTGGACTTGATTGTGGACTAGAACTATCACCTGAAGAGGAACTTGGTGAACTTAGTGAACTGGGGCTTGAAATTCCACTTGAGCTTGTGGGGAGAGGAGGAACTTGTTGAACATATTCTATACCCATGATGAGTGGTGTAGTTTTTTGAACTCCTTTTTGCCATTTCCATACTCCCCTTCATCAAAAACCACATCTCGACTAATAATCCATTTCTTTGTGTCAGGATTATAGAACTTGTATCCTTTCATGAAATCTGAATAGCCCACAAAGATACAAAGTTGGGATTTTGCATCCAACTTCTTCCACTTCTTTTCTGGAACATGAACATATGCAGGGCAACCAAATACATGAAAGTGAGCTACTGAGGGCTCATGTCCACTCTAGGCTTCCTTCGGAGTGATATTCTGAAGCAATTTTGTTGGGCTTCAATTCAAAATATAATTTGTGGTTGCTACTGCAACTCTCCAATAGCAATTAGGAAGGTTTTGAACTGCAACATACTTCATGCCATCTCCATAATGGTATGGTTCTTTCTTTCTACAATGCCATTCTGTTGTGGGGTATAAGCTGCCGTAAGTTGACTCTTAATTCCATGAGTATTAAAAATATCAGCAAACTCATTAGAAGTGAATTCTCCCCTCTATCTATTCCGAGTATTTTGAGACAATACCCGCTTTCATTTTCTATGATAGCCTTAAAATGCTTGAAGGATTCAAATTCCTTAGATTTCTACTTAAGAAAATAAACCCATGTGTGGCGTGAGAAATCATCAATAAATGTCAGAAAGTAAATATTCTTACCCAAATATTCCTCTTGCATGTCACCACAAATGTCACTATGCATAAGCTCTAGAGGATATTTTTCCCTCCATGATTTGTTCACCGGAAAACTGTCTCGATGTTGCTTGCCAAGTGCACACCCTGAACAAACTTCTTCTTTTTCCTGAATTGTAGGAAGTCCTCTCACCATGCCTTTCTTATGAAGCAAACTTAATCCTTGAAAATGCAAATGACCAAACCATTGGTGCCATAACCATGAATCATCTATGGTTGCCTTGAGGGCATGCATCTTAGTGGACTCCAAAGTGAGAGGAAATAATTGATTCTCTATCATACAAGCCTTTGCTACAAGATAATGATTACCTGATTTATCAAATATTTTGCAGCAGTTATCTTCAAACACAACCTTGTAATTTTTGCTACAAGCTACCCAATACTTAAAAGATTATGTTGTAATTGGGGCACATGCAAAGTTTCATGAATAAATGTAGTTTCTCCTTACTTATTTTTCATTGCAAGGGTACCTTTTCCCATTACATCAACCTCTTTATCATCACCAAATTTTACTAGAGTCCTTACAGATTCATCTAATTTGACAAAGAGATCAGATTTACTCGTCATATGATTTCAGCAATCTAATCCAAGAACCAAACATGCTTTTGAGATTCTTTTGCCAAATTGCAAGCGAAGAATGTAGAGTGTTTTGCTTCTTCAAAAGACTCTTCAGTATAGTTGGCTCTTGACTTATTCAAATCAGATTTTTTCTTTCTACATTGATTCATAGTGTCTATACCTTTCACATTACCGGACTTTGGATGCTTCTTCGATCCATAGAACTTCTTCCTCTTCCACTTTTGTTTCCTCTTCCTCTTCCTCTTCCACATCCTCTAGATTTAGAAGACTCACCTTCAGATTTGTTTGACTGATGTTGGTCGTCAAAAAGGACTTTTAAGAAGAGAAACAGTCAGGGGACAAGAAGTCCCTCCTCTTTAATGGGAGAGGTTCCCTTATTCAGAAACGAACTTATTTACAAATGTACAAAACATTATTTTCTGGTTAAACTTGGATATTACGAAAGTGTTTTCAATGAGGATGTTCAAGTACAAAAGGACAGAGGAATGAGAAGACGCGAACGAGCAGAAAGGAAACATGCAGAATTATACTGAATCAGATTAATTCATTATGTATGAGAAGTTACAGTGAATCGAAACAAGATCATTTGCATCGTATGAATAAGATGAAACTTAAAGACAAAAAGTTCTATAAATAACACCCTTGATTCATTAATCAAGGACACAAAGTTCCTTCTTGGTTATACAAGATCATTGTGCTTGCAAAATTTGGAAAAGTATGCAATCAGAGAGACTAACAAACTAGAGACAAAATGATCCTCACAACATTTAAAAGAAAGCTTAGGGATAACAGAGAGATCGGATAGACAAAGAATAGAAAGCCCTTTTGTATTGATTTCTTTGTAATCTATTTACACTTTCAGAAAATATGCCAAGTTCTTCCTCCTTCGAATGGCGTAAAGAAGGCCATTATATAGCTTACAAATCAGTTACTCTTCGTAACCGCTTCTTTAACCAAGAACAGTTAAGGACCGCCAATCGCAATACCTTAACTTCTTACAAAGAAAACGGAAAAAGAAAGGGAAGAAGAGAAAAGAACAAGGAGAAGAAGACAGGTGGCCAGTCACTGAGAGGGACCCACTAACTTCAGAATCCACTGCCTGAATTTCTTTAACGCCTCAGCTATGTCTTAGAAGTCTCATCCTGAAGATGACAGTGTATGTATTTGAAAGCAGAGATGACCAGTGTCTTAAAAACTTCATCCTTCTGCCAGCTGTTCTTCATTCTCCCAAGCCTCCTCCAAGACTCTGATCTTCCACTCTACGCTGTAAACCTAGGATTTTGATAGATTATCCTTGACGTCATCGAAAACCTTATTCGCCAGCAAGATGTTCGAGCAAAAGATAGCAAGGAAGCAGTGTGAGAAATGCAAAAAGGGGGGCTGCCCGTTATATAGCCATTGAGGAGAGAGAAAGGTGATCAATGCGCATTAAATTCATATCTATCAGTTTGAAAAACAACATATTCGGGTAGAGCGGGAAAAACTAAGTATGAATGGCATTTGGTTTGCTTGGGACATGTCAGACGCGAATGCGTAAAACACGTGGCTCGGCCGATTTGGGCGAAGCAGGAGAAGATGCACAAATGCCTTTTGGGACAATCGGGACGAAGCGCGCACGCGGTTCGAGTGTTTCACTGAAAATGGAACAACTTGCACTTTTTGACTTGGGACATTTGGGACAAAAAGTTCGAAGTACGCGACTCGGCGGTTCGGGTGAAAATGTTACAATAGGTCCGGAGAAGTTTGGGACATTCGGGACGAAAATGCGCGAAGTACGCGGTTCGGGAGAATCGGCCGAAAATGAAACAACTTGCACAATTTGACTTGGGACATTGGGGACATGAAAGTGCGAAGTACGCGGTTCGGGTGTTTCAGCCGAAAATTGAACAACTCGCACGAAAAGTTTGGGACACTTGGGACGAAAAGTTCCGACGGGCCCGAAAATGGAACAACTTCGGGGAAATCGGCCGATCGGGGAACAGAACGCACTTTGGAACTTGGGACACGCGGGACAAAAATGTCCGACAGGCCCGAAATACATACAAAATGACCCAAAACTACGGATTTTCTCAATTTCACGGCTTTTTCACACTACCAAATTTCTGATTAAAAGACACTTAAACTTGAAATTTTTTTGAAAATGACTTCAAGAGCAAGGGGAATTTTGAGTGGACAACAGCTAGCTCCTTCTGGGGATGACTTGGCATGAATTCAAGGAATGAGACAAGGCAAGAACTTAGACAAACTCAGGGGAAGCAGACCAGTACCTTATCCATTGGGCAACGGAGTCAACAAGAAAACCAATACAAAGGGCGACACACCAAAACCGAAAAGGAGAAAAACAAAAGCGCCATGTACAGAATATACAAGAGACTCCCTAGTCACCTAGGACTTGAACAACTTGAGATAGTGCCCACTATAAGGAAGTGGGAGAGGAGAACCATCCATGTAATTAAGATAGAAAGAATTCTTACCAGCAAAGTGTCTAACCTTGAAAGGCCCAAGCCAAAGGGAATCAAACTTTCCATGGCTGCCACGAGGTTCATGTCTTTTGTCACATAACAAAGACGGTGTCTCCAACTTGGAAATCTCGAACCTAGCTTTCTTGTCGAACAGGACCTTTACCTTCTGTTGGTGAACAGATATCCTATCAGCAACCACAAATCTATCCTCATTCAGTTTGTGTAGGTACATAATTCTCTTATCCAAAGCATCTCTGAAACTAGTATCTTCAATGGCCTTCATTAGGTGCAAGGCTGGCAGTTCCACTGTTACTGGCAATTGAGCTTCTACTCCATATACCACTTGAAAAGGAGACATTCCAATAGCTCTCTTTGGTGTAATCCTATCTACCAAAAGAGCATCATAGAGCTTTTTGTGCCAGTTTCGTTGAGACTCATTGACCAACTTCCTTATGATAGTCACCATATTTTTGTTAGTGGATTCTGCTTGCCCATTTCCCTGGGGGTAATAATCTGAAGAATGAGCCAGGGAGATGCCATACCCGTAGCAGAAATCCATTATCTCAGTTGAAGAGAAATTTGAAGCATTATCTGTTACAATCTTATTAGGTACACCATACCTTACCAAGATGTTCTCTTTAATGAAGCTGCACACCACTTCAGAAGTAGTACTCTTGACTGGAATAGCTTCCACCCATTTGGTGAAATAGTCAGTGGCAGTTAGTACATGAGTGTGACCAGCACTAGAAGCAGGATTAAGTGTACCAATGAAGTCCAAACCCCACTGTTGAAACGGTTCCTCAATCACAACTGGCTTGAGAGGAAAAGAAGCCAATTTAGGTCTTCCCACAAAGGTCTGACAAGCCTCACATTTATCAACCCACTTGGATGCATCTCTGAACAAGGAAGGCCAGTAGTATCCTCCATGGAGTATCTTATGAGCAGTGACCGTTGATGAATAGTGCCCTCCACATGCCTGATCATGAAAGCTGAGAGCAACTTTCTCTGTTGTTCCTTGTCCACACACTTCAAAAATCTCCCATCTAACCCACGCTTGAACAAGGCGTTTTCCCACAATACATATTGCGCTGACCTCAATTTAACAGTCCTCTTTTCCTTGGCAGTTAAATGAGAGGGGCATTCCCCATAGGTGAGAAAATGGGTGATGTTAGCATACCATTCATCAACTGAGCTAAGGAATAGAACGGTAGGAAGGTCAACTTTCTCCTCCAGCAACTCATGTTTGGCTCCTTCAGCAATGAGCTCACAAAGGCCTTTTCCACGAACCAGCTTGGTCGGTTTGATGTCAATGTCATACTCTTGGACCTTAGCAACCCAGTTCCCTCTCTTGGATCCAAATTCTTGCTGTGTGAGAATAGACTTGACAGTTGTATCTGGGACCAATACCATGGAATGAGAGTTGAGGATGTAAAAGCGAAACTGCTTGACAGCTTTAACCACTGCAAAAGCATGTTTCTCCATCATGGTGTATTTCAACTCGTGATCTTTCAGAATATAGCTCATGAACGCAATTGGGAGCTCATGCTCGTTAGAGTCTTCTTGAGTCAAAACAACAGCTAAGGTATTATCTGTGGCATAGCAATAGATAATAAAATCTTTGCTGAAATCAGGACAGGCTAAAACAAGAGTTTTAGCGATAGCTCTCTTGATACCTTCAAAGGATTCCTTTCCTTCAAAGGACCAACTGAAAGTCTACTTCCTTTCATCATCTCGAGAAATATTCGAGTTAACTCGCAAAATCGGGATGAACCTTCTTAAGAAATTGATCTTACCAAAGAAAGAGTGCACGCCCTTTTTACTTGTTGGGAGAGGAATTTGCTGGATAGCTTGTACTCGTTCAGGATCAATCTTAATACCATCCTGGAAATGATGTGCCCTAATAATTTTCCCTCTCGTGACACGAGAAAATAGACTTTTTAGGATTCAAAGAAATTCCATGCTCTGTGCATCTTAACAGAACTGTCTCTAGGTGATCAAAATGATCCGCTCTTGTCTTGGAAAATACTGTCAGGTCATCAAGATATATGACAATACACTTCCCTTTCAAACTTCCAAAAGCCAGGTCCATAGCTCTTTGAAAAGTGGCGCCAGCATTAATGAGCCCAAAAGGCATCCTCTTGTAAGCAAAGGTACCCCAAGGAGTAGTGAAAGCTGTCTTGTGTTGATCTGCAGTATCAACCTCTACCTGATTATATCCCGAGAATCCATCAAGCATGGATAACATTTCAGACCCTGTTACTGCTTGCAAGACCTGGTCCATCATGGGTAAAGGGTAATTATCCTTCAAGGAAGCCTGATTCAGATTCCTGAAATCTACACAGATGCGGATCTCACCATTTTTCTTCCTAACAGGCACAATATTTGCAATCCATGTTGAATGGTGAATGGGAAAAATGATTTTAGCCTTCAACAACTTCTGTATTTCCTGAAAGATGGTGTCAGCTATTTTGGGGTTGTATTGCCTCTGTTTTTGCTTGAAATGCTTAACTCCGTGGTTAAGAGGAATCGAGTGCTGCATATCTTTTGGTTTGAAAGCTTTCAAATCTTCATAAGAATAAGCAAGAACATCCTTATACCTTTTTAAAAGATCAATTGCTTTTCTCCTCTCATCTGTTGTGCAACATTTTCCAATATTCACTAGCTTAGGGTCATTAGGACTCCCAATATTAATCCTGTCATGTTCAGCTGATTGCTGAGGTCCAGTAGAAGCTCTAGACTTCACATACCTGTCATGTTTATCAAATAGTTCCTCCAAACTCACCAATCCTTTAGGAATCTTGTTTCCTTTGAGATTGATGCATCCATCCTGATCTGTTTCTTCCCCTTGGGCGACTGCTTTGTCAAAGGGCACACTCTCACGAGGTAGGTTGTCACTTCCCTCAAAATACAGTTGTTCGAAATTACCCTTGAGTTCCAGGAAGGAAAGCAAATGTTGATCATCATTGAAAACTTGCCAGTTATTGGCATTATCAGGTACACTAGGCCGATGGACCATCTCAATGGTGAACTTATCCTGAGAGAAATCAGGATGAGGAATCAGTAGTGACCCTGAGACTGCTAGTGAATCAGCCCTGCTGTTCTTCTCCCTAGGTATTGCCTCAATGGAGAAAGCATCAAGGAATTCAATGGAATCCCAAACCTGATTCCGGTAATGTTTCAGCCTCCCATTTTTTACTTGAAAAAGGTTTCTGACCTGCTTTACAATCAACTCTGCATCACCACGAGCCAGAAGATTCTTTACACCTTGTTCTTTGGCCACTTGCAATCCGAGAATGAGAGCCTCGTACTCTGCTGTGTTATTAGTATTCTCGAACTGCAACTTAAATGAAAAGGGGTGTAGGCTTCCTTCAGGTGACACCAGCAGGACACCGGCTCCAGAACCAGCTGAGGAACAACTTCCATCAAACTCTAAAATCCAAACCCCGTTAGGATCTTTAGGAGACACTTTGGGAGGTTGGATTTCATCAGGGGACATAATCATGTAGTTACCATGCCCCATATCCTCGTAGAGTATTTGTGCTTTAGGGTCATCCGTTTTCTGCACAATATACTCAGACTGCTTCTCAGGCAGCAACTTCTTCATGTGTCCATTGACAGGCACGAGTGCATGTGACCAGTCCATTTGGATTTCTCCACCTACGTCCTTACAAAAGTTCCTACTTAACAACATCCCGTATGAAGGGGGAATATCTGCCACTAAGATGGTAGCCAGACTTTCTTCTCGGGTAAAGCAGCAAAAGCTACTTGTGCATCTTTAATTCTCCCGACCAGGGGCACTTCCTTACTCTCCATAGAGTAACAAGATCCGTAAGTGCGAGTGAGAGTCAGGCCTAAAGCATGAGCTACTTTAGCAGGCATCACATTATCTGAGGCTCCGGAATCTATGACACAATTACTGAGCCTATGACCAGCTATAAGAAGTGTTACATAAAAAGGCTTGATTTTGTCATTAGGCGAGGTGACAGCGGCTACCAGACTAGGCTGTGGTGCAGAAGGAGTGGGAAAAAGGCCTTTAGAGGTGGTCTTAGAGTGGGAATTGACAAAGTGGATCATTTTAGCAAAAGCTTTGGGATGGGTTTGATAATACTCGGCTTCTGAGATTTGGACCTTGGTCTTTTTCAGGTGATCAACAATATCAAAGGATCCAGAAGTGGACGGGCCATCATCATTCGGTACTCTAGGCTTATCAACTTTAGGAGAGAAAGAAGAAGCAATTTTAGTAGTAGGATTAATAGGACTCACCTTTGGTGTAGACGAAGTAGGGATAGGAGATCCTCTTTTTGCAATCACGGGAATAGTTGTCGACTGCTCCTTAGATTTCTTGATGGGCTGTGTCACTTTCTCCCTCTGATTTGTCTATTCTCGAGTCATGACAGCGAATGATTCGCTATTCATGTCTGCTACTACTTCATCATAGTCATCTCCATCATCAATGCCCTCAGTGGTGAAGAAATTTACTCGAGATCCCTCAAGTTCACTCGCTTCGTCATCAACTTCTCTCGCAAACTCTTCGCAGCTTCGTTATCTTCATCATCATCTGGTTCTTCCACCTCGCAGGTCGCATTTGGGGACTTTAACAGGAGGTCCTTCAAGTGCTAATCTTGTTTGAGAAGCAGGCAAACGATTTCTGGGCTGAAAATTCCTCCTTGGAACATCTGCATAAGGGGCATGCTGAGCCAATTGTTTCTTTATAGCAATGAGATCATTCGCAAGTTTCTGAACTAATGGATCAGTATTAGGTCCAGGGGTGGAAGAGGAAGAAGCAGCAGACTTAGATTTGGAAGGGTCTCTTCTCAACTTCCCTGACATGATCAAGTCATCCTCGATACTAACAGCGAGGGTTTGATCCTCGACCAATGTTGCGAGATTAGCCCTTCTTAGTGCATAACTAACTTTGGGTGATTGAGCATTTAGGAAGAAACATTTTTGAATTTGATCAACAGGTTAGGTAAGCTGCGGAATTTTATTGATCAATTTGTTGAATCGGGCCACAAATTCTCTCATGGGCTCTTGCGAATCTTTCTTTATCAGAGAGATTTGGGCTAGCAAGGCATGTACGTCTTCTCGCCGCTCAAACGGTTTTCGAACCGAGTTCTCATTGTGGCCCGATCGGTGATAGCGCCAAATGAAGGTGGTAGAACCAATCAGCAAAGCATTATCTTGTAACGTCTCAACGAATGACCTTACGGAGATATCTTCATGTTCGACTCCCGAACTCCACATGCAACAATGAAGGCTACGATGTGTTCATCGGGATGCACTTTGCCATCGCCTTTGAACTTAGGAAAGTTCTTCCGGTTACCTCTGGGTAACTCATGCAAAGGCTGAGTGAGGGCTAGGGGTCTGACACGATGACCCCATGGTAATGGTGCCGCTATTCTTGGAAAAATAGCTTGGAGAGGAACTGCAACACCAGTAAGAATCAAAGCTTGAAGATTAGGGCTAGCTGGCTCTGAAGAAAAACCACCCGTGGGAATTCTGTCTTGAACAGGTGGAGTGCTTGTCAAACGAGTCCTTCTATTTGTTGAAGGGAAAGGAAAACCCTGCTGCTCCAAAAGCTGAAACTGAGAATCTTCAACACCAAGGGCCCTCCTCCCTCGAGTAAAACGCGGAGTCGCCAGATCAAAGGATGATCAAAAATTACAGAACTGGAATGTGATTTTCCCCAGCGGAGTCGCCAAAAACTGTTGGTCGTCAAATAGGACTTTTAAGAAGAGCAACAGTCAGGGGACAAGAAGTCCCTCCTCTTTAATGGGAGAGGTTCCCTTATTCAGAAACGAACTTATTTACAAATGTACAAAACATTATTTTCTGGTTAAACTTGGATATTACGAAAGTGTTTTCAATGAGGATGTTCAAGTACAAAAGGACAGAGGAATGAGAAGACGAGAATGAGCAGAAAGGCAACATGCAGAATTATAGTGAATCAGAGTAATTCATTATGTATGCGAAGTTACAGTGAATCGAAACAAGATCATTTGCATCGTATGAATAAGATGAAACTTAAAGACACAAAGTTCTGTAAATAACACCCTTCAGATTCATTAATCAAGGACACAAAGTTCCTTCTTGGTTATACAAGATCGCTGTGCTTGCAAAATTTGGAAAAGTATGCAATCAGAGAGACTAACAAACTAGAGACAAAATGATCTTCACAACATTTAAAAGAAAGCTTAGGGATAACAGAGATCGGATAGACAAAGAATAGAAAGCCCTTTTGTATTGATTTCTTTTCGATCTATTTACACTTTCAGAAAATATGCCAAGTTCTTCCTCCTTCGAATGGCGTAAAGAAGGCCATTATATAGCTTACAAATCAGTTAATCTTCGTAACCGCTTCTTTAACCAAGAACAGTTAAGGACTACCAATCGCAATACCTTAACTTCTTACAAAGAAAACGGAAAAAGAAAGGGAAGAAGAGAAAAGAACAAGGAGAAGAAGACAGGTGGCCAGTCACTGAGAGGGACCCACCGACTTCAGAATCCGCTGCCTGAATTTCTTTAACGCCTCAGCTATGTCTCAGAAGTCTCATCCTTAAGATGACAGTGTATGTCTTTGAAAGCAGAGATGACCAGTGTCTTGAAAACTTCATCCTTCTGCCAGCTATTCTTTAGTTCTCCTAAGCCTCCTCCAAGACTCTGATCTTCCACTTTGCATCAGAAACCCTGGATTTTTATAGATTATCCTTGACGTCATCGAAAACCTTATTCGCCAGCAAGATGTTCGAGCAAAAGATAGCAAGGAAGCAGTGTGAGAAATGTAAAAAGGGGGTCTGCCCATTATATAGCCGTTGAGGAGAGAGAAAGGTGATCAATGCGCATTAAATTCATATCTATCAGTTTGAAAAACAACATATTCGGGTAGAGCGGGAAAACTAAGTATGAATGGCATTTGGTTCGCTTGGGACATGTGAGACGCGAATGCGCAAAACACGCGGCTCGACCAATTCGGGCAAAGCAGGAGAAGACGCACAAATGCCTTTTGAGACAATCGGGACAAAACGCGCGAAGTATGCGGTTTGGGTGTTTCGCCGAAAATGGAACAACTTGCACTTTTGACTTGGGACATTTGGGGAAAAAGTTCCGGCACGCGACTCGGTACTGGTTGGGCGAAAATTTTACAATAGGTCCAGGAGAAGTTTGGGACATTCGGGATAAAACGCCCGAAGTACGCGGTTCGGGAGAATCACCAAAATGAAACAACTTGCACAATTTGACTTGGGACATTGGGGACATGAAAGTGCGAAGTATGCGGTTCGGGTGTTTCACCAAAATTGAACAACTCGCACGAAAATTTTGGGACACTTGGGACGAAAAATGTCCGACGGAACTGAAAATGGAACAACTTCGTGTAAATCGCCGATCGGGGAATAGAACGCACTTTGGAACTTGGGACACGCGGGACAAAAATGTCCGACAGGCGAAATACATACAAAATGACCCAAAACTACGGATTTTCTCAATTTCACGGCTTTTTCACACTACCAGCTTGACAGAAAAGACACTTAAACTTGAATTTTTTTTGAAAACGACTTCAAGAGCAAGGGGGAATTTTGAGTGGACAACAACCGAGAAGGGGTTGTAGATTTTCTTCAATTCTTACAAAGAGACTTCAAGGCTTGAACTAGGTTCATTGTAGAATGTTGCATACACTCCTCATGAGATTACGCAAAGAACCTATCAACTCGCAACTTTGAATGTGATTAGATCTTTACTTTCTTCAATGGCTATGACCACTGGATCAAACTTTGGAGGAAGAGATCTCAAAATCTTTTGTACTATTTTTTGCTCTATGACACTTTCCTCTCGAGTTTTAAGATGATTCACAATACTTTGAGCCCTAGTACTAAACTCTTGAATAGACTCAAACTTCCTTCATACTTAAACTTTCAAAATCTCTTCGAAGGGTTTGAAGTCTTACGAACCTTATTTTGTCAAATCCTTGGTATGTAGTTTGCAGGGCCTCCCATGCATCCTTTGACTTTGTCATACCAGCTATACGGGGAAAAATTGATATATCCAATGCAGGTTGGATAGCAAAAAGAGCTCGATTCTCCTTCTTTTGTCTTCTTTCAATTGAGTTCATTGATTTGTTGTTAAAGCATTCTAATCTGCAGGTTCCGTGTATCCTCCTTTTACTAAATCCCATATATCTTGGGATAATAGTAGGGTCTTCATCTTTATACTCCAGTAATCGTAGTTGTCTCCGGTAAACAACGGAAGCTAGAATGAGAAATTGCCACCATTTGACATTCTGATAATTCTTGGAGAGAACCGTTAACCTGCAACTTTTGCAAAAAAAAAAAAAAAGAAAACAGTCCTGCAACCAGCTCTCATACCAATTGAAGATTAGATTGAATGCTCTAACAACATACTGAATAAAAAAACTTAATAAATCTGCTCTGTAACTGAGCGAACAGCAAATTGCAAGAATAAAGAAAAAGATTTCAATGTATTGTATTATTCTGCTGTGTATACAATGCTGAAGAAGAATTCTTTTATAATAGAAAAGAAGTCATAGCTACAGTTTATTAGGCAGCGAATGAAGCTGCTAATAGGGGAAAACTAATCCTATGACTGAAAGAAACTGCCCAGTCTGTAGTTTATTAACTAACAAAACAATCTAGTTAAAGAAAACTAAAGAGTAGATGAGTGGAGTTTGACGGTGGAGTGGCGGTGGAACTGCAGTGTTTGCAGCGCTGATCATGCATCCTTCATGGGTGAGTTGACAAACTTGCTCGCCGAGTGGCTCGCCAATTTACTCAGCGAGCCATGCATTGTCCTCTTTTCATGATCGTGGTAGTCTTTTCTTTGCTTACCACTGAGATTCCAAATGACCTCTTCGTTGTCATCTTCCTGGGATCTTTGTATTGCCTTGGCCTTGTATTGGATTGTTTTCCTGAAATGCCTACTCCCGACTCCTAGCTCGAACATCCCTGCGAGCTATGCCTTTTCATGGAGTCTAAGCTCCTTTGAAACATTTTCTTCCGCCTCGCACACACGTTACCACTGAGCCCGAAAAATGGTTCGCTTCCATTCTCCATTGAGATTCTTGATTCCCGATGAGCTGTGTTTGGTCCAAGACTTTCCACGAAATCTCCATTCTATCGCTGCATGGGATCGCTGAGCATTCTCCTTTTCCTTACATTTCTCCCAAGCCCCCGTGTTGAGTTATTTTTTTTCAGGTCCTAACTCATTGGTTAGAATAACTCCCTGTGATGTTATCGAGCTCACAAGCTTAATTCAAATGCCAACGAGCTCCTACCGTGCATTGAATTGTATTGACACCTTGAATTCTTTTCTTTGTATATTGGCGAGCTCGAAATCGTTACAGCCTACTCGGCCTCTTCCCTCATCACTAATTCTTCTCTTGCTTTGCTTCATGTCGATCTCTGTATTGATTTGTTTTAAATATTTCCACGTGCTCAGCTAGGTCCATGCGGTGCCGCACCAACTACTTCAATTTTACTTTCCTGAGCTAGCTCGTTTACCAAGATTAACCCATGTATTTTGGAATTTTCCAAATAGGGTTTTCGGACGTGGAATTTTAGGATTTTCAGATGATTCAATTTTGAGGTTGATGTCACTGTTCATCCGCCCCGGCCGCTCTAAAGCTCCGAAAACCTGAATTTCTGAAGTCTGAATTTCAGACTTTGGACATTGGCCATTTTAGACATTATCCGAACACCGTTTCAAGATTTGGCCTGCTAAGTTATGAAACGAAACTCCAAAATCCTTTCCCTGTTGACTAGAAAATCGGTGACACCCTCCAAAACTAGCACAATCCATTCTTCGTGCTGAAATTTCCCTAGCTCGGCCTGAGCACCTAAACCGGCTCGCCACTTCTTTGTGTTTCATTTGTCTCAACGTGGCTTGTCAGCCGAGCTCCCTAGTTCATTTGATCTCTGTCTTCTCCTTAAGCTTCAGAGCCGTCCTTGAACATCATGGCCGTGAGCCTTCTCTTGCGAGCTTGCATAGCTCGAACGCCGAGCTCCCCACCATCAAAGAAATCCCGAATGCCAGGATTGAGTCAAGCTTCCTTGCAATGTCCGGGGTCATGCGTGTGGGCTCACTCGTGTCTAGCGACGACCTCCACATGCATGATTTCATTCGAGCTAACTGACCTGACTATGAACAAGCACTTTATTTTGCACTGTGTTCTGTGTTGAGTTGTGCCCAAGCTCTTGAATTTTGACCTGACTTCCGCGAGCTTCTACGAAACCATTTTGTTTTATTTTGGGCTCCACTATTATTCGTTGGTGAACTGCTTCACTCATCCCTTGGCCTGATTCGACCTTGTGCGTTGTTCTCAAGTCTTTTGAACTTAGCTCGTTCTTTTATTTACTCCGGAAAATTTTTGAACTCCGTGTTGCATCTTACGCCTTGTTTGATTTTCTTCTCCTCCGAGTTCGATGCTGGGATTACTCGTCCATTGAAACTCCAGCTCCATACGGTGAGTAGAGCTGACATTTCCATCATATTTCCACTAAGTGGCCTATCTTTCTGTCTCGAACACGATGGCTTGGTTTACCGAGAAACCCTTTCCTAATGTTCCCTCGTCTCTTTTATGCACCGAACTTCCTATGTGCATTTTTCCAACTCCCCACTTACAAGGAGCTTTCCCTGAGCAGCTCGCGACCCATTTGGGCCATTTTTCCCCATCTTTGCACTATGTTGGTCTTCGCATAAGCTCGCAGTTAAATCCTTATCAAAACATTGACCGAGATTTTCCCAAGATTCATTTAAATTGAACGAGCTCCTATAATATTTCAACATTAAGCTCGATCTACTAAAACAATCTCCCTAACCAACTCAAACGCCCCGCGACTCTGCCATCTCATTGAGTAGCTTACCGAGCTACTCGATGAGATAAATTTTAGCTCAGTCCTTTTGGGGCCTTTTCGGTATTTTAAAACCATTTTTTGCTATTCTTCCAGGTTTCAAATTTCTTGGGTCTAGAGACATGAAGACCTATTGGAATTCCCAAGAACTAGATTTTTCAAATTTCCCTTTTTTTTCCGATGTGGGCCTATCAGGAATCGTATTTCATCATTTTCCAAATTGATCTTTAAAGATCAAGACCAAGAAGTGGAAAAATTCCTCAGATGATTTCAGCCTTCCGAATCCCCGAATGTGCTCCTAAGACCATGGAGGATTCCCGTAGCTCAAGTTCATTATTAGGGGGTCCATTTAGGTTCCTAGGTCCTATTAGGGTTCTTGTTGGCCAATTTTTCTAGGAGGAAAAAAATTTCAACAATACTTGTTGAGGAATTGACTGACTCTTAGAGAACATTAGATGAAGAAGTGACGCAGCCCATTGCTGCAATTCCTCCTATTTTGATTGAAAACTATGAAGTCAAGGATGTTGAACAAAAAGAGTTAAAATCAAAGGAAGAGAAGGTTCCAAGTGAGGAATATCTTTCATTTCAATGTAGAAACCTCATTATCCCGTATGCTTCAAACTTGTTGCACTTTTAAAAGATTACAATGATCTACCTAGAATATCTCTAGATTTTGTAATCAATCAAGAGAAGCTTCATGCCAAGGAGGAGGAAAACTCAGATCCATAAGCCTTAGATAAAAAAGAGAACATAAGAAGCTTTTCACTTTCTTTTGTTGATAACATTTGAGACCTTTCTTCTACTTCATCCTCACAAGAGTTTATTTTTGTGCATGATTTTTATCACTCAAGATTTATGTTTGAGGAAGTGGAGAGCCATGATGAATAATTTTTCAAATTAGTCATCATGGAGGAGGTAGATTTGTTTGTTGAAGCACTGAAAGGATTAGATCAGCTTACAAGCAAAAGAAAAAAAGTCTGCAGGACGACCCCATTAAGAGGGAAAAGATTCAAAAGAATGGGAAAATCACAAGGATCAACCCATTAGTTCCAAAATACCCTTTCCCAATCACGCATTTGGCTATCTTGGATCCAAAATCGAAGTTGCAACTTGTCATGCTCAATTCATAGCATGAGGAGGAGTTTCAAAGCCCCAAGGATCAATTATAATTCCTCTCAAATCCAAGTATAGAGAAACTAAAAGAGGTATTTGTTCTATTTTTAGTTGATAACTTGATGGAAAGGGTGAAAAATCAGCTTCAAGTTAATTTTTCACTCTTACTTAAGACCATGTCCATTGCCAAATCAAATGCATGGTCTAAAATTGTAAGAAAGGCAAGTTATTTCTCCTTGCCTAGTGAAAGCTTTGTTTAGGTTCTCATTTTCTTTGGTTAGAGTAGAGTAGTGTAGGTTTTCATTCACTAAAACAAGTGATTGTGAAAAATCTTCATGTTTCCATTTGGAAAAATATATGATGTTCCATGTTTGTATATAGTTTTTGTATTTTGTTGCTATGTATGAAATTTTAGGGAAAATAATAATTTGAGGCGGTTCTCAAAGTTTATTTTTCGGCCCCAGAGATCATTTTTAGTTAAGATTGCCCTTTCCTCTTCCTTGGTCAAAAATATAGTGATTTGGGAAAATATTAAAGTGAATCAAAACCTCCCAAGAAATTATCTCAAGAGAAAACTAAGGTAGCTTCAGATCAGATAAAGCAAGTTTAATGGTAGAATCAAATAGTTGGAGCAGTTTCAAAGCTTCATTTGGAGCCCCTGAGATCAATTTTAGGAATTTCTAGGTCATGCTAAGTTCATAATGGATCAGCAGTAAAAAAATTTCAAACTTTAGATCATTTTCTTCAAGTTTTTTGGCTTGAATCCATGCCCAATGGATGCATAAGGCTACTAGTCAAATTTAGCAGAATAGACCCCTAGAGGTTTCCAAAACTATTATCCAAAATTCACCCTCGAGTTAATTCAGAATAACTTATTAAAAATGGACATAATGTTTTTTACAAGTATGTGGTGTTCAAACGCCCATCACTTTCCCTTTAACAAATGCACTACCCATTGGCATTCAAAACCTACGAGAGGCTTAGGCAATTAATTAATGTGTCACTTTTAAAACCAAATGACATTCATTCTCCTATAAAATTCAGCTTCAACATCAATGGGGAAATGTGGTAGTAGATCAATGACCGGGGGCAGACTACATGTCATCATTCTAGATATCCTCAAGGTGATGAGCTCTTCCATACTTTAAGTCTGTGGAATGAGATGCAGTTCACATTTACTCTGGTAGGGTAAGTCAAATAAAGTGAAGGTGGAAAAGTTGTAACTTTTTTATGTGAAAAAGTTTCTAAATACCTTGGACTTAGAAATTACGATGCGAAGAGCTACATGGAGCCATTTCATTGGCTCTCATTTTGCAAGTTTGACAAAAGTGAAGGCTAAAGGTAACTCTAACAAGTCCGACATGCCCAGATGGCATGGATACTTCCTATCGTTCACTTTTCATAGCTATTAATAAAAATCAAAAGATAGTATGATTCCATGAAGGATGTGGAGCTTTGCTATTGGCTCGTTCTTCACAAGTGTCATCGGAGCTAAAGGAATTATGAAAATATGAAGTGCATCGAACCTTCTTATTGGATCACACTTTGTAATTATCGAGATAAGACTATCAAGAGTCTAACAACACATGAAAGCATGGAATGATACCATTGGACAATGGTTCGTGGATTTCAGAGTCATAAATCAAAATGATCAACATTGCTTTAAGTGTGTGGAACATTTCTATCAGATTGTATTTTGCAATAGTCGGTTGGGGATACATAAATGATAAAGTTTGAAGAAGCGTGGAACCCTCTCGTTTGTCTGGATTTCTGAATTGACTAACAATGGAAAAAGACATTCTATCAGTATGAAGGAACGTGGCAAGGTTTTATTGGCCCATCTTTCATAAAGCCGACTCATTTTGCAAAGAAAGGAAAAGAAAGGAAGCAAATCCCGATCCCCCAACCTAATGGGAGGTAGACACTTGGAAAAGGTGGAGCAATAAAAATGTTGATAGATCCCTATCCCAAAGCCAATTAAAAGATACCATGTGTAAAATTTGTGTGGCCATTGACATGGAAATATTTAGAGAGCCATATCTTCGATCTAGAGCTTGAAATCAAACAAAATTTATATCATTGGAAACATTCCTCGAGCCCTTCAACTTGGCATCATTCGAATAGGATTTTGGTGGATTTTTGTAGGTAAAAATGGATGGCACATATTTATAGGGAGGAGAAGAGTAGTTTGGGCATGTAATCTATCAAATCAGGTAGCTCAACTACCAAAATTATTGAAGCATGGCTGCATTTCCTTCTATAAGATAAAATAGATAGAATGATGGATCAGAGTGCTCATGTACTTTTAGAAAAATTTAATCCATAATGTTGGTGGTTAAAGATTAAAAATCTATTTCTTGTCTTTTTCTCTCTTTATCTCTTTAGATTTGAGCTATATAATGTAAAATATTTCATTTTGAAAGGGATATACATTATAATCTGCAAAGGAAGCATGTCAAAATGGTTTCCCAAGTAGCTATGAACTTTGAGCCTTCATTTTGGATTTATCAAATGATTCTTGCATTTTTTCAATTGTAATGGATTGTACATATTTTAAGGAAACAAAATATGTTTTTGGCACATTTTATGTTCCCTATCTCATTTTTTTGTAGTCTTGCATTCCTTTTACCATTGTAATGTGTTTTGCATATCTCGTTCATTTTTAGGCCCCATTTTAATTGTGTTCACTATTTATCACACTTTTCTTGGCGCTATCATTTCCCTTTTAGCTTAGGAGTTCCCTTTCTACATCTTCTTCTAACGCCAGTCCCTTGGCATGTTTATTTTAGTATTTTATTTTTGCATTAGTAGTTTTAGCATTAGGAGTTAGAGGTAATAACCTTCTCTGGAGGTTTTTCTCAAGGAGCAAGGTCCCACAACTTGGAGATAGTACCATGTTGCCTAAAGATACCTGATTTTCTATGACATGGCGATGGTTTCAATTTTGAGCTCCAAGAATGGTTACATGCCATATTTGAGTTGTTTTTGGGTGGTCTTAATGCCCACAGGTGAAGAAAGTGTGCTAGAAACAACTGTTTGGTAAAGGTTTTGAGCCTTTTGAGTTGTGTTATGAATTTTTTGATTGGTTAGAGATAATTAACGACCATGCTTGATGGTTTTATATCATATTTCAAATGTATGACGAGTTTAGGAGCTTGCGTAATCATGGGTTTAGTGTCAGTGGTTTTATCCCATCTAGTTGATGGGGTTTTGAGCTTGTTTGGTGAAAGTTTGATGGTTTTGGGCATGACCGACCTATATGGGTCATTTGTGAATGTTTTAATGATTTTATTGAGATGTTTTTAAGTTGCATTCTTCAAAAAAAAAAGGAGTGAATCTAACTTACTGTGTGTTTGAATGAAGAGAAGGGTATAAAGTGCATGTTTGAATTCAAATTAGCACTAGTTGAGTAATGGATGAAAAGTGTGACTAGAGTAGAAGTATATTACAGGTATGATTGCATGATTTGAGAGATAAAAGAGTGTTTTATAGGTTAAATAATGTTATATGGCATGTAAGTAAGGTTATAAGACCAAGAAAATTCCAAAAATAAGAAGATAGACCAAATTAGAGGAATGAGGGTTTCAAGAAGAGTTCGTGAGCTAAATTAGTGATCTCCATCAGTTGTGATGAAACCTAATTTAGAGATCATTATCATCAGGTGGATTATTTAGTACGTAGTCATAATATTGGGTTGTAGACTCCTTGTGGAGTATGTTCTCTAATAAAGTAGGGTTTGGTGCTCGTTGTAGGGTAGGTGCTCTACTAAAATAGGAGTGAGCGCTCCTTGTGCGGTTGGTGCCTCACTAAATTTGAAGCGTGGATAAAATAAATTTTTGTTCATTGGGTTTTCTTCACCTTGAGGGTTTCCCACTTATCTTTGGAGTTCTTGTGTACTCTCTTTCTCTTGCTCTTGTGTATGGTTGTTTATTTGTTTAAGTAAACACACATATGGTTCATGGTTGATTGAATGTTTGTATAAATGATGATGAATGATGAATGGTAAATGGAATAAATTTTTGTAAGACCAATTCCCCCATTTCATTCCATTTTTCTTCCAACGATTAGTATCGAGTGAGTCCTTGAGAATCAATTCTAATCACTTGAAAGAGATATTAGAAAAACAAACAATGGGAGTGTCTTCGAGATGTTCAAGCTGCATTTAGGAGGAATAAAGTTACTCAATCAATGACTCATGGATTAGGACATCAGATCAAGTATATAGAGATAAAGAATGTCCAATTAATTAAGGGTTTGGAGTCGAGGTTGAAAGTGTGTCTAAATACCTAAAGGAGAAAGAAGAGATTTATTCTAGGTATGAAGAGAGGTTAAAATATTTTAAATCTGATTTAGAAGATGATTCCAATAGGTTAAATATATATGGGAAGTTAGAGAAGAGTTTTGAAGCTCTTGAGGGTATCTTAGAGACCTAAAGAATGGATAGTAACAAAATTAGCCTAGGGTTTAAAGGTGAACATGTGAATAATGATGGTGTAGCTAGACCAAGTACTCAAGAAGATGAAAAAGTGACCAAAATTCCCATCAATAAGGTCTAACTACGTTAGACAACCTAATTTTATGAGGTATGGTTTATGATTAAATGGTTATTACTGTATTTTTCATGATTTTGGTCACAAATCTAGAAATTTCAAAAGAAGGTAGGAATGGTGTAGTATTCTTGAGAGGTGAATTACATTCATGTTGTGAGTATGCTCATAGAGCTAAGGACTTTGGTTGAAATATAACCGTGTTTGAACCAAGAAGAAAGAAGAAACAATTATTTGTTTCAAATGTCACAAACATGGACGCATTGATAGATTCCATCTTCATGATGATAGTCAAAGATTTACTAGTAGGTTTTAAGATATTAGTGGAAAAATGGAAGAGTATTAAAAGAAATATTTTTCACTTATATGAGGTCAAGAGACCTGATTCTCAGAATGTGAAATTTGAAGAGTTAAAGCTAACTAAAATGGAGGATTACAATACAATCAAGATTGAAAACAAGGCCTACAAGCGAAAGTCAGGTCAAGAAAGAATGTATGCTCTAGTTGAGTAAGAGAATATGTTCCTAATTGTAATTCATTCTCTAATTGATGAGAAGTTGAGAAAAATAGGGGTGTGGAATACCTCAAGTGTCGTAAGGTATGTAATTTGTGAAGTATGAGTCCTTGTCATTAGTACATGTCTAAGCTTGTAAAAGTATGCATGAGTAACGTTATTCTAGGTCTATAATTCATAATCAATATGCACATTCCATGTTCATCATGTGCTTGGTGATATGTGCTATCTCAATCAAATCAAGGTAGAATTAGTTTATTCCTTGATCTATCATGTATTAGAGTATAATGGTGTTGAAGATCTTTATCAAAGTAAAATAAGTAAAGTGTCTCTCATTTTGAGGTATGTTATCACTATGTCTTAATCTAATTAAGGTGTCTTGGCCCAATCTTAAATTCTAATGACCTAAATATCATGATCTACAAGGTGTTGTGGTGTAAGTATGTTGTTTAAAGGCCTTGTCTATGACGAATTTTTTTATACTAGTTTGCATTGTCCTAAAGAAGGGAGGTCATGATGAATCAATTCAAAAGCATAATTTGTTTTTATAATACTCTGTTATAAGTTATATTTAGTCTATGGAAAATCTCATGTTTCTCGCTCATGAAAAGACTCTTGAATATGTATTAGGTTCTTTTATTCATCAGTCTATTGAAATCCATCATGTGTCTATGACTAATAACCTAGAAAAATAAGTTTCTCTAAAGGTTGCATTGTAATGTCTATAAGCATATGTGTGTGTTTTTTTATACTTTAGTGTATAGTTCTATTTTTTTGAGGATGTGGATATATGGCTAATTTAAGTCCAAGAAAATTAAGGGTATATCTATTCATCTAGACTTGCTATAGAAGAGCAAATTGAAGGACATCTAGTCTCTATAGGTCAATGTACTATCATGACTGGGCAATAATTACATAGTGAGGTTTAAAATGGTTGGTATTCATTGAGAAAAATTTGAAGGTGTCATTTCTTCATGTTAATAATGATTTTTGTTGTCTATTTGGGATCTTAAAACCTTAGAATAAGCTTGTTATGGTTAAATGATCTTTCTCGGGAACCATGAAAACCCTCACCTAAGGTATATGAGTAATTTTCTACAAAATTAAATGGAGTCTTGAATGGATTTTTCTGAAATTTTCACCATATGATCACAACATGACGAGGAGGTATATTTGATAAATCTAAGGCTTTTTGGAACCGTACGATATTCCTTATTCTTACTAGTCTAAAATAGGGTTTTAAAGATCTAATTAATAAAATACAATATCCAACTTGGGAAATTTTTCTACAAGACTATGCTATAAGGTTGATAGAGATGTTTATATGGCCAAATGGGTATTCATAATTGGTAAGGTTTATCTATAAAATTTTAAGTGTCAAAAATTTTGGTATGAAAATCTCATAAAGAAGGGCTAGTAGTCTTTGTACACAACGTCAAGAGGTGGAAATAGTTTTAAATATGTCATGGTGATTTAACAAGATTCTCAAGAATGAATAAGGCTTTACATTTTTGTGTAGATCCTAGAAGTTGAAGCAAGGTCAAAATGTGTGGTGTTTGCTAAGTTTACTCTCTTGGAGCAATAAGTTACAGTGTATGAAGTTGAATGACTCAATTTTGTCTTGTAGGTTTTTTTTTTTTTTTTTTAATGATCTCTTAATTATTGGGGAGTGTTTATGATTATTCAAAGTATGAGACAATGTTATGATCAAGATAGAGTGGCTTACTTGATTTATTTCCTTCAAATTTTGGATCACAATACATATATAGTGAAGAATATTATGCGTAACTTAGTACTTTGTACTTAGTGGTTTGATATGATATTCTACAAGTATGAAGTGGTTTCAAGTTCATTTAAGATGTGTAGAGAATATTTTAGAATCATCTAGGGAGTCGGGTTGCTCAAAATAAGTCAAAAAGGGTAGTTATGAAGGAAGAAGGTAAGTGTTCAAAATTTTTGATATGTGTCAAGACCTGATTGATGAGCATATGACATTCTATAGGTATGAAAGGTCCTAATTTTCTCAATCAAGAAGGGGAAATCCTTGCTGATAATTGGTCAAGCATATGAGGCCTTCTATTAGGGATGTTAGTCACCATGATGGATATACATACATACATACATACATACATATATATATATATATATATATATATATATATATATATATAAACTAATTTAATAGGTAAGTGTGATTATTATAATTGAGAATGGTCTATTTTTCTCGAAAATGAGTTTCTAAAGGTCAATTAACCTTCTCAAAGACATTTATATAAGGTGTTATATATGGATAGAAGGTATGTGAATCATGGTGATTGCATTCATTCAAGTTCATTTCAAGGAGAGTAAGTTTTTAGGCTATTTGCATAATCTCATCCAAAGGAGACTCGATGGACTAAAAAGATGCTTTAGGGTTGATTCAAAGTGGTTATGTCTCTTCCAAGGAAAAATTAAATTTTTTTGTCTTCTACTAGAATGATATGTTTTGAGTCGAGGGGGACTATGAGAAACCATGTATTTGTGTAAGTTAGGTTCTAAAAATTTTCAAATATTGTTCAATTTTGACTAAAGGATCAATTTAGGGATTTCATTCCTCAAGATGATATGAAGACAAGATATGGTAGAGAAAATCCTTGTTTGAGCCTTGATAAGTCAAGTAAATACAAGTAATGTGGAAGTTTGATTATTTTTCCTTTAATTACTCATTGTTATCATGTTCACATAGTGTATTCATCAGCTCTAGGTTTAATACGAGTGTTATCTTGGTGAAGAAAGAAGGAAAAAAACGTTTTAGTATGAAATCACAAGTTTTACATGATTTTATGGTGGCTTGATGTTGTTTTTTATTTAAGGTTAAGGTAAAATGATGCTCATTGTATGATTATTGATGAATTTGGATCCTATGTATGCTTTTTCCCGAGAGGAGTATAGTCTTAAAGGCCTTAAAAGAGGTCAAAACCATATTTTTGTAAAGAATGACTAATTTGTGAGAGAGTATGAAGAATTTGGTTCATGTTTCAAACCAATGTATGACCCTATGAAACTGAGAAAGGTGTAGTTAATGAAGGTATAGGTAAGCTTTGTCATTAATGTAAAAAATGGGAGAAGTTTAGGAGGTTTTACATTAATGACAAAGGGGAGATTGTTCACATGTTGTGTTCTAGGATTTGTCATTGATGTAAAATCCCATTAACAAAAAATAAGATAATGAAGTAGATTCAGATGATTCTTAGTGTGATTATGAAAAATAGATTCATGTGGTTTTATGGTGACATGAGTGTATTAAGTGAGATTGGATTTGTCTAACAAGACCAAACAAGTGATCTAGTTAGCTTAGGTAATGGAACATGAAGATTGGAGGTTTATGGAGGCTTAAAGTGCATGGTAGAAACATGAAGAGAATGTTTAGGTACTGATTAGGAACTCACATGAGTTTTGAGGTGTAGGTACAAGTTGAATACAAAGATTCGGTGTTCATCTACACCATGTTTGGGTGCTTAGAAGTATGAGGTTGAGTTATGGATCTAAATGCACTCACAGATGAATATATATAGTTGTTTCATGATTTAATAAGAATGTTAATACATTTTGGAGAGGTTTTGCGTTGAGTTATGATTTTTTTCAGTTGACCCTAGCCAAAATCGTGTAAAACCCCAAGGGCCAGTCATGACATTCCTATTGGATGGAAAAATGGAGTCTTTTTGTGACATGATGATGATTAGAGATATGAGTAGGTATGCCATGATGCCTTGGGAAAAATTTTAGGTTTCCATGATGTATATTTTGAAATTTATGTCAATTTTAGTGAAAAGGGTAAAGACGAAGGTAATTTCCAACTCCAATTGTACCTTCGATGCTCACGATGATTTTTTTATTTTCATGGGACCTTGTGGATTTTATGGATGTTTATAACTTGAGTCTATAAGGTTTAAAAAAATAATTAGGTCATTTCATCTTCACATTTTCATGAATGGATGTTAGGAAGGTAAAATGATTTTTGTGTTATTGAAATCCTAGCTCAAAAACAATGGAGAGATATTTTTCATAAGTGGCTAGAATAAAATACTAGTGATAGTATGATTACAATGTATATGAATCGTCTAGGTTTCCAGAAAGTTATAGTAGACTATGTGGTGATGAGTGGACAATACTCAAACAGGATTTTTATGAAGAAGTTTAGTTTGGGACAAGTTTGTCTGAAGGATTTACAAAATAAATGGAAATTGTTTTTATCATGGGATTTTTTTATTTATGTACATTGTATTTTTATGTCATGGTGATTCTTATTAATGGTAAAGTGTACCCTATTTGTGAAGCTAGTCAAAGGAGTTTTAAGAAGTTTGCAGAGATGTTATTGGTTGAAAGAATTCCAATTAGGGTTGGAAGGAGTTATAATATGTTTTAGAAATAGGATTTAGATATATTTTCAGTGATATATGGTTTTTTTCTTAGTGATTTGATTTTATATCATTTAGGTCAATTTGTGAGGAAGAAGGTAAGATGATTTTCAAAACAAGATTGTTTAGGCTGAAAGAATGAAGTGATTGAGGCATGTGATGGATTAGATGATACTTGATATCAGTTGGAGAGTTAAGAATCAAGATGGATAAAATTTTTTTTCCTTTGGAAGGAATTTTGAGGTCTTCGAAGTGGTAGAAAGGGTGCAAGTTGGTTGATTTTGAAAAAGCTGGTTTCTTTACAAATTGTTTTGATAAGGAGGAAAGTTGTTGTGGTTTGAACATATAGATATTTAATGAGATATAACATACACGGATATTATTTACAGGTTACGAGGATTCCATAAATTTGTTTCATGCCATGTTTTAGTTGTTCCTGGGTGCTTTTGATGCCTAAAAATGAATACGGGGTGTTGGGAACAATTGTTTGGTGAAGGTTTTGATTCTTTTGAGTTGTGTTATGAAATTTTTGATTGGTGAAGTTAATTAATGACCATGGTTTATTTTTTCATGTCATATTTACAATTTATGGAAAATTTAGGAGCTTGAATAATCATGATTTTTGTTTTAGTTGTTTTGGCCCATCAAGTAATGGGATTTTGAGTTTGTTTTGAGCAAGTTTAATGGTTTTGAGCATGGCCAACCTATATGGGTTATATTTGAATGTTTTAATGATTTTTCAAGGATGTTTTCAAGTTCCATTGTTTTAAACAAAGGATTGAAACCGACTTGGTGTGGTTTTTAATCAAGAGAATGTTAGAAAGTGCATGTTTTAATTTAAATTTGCACTAGTTGAGAAATGGGAGAAACATGTGACCCACGTAGAAGTATATTATGGGTATGATATCATAAATTGAGAGCTGAAAGAGTGTGTTACAATTTGAAGAGTGTTATAGGGCATGTGCGACCAATACATGTCGAAGAATAAGAAGATAGAGTGGGTTAGAGGAACCGGGGTATGAAAAAGAGTTTGTGGTGAGTTCGATCTCCATCAGTTCTAACATAAAAATTAAGACATCATCATCATTAGGTGGTTGCTTTTATTCTTAGTCATCTTATGGTGTTGTATACTTCTTTTGGAGTAGGTGATTCACTAAATTAGGGGTTAGTACTCCTTGTAGGGTTGGTGCTCTACTAAACTAGGGGTTAGTGCCTCACTAAATTTGAAGAATGGATAGCTAAAGTTTATGTTTTAGTTGTTTTTATTACCCTTTAGGGTTTCCCACTTATATTTTGTGTTCATGTGTATGGTTGTGTATATACTTGAGTAAAAACACATATGATTCATGGTTGATTGAATGGTTATATGAATGATGAATGGTAAATGTAATAAAGTTTAATAGGAATGATTCAAACCCCCTCTTAGTCCATTTTTCTTCCAACAATTATTAATTTATCACATATTCAGGGCATTAAAATATATCAAAATAAGACCTATTTATTGTGTCTTCACTTCACCTTTCATAAGAAAATTTTAAACTTCTCTAAGAAACTCGAATTAGGAAGGATGAGTAATATCATACATAATTGATTATTTTTCAATCATTAAAGTTTAGACCTATCAGTTACATACTCAAAACTTATTTGAGTTATAATAACCTTTATAATACTTATAAGGGATCAAAATAACCTCCGAACATTTCCTAAACCTGAAACATATGAGGATATTCTTTTTACAAGCTATCAATTGATATTATTTAGTATAACTACCCTATAAGTTTTGTCCCCTTTTATGCGGGTGAATCCATAAGAAGAACTTCAAATTCCAATTCTTTATTTCTTGGAGTCAATGTCATACTTTGGATGGCTTTATAGATTCTAATAATTCATATGAGTCTTTTTATTAAGTAGTGAGGATGGAAAATTTGAATTATCCCTTTTCGTACTTTCCCTCCAAAAGGGGAATTTGAAAATTCAAAGGGATGTAATGGATGTATGGTCTTGTAAAAGGTATTTTAAGTATGTTAGAGGTTATTAGTTTTTTTAGTCTTATACGTGCTTTATTAGTGTTAAGGACATGTGTATTGAGTCTTAAATGTGTAGGAGAATCATTAAGTGTTCAAAACAATATGGAGAGGGAAGTTATGCAACTAAGAGGTGAATGAATGTGTAAAGGTCACAATGTGAAAACCACGAAGCATCTAGAAGATCAATTATATTGTTATTAATTGGTATATGCATGAAGAGTTATAATTTAGGAAGAGTGTTAATCAATTTTTCAAGGATTCCTCAATAGAAAGGAAGGGACAAGTCGAGAAACACAAAATGTTTTTACAAAGTATGTATGCTCTAATAATGAAATCAATTTTGGAAATAGCATCTTGTTTTGATAAGAGTATCCTTGAGTGTATGGTCAATAATTTTTTTAATTTAATTTTTCATTCAAGATTGTGTGGTTAAAACTTTGTATAATGATGGTGGTAGATTTGTATTGATGAAATCTTGTCTTGCATATGAGAAATTATAGGTTTGATATGTAAGTTGCATGAATATGTGATTCTTATTTATATATTCATATCAATTATTATGCTGAGAGAGACATTATAGAAGGATTTTAAGCTAATTAAATCATACGTAAAGTTTTGATTTGTGCATGTCTTGTTTTAGTTTGCAAATTGTTGCTTAGATTGTGAATAGAGAAAAAATGTGTGAAAGTTATATGACCCGTTTAAGGATAATCATCATAAAATTTTAATTTCAAATTAAAAAATGTGAAATTTATATAATCAGAGGAAAATATCATTTTGCAGATTGGGTTTTAATAATTTTCCTTGATGATCAATATTTTTAGTTATGAAACATTTTCCCAAGACTGGGTGATGATGCACACAAATTGTTTGACATAAAGTCTTTTTGGTAAAATGAATGTATCTCCGTGTTTTAAATATTTAGAATCTACAATGCTTTGGGTATAATGATGAGACCATTTTGATTTTTTTTTAAAGGAAATAGTTATTTGAATTTCTTACAAAAATTTGCTTATGATGAGAAGTTTGTGGAAGATTGCTTAATTTTGAGAACACAAAAAAATGGGAGTATGATCCTCAATGCAGAGAGAGGTTTAAGTTGTTGTTTGAAAAATATTTAAATTTGAATGATATTGTTGTTTTATTTTCCCTCCACAACATTTGGTATTATATCCTAGATTTCGTGTTGTAATTTTTTGTTTTGAAGATCGGATATATACTTTTGTGGCTAACAATGTGTGGAAGTTTGTGTAGTGAATGAAGTAATAGGTGAAGAGAAGTGTGAGAAGTTGAGAAGAGACAATGAAGATACAAAAATCCCTGGAGAGGCCAAGGTGAGGTGTTGAAGGAAAGGTGAAATATACTTTCAATGAGGGGAGATTGATAAACGAGAAGCAATAAGGGAGCTATGGAAACCAATAAGCTAAGCTACGAGAGGAAGCAAGAAGAATAAGAGAAAAAGAAAAGAAAGAAGCGAGAGAAATAATTAAGAGTGGATGACATTAGAGGTGAAGAATTTGAGAGTATATATAAAGTGGTTGTGAGAGATGATGAAGAAACATCCAAGGTATCGCTTGATTTTGTAATGAAAAATAAATATAAATGACATGTGATGCAAATTGTAAAATGAAATTAGAAGTTCGGTTGAAGAGGATCATCTAGAATGAAGAAAATAAGTTGATAAGAGAAGTAAAAATGGAAGATAAGGTTTCTAAGAATAAGAATGAAGATTAAATTCTAGATAAAGGAGATGAACTTATAGTGAGCAATCATATTTTGAGGTTAACTTAGAAAAACAAGAATGCAAGGTAAGTAAAGTTGATTCCTTGTTGATTGATATTGAAGATAGAGTGGGTGAATTCCTTGAAATTGTACAAATTGATGTTAATGGTGCATTTGAAGATGATAAACATAATGATGTGCAAGAATGTAATGAAGATTTTGTGGATAATATTGATGACATTTTACAAAATTTACTAGATGAGTTGGATGGGAAGGGGAATGAAGGTACATCGCGTGACAGAGATGATTTCTTTGGCATGGGATGATGTAAATGAAAGAAAGGAACAAGAAATTTATGGGTTTAGGTAGCTTGATATGGGAAAGAATGATAACAAGCAAGTTAATAAGCAAGAATATGAAGTTTTTGATAAAGAGAATGATGATTATATAGATTGTATGTGGATGAGCAGAAACAAAATAAGGAAGGAACAATGTATTTTTGTCATTTTTGTGTTTGTGTGTGTAGGTACAAAGCATGACAACTTGAAGATGATGAAAGTAAAGATGAAGATCAAAGAGAAATGGAGAAGAGTAAAAGAAAATGGAAGACTAAAGAAAACTACATGGGACCCTGGTGGTTATGAAGAATGCAAGGACAATGAGAGAAATAAGAGAAGACACAAGACAAGCAAACATGATGAAGACATGAGCAAGGAAGTGAAGTATATGTAGAATATTTCTCCACCATGGGGGTATGATGTAGGAGAATCCATAAGAATAAATTTAAATTACAATTCATTTTTTCTTGGAGTAAATGTGGAATGTGGGAAGGCTTTAGAGGTTGTTATAGTTTATGTGAGTCCTTTCAAGAAAGTAGTGAGGATGCAAAATATGAATTATCCCTTCATCTCGTACTCTCCCTCCAAAAGGGGAATTCAAAAATTCAAATGGATGTATGGTCTTGAAAAATGTATTTTAAGTATGTTAGGCGTTATTAGGTGTGATAGCGAGAAGACAAAGAATGATTTATTCAATGTGTTCCATATCAAACAAAAGAGCAGAGCCAAATATAAAGGCTATGAAAGAAGGAGAGGAAGGTGACAGTTATAACTGTCAACCAACAAATACATAACAATAATGTATTATAAAATAAACTAATGCGAACATTCCCCCCCTTAATACATTTCTCTTAAAAATGTACCCCGTAAACAAATCAAACTTCACTTTCTTTGAGAGGCTTGGTGAGAATATCTGCAACCTAAAAATCGGTAGGGCAATATTGGAGCTGAATTTTTGGTTCAAGAATTGTTCATGAATGTAGTGACAGATTGACCTCAATATGATTTGTTCGTTGATGAAAAATAGGATTCTTCACAAGCTTCAACACACCTTGATTGTCGCAGTGAATGATGGGAGGTTTCTCTTCAGGAACCCCTATAGCTGCAAGAATGTGACGTAACCAAATCACTTCACACACAGCTCCAGTATTCAGCCTCAGTGGATGAGAGAGAAAAAACAGTTTGCTTCTTGCTAATCCATGAGATAGGTCTAGATCCGAGATGAAAAACATACCCTGAAGTGGATTATCTATCATCAACGGATCTTGTATAGTCCAAGTCTGTATATCCCTGTAAGAAGAACTGAGTGTTCTTCTGATACTCTAGACCAAAGTCAAGCCGTACCTCGGACGTATCTCAACACATGATTTTCTACTATCCAATGACATTTATTGGATCTTGCATAAATCTTACAAGATAGGTCATCGCAAAGCAAAGATCGGCACTGGTATAAGTTAAGTAAATGAGACTCCCCACAAGTTTCTGTAGTGAGTCCCATCTACTGTGGTGAACCACGGAATCTAGATAATTACAAACCTTTTTCCATAGGTGTGGACATTGGTTTACAATCTAACATTCCATACTTCTCCAGGAGTGTCTTGGCATATTTCATCTAGGAGATGAATATATGATTCTTCTTCTGCCATATCTCTAAGCCAAGATAGTAGTGAAGTAGCCCCAAATCAGTCATGTCAAAGGATTTCTTTAGATCATTCTTTACATCATCCACAAGATTGTCGAGAACTTCCTTGTGTGGTTGATGCTTATCTACAAACCCTTCGGAGTTAGGCCATGTATACTTCTTCTTTGAGATCACCATTTAGAAGATCACTCTTGATATCCATTTGCTAAAGTTTCTATCCATTTTGTGCTACCGGTGTACGAGACAACTCTAATGGTTTTGATCTTCTTTGTGGGTGCGAGAGGTCTTGTCATAGTCAATTCCTTCTTGTTGAGCACAACCCTTTGCAACAAGTCGTGCTTTATGTTTTTGATTAAACCATATGCCTTATATTTTGTTTTGAAAATCCATTTGTAGCTAATGGATTTCTTACCTGGAGGTAGATTGACAAGTTCCCATGTTTGATTCTAAAGTAGGGAATCATATTCAGCATCCATAGCCTATTTCCACTATGGTTGGTCTAATGCCTCATGAACAGTGTTAGGTTCGGTGCTATCAACAACTGAACTCATGAGTGCAAAATTTACCTCATGTCTGGATTAACTTCATGTTCTGACTCCCATAGAAGTGCTTGGAAGTGAGTTCAGGTGTGCATCCCCAAAAGTATTTTGGACCCATTTCAGACATTGATGCTTATTGCTGCTAATGTGAAGATGTGTTTTCTAGTGTGCCTAGATCAACGAATAAGTCTCCACTCAGCTCTTCTTCTCTCTGAGAAGAATCATCTTGCCCATCATCTGGATGTGTGATCAATCAATGTGACGAGGTCGGATCTTGGATCTCCATTGTGTGTTAGGAGTCAAAGGATGACTCATCACACACCACATCTCAAATCTTATAGATTTTATTTGTCTCGGGATCCATGAAGCGATATGCCTTTGAGGTAGTACTATACCCCAAGAAAAGACATGGCAATGTCTTTGGATAAATCTTATTCCTTTTCTCATCTGGAACATGCATATATGCAGTATAACCAAAAACTCTCAAATGATAGATAGAAGGTTTACGACCAATCCATACCTCTTCTAGTGTCTTGTTCTGTAAGATCTTCATGGGTTCTCGATTGAGTATATACGCTGCTATGTGGACTACTTTTTCCCAAAACTAATCCTCCAACTTTGCGATGGAGAGCATACAATGAGCCATCTCCATGATAGTCTTGTTGTGTCACTCAGAAATTCCATTCTGTTGGGGCATGTAGGGTGTAGTCAAATGTTGTTGAATGCCATGCTGCTTTAGGTATGCTAAGAACTTCTTCGATACAAATTCCCCCCCTCAATCTAAGAGAAGGAGAAGGAGAGGCTTGCAGGTGCTCGGTGGCTTCTTTGGTAAAATATTTGGAAATTGTCAAACACCTCCCTCTTCTTCCAAAGGAAATATACCAACATTTTACGTGAGTAATCATCAACGATGAGCTGGAAGTATTCAAAAACTTTGGAGGCTAGTTGGAAGGGGTCCGCACAGATTGGTGTGTACAACTGAAGATGCTCTGTAGAATGATAAGAGCTTTGTTTGAATGGACCTCACGAGTTGTTTTCTCGCAAGACATGTAGAGCAAACATGTAAGGAATGAGAGAGTGGAGGAAGCCCTCTTACCATTTCCTTAGCACTTAGTTGATGCGAGCCCGTGAAAAAGATGACCATATCAAAAGTGCCATAGTACAGTGGACTTCGCTGTTGAAGTAGAGAGACCAATGTTAGATTAAGTGACCGCATCTAGTGCAAATAGATGGCCCTTCATAAATGCTCGAGAAATAATAAAGTCTCCCTAGGAAATGATGTAGGAATTGAAGCTTTACGAACAAATAATTTGACCCGCTTTAGATGATTAAGAAGTGACTCACGAGATAAGAGATTTGAGGTCAAACTTGGAACATATAGCAACTTCGTGAGTGTACATCTTAGTGTCCCCACCATAATATACTCCTGATTATCCATGATGGTGATGTGATATCTAGTGGGCCAATCACTCAGGGTATGGAACAACTTCTTATTGTCATTCATGTGTTTGTTGGTGCCCAAATCATTCAACCAGACACTTTTCTGTGGCTTTGAAGTCTACGAGACTAGGAAAATATTTGGATGAGTTGCATCTGGAACCTCTTCATTGGGAGGAGGCATCCTACTAAGTAGTAATATGACCCTTATGCCTTTGATTACGAGCATGCCATTGGGATCTATTGGAATATCCTTGGCCAGAAGTGATCTCTTTGTAAGAGTTTCCATGCTTGTGATCATTATAATAACAGTTCACAGTCGTGTGCATATTTGTGGAGAAAATGTGGCACCAAATGATCTACCTTGTTGTTCTACCTTTTGCGGGGTGGCCGCCGAGAAGGTTCTTCTTTTGTGGATGCTGATTTTGATTCTAGGGGGCTGATTGCTCTTTCCGAGGCTCGTTTTTATGCTTTTTCCTTGTGATGCGAGCCTTGTCTTCGAGGGATTATTAAACATTCTGAATGGATTCTTCCTTCAGGAGATAATTCACCAGTTTGACAAAACTCACCCCTTGTTGAGTGATGGTCAATGTGGTGACCGAGTGTCGAAAGCGGGAAGGAATAACTCGCATGAGGTGAGTGGTAGTAGCAACTTGTCATCCACCATTTCATTAAGAGTAGAAAGTTCTCCTCGTAACTCAGCCACACGCCGCAAGAAGGCTTCGATTGATTCACCATCATGCATACTCATCATGTGAAGATTTTTCTAAAGATGCAGCATTGTCATCAGATTCTTGGCTTCATAGATGGTACACAATGCGACCCATGCCATAGAGGAAGTGGTTGCTTCCCAAATGTGAGGTTGAACCTCATTAGAAAGGCTCAGAGTGATAAGCATTAATGATTTTGCATTGGCCTTTTCATACTTAGCCAATAGATCAACATTTGTGGGAGGGGCATTCGTGCCAGAAATGATCCCCCAAAGATCTTCAAACTGAAGAATCATCCGCATCTTGGTTTTCCATGCGGTGAAATTTTGCCCTTTTAGCAATTGGGCATCCGATAACAAAATACAAGGTGTAGACATTTCCAAAAACTCAAAATTGTATTTTATTTATTGATTGTTCAAAAATGGTTACAAATCCTTACTGAAGGAACCTATCATGAAGATGGGCTCTATAAGCTCTTCGTAGTGAGACGCGGATGCTCTTGTGGGTGTTCTACTTCATGTTCATCATCTACATCATAGCCACGCTCCAATTCTTCATGGATTCGGTGTGCTTGACAACACACGTCGAACTAGAAATAGTCGAACAATCCTTGACGCACCAATTCATCAAATAATAAGTTACCGGTATTCAGCAATTCATTGAGTAAGGAAAAATAGATGCCGGTGGTGTCCTCTTGGGCTCTCAGAGGTGACTCAGTGGAAGGGTTGCTCACAACACTCTCAGCATCGGAAATGTGTGACATGTACGTGGTGAGGTAATCTAGATTAGCCTCCACACACAGATTTAGCCTCTCTCACCAAGCTCTTCATGCTGCTTTGCAGGTTTGGCATTGCCCGGGCTCCTTATCTTTGGGCAAGATTGGGTAGACACTTCCACGCTCAGGAAGACAAGACAAAACTGGGTTGGGCATGTTTTTCTTTTCTCCACGCAGGGCTGCAGGTCTCACACGGTCTCTAGCCTCCTCATTGCTTCCATGCTTCTCCTCTTGTTTTACAGGCTGTGGTCACCCTTGCTGCGTAACAGGTGTGTAGGCTTGGTATTGGCGGCTTACCAACCCAAAACTACATGCAGGCCTAGTGTTGGCTGCTCCTTCCTTAGCGGTGCTTCCTCATGGCTCACCAACACTCCACGCTAGGATTCTGCCCACATGGCTCACACAAACCTCCATGCATAGCACAAGACCTTTACGGGATTTTTCCAAATGCCAAGGATTTTAAATGCCACGCCTGGTCAACTCTGATTGATGCCAAAGAAAAAACAACGAGCACAAAATAATTGGTGGAGAAGATATTTCACGCAAGTCTCCAGATTCCCACGTTTGCTGCAGGACTTCTAAGCTTTCTTCTACACATTCAAGATGACTCCAAATTCCATGCCAAGGAAAGACATGGAGCTCTGATACCAATTATAGCAAGAAGACAAAGAATGATTTATTCAATGTGTTCCATATCAAACAAAAGAGCAGAGCCAAATATAAAGGCTGCGGAAGAAGGAGAGGAAGGTGACAGTTATAACTATCCACCAACAAATACATAACAACAATGTATTATAAACTAAACTAATGCTAACAAGGTGTTGCTTTGGAGTATTATAGGTGTCTTATTAGGGTGAAGGAAATGTGTATTGAGTCTTAAGCGTGTAGAATAATCATTAAGTCTTTAGAATAGTATGGAGAGGGAATTTATGTAACTAAGACATGAATGGAAGTCCAAACGTCATAATGTTAAAGTCATGAAGCATCTATGAGGTTAGTTAAAATTTTATTAGTTGGTACATGCATGGATACTTTGAATTTAGGAAGAGTATTAGTTAGTTTTTAAGGGTTCCTCAAGAGAAATCAACGAAGAAGTTTGAGAAACACAATTTTTTTATACAAAGTATGTATTCTCTAATGAAGAAGCGAGTTTTGGTATTAATATCTTGTTTTGATAATAGTGTCCTTAAGTTTATGGTAAAGAATTTTCGGTTTTCTTTCATTTTCATTGAAGAGTATGTGGTTGAAACTTTGTGGAAGGATGGTGGTAGACTGAATTGATGAACTTTAGTCTTGTATATGAGAAATTCTGGGTTTGATATGTAAGTTGCATGAATCTGTGATTCCTCTTTATATTTGCATGTCAAGGATTATGTGGAGGGACATTAGAGAAGTATTTTAATCTCATTAAATCATCTATAAATGTTTTGATTTGTGCATGTCTTTTTTTAGTTTGTGAACTATTTCTTAGAGTATGAATAGAGAAAAAATGTGTGTGAAAGTTAGATGACTTGTTTTGGGACATTCATCGTAAATTTTTCATTTCAAATCCAACTAATGTGAAATTTGAATCATAGGAGGATAATATCATTTTTCATATGGGTTTAAATATTTTTCCTTGATGATAAGTATTTTTGAGTTATGACACATTTTCCTAGCTAGACTGAGGATGCACACAAATTGTTTGATAGAATGTTTGTATAGTAAAATGAATGTATATCATGTGTTTTGAAGAGTTAGACTCTGAAATTTTGAGGGTATAATGATGAGACCATTTTGAAAATGGTTTTTTTAGGATATAGTTATTTTAAATTGTTACAAGAAGTTGTATATGACATAATTTTGTTGAAGATTTATTATTTTTTAGAACAAAAATGATGGGAGTATGATCATTAGTGCAAAGTGAGGGTTAAGTTGTTGTTTACAAACTATTGAAAGTTGAATGATATAGTTGTTTTATTTTCTCTCTACATAAATTTTCCTTTTGAATGTGTAAAATCTTGTTTTCTAGATACTATAGCTTGCGTCAATTTTTATAATCATGCATGGATGTTACAAATGTTCCAACCATGCTATAAACTCTCTTGATGAGCTCAGTAACTCACCACATTGGCTCTGCAACTCCATAAAAGCTCATAAGCATCAAAATTTTAAGGTCTCCAAAACTAGTCTACATTTTGAGACTAACACCTACATTTCAAAGTCATTTCATACCTTGAAAACCACATGGATGTAATTAGAGACGTGTAATTCATAAACAAATGATTAGGATTCATCAAATCAAGGGAGAAGATATGATTTTCATCCTTTTTATCAAATGAACATTCATTGTCATGAAGGTGTCACAAAAAGTTCATCAACATTTAATTTTTAGTAAATACAGAAAAAAACAAGACTTATAATCAATTAGAGAAGGAGATATAGGAACTCAAATGAGCTATTAATCCTTCACTTGCATGATTTATTTGGAGAACTTCACTCTTCCACTTCCATTTTTCAAGATGCTTTCACAGGTCTTGTGCTATCATAAATATGTCAAGTAAGAATGTTATCATTTATACCTCAAACCACCTCATCATGTCCCACACTATACACAATTGAAAATATATTGATGTATAATTTATAGTGCTACTAACTTATTTCATCAAAATAAGGCAGAAGTCACTCAAACACCTTCATTTCTCAAAAAGATATGATTGGGTTCTTGGAGCTTAAAACAAGTCTTAAATTTCTCATGTTCAAACATCTTAAAAGTGTTTTACAAACTCAAATAACACTTTTAACAGTTCAAGGACATCATAACAACATATGAAAACATTCAGAGGCATACATTACTTGTAAAAACTTCATCTACACTTCAACTAATCTGTAACAACAACCTTCTTAACTACCTTGTTTGAGACATTTTCACACCTTGAATTTTCATCCTAAAACCACTTAACCAAACCAAATCAGGGCATAGAGAATTTATTTTTACCTAAAAACTTATCATGGTCATATAATGGTATTGCAATTAGTAACTCGCCATGTTTCTCTTCATATCGAATGAGGAGTCTTGCATTCTAGCATTCTCAAATGGTAGGAGCACAAAAACTTGTACCAACCAAGTTATACTTAGGAATAACAAGGATCACTTGATGGAAAATAAGTGAACATCCCCAACATACTTCACCAAAAATTTTATAATAGGTTACTTTGTAAACTTTGTCTGTATAATGAAATTCTCAATTTTTTTCTTGTGGGGTACACCATGAATAAAAAAATAAAACCAGCATAAGTAGATGATTTGATGAATGATATACATTATTAAACTCGTAAAAAAGAAAAAAAGTCATTTAGAGGCGCAACCAAGAAAATTTCTCTATACCGATTAAACTAGGGTTAAGGAGGCCCTTAGACATCTTCACAAAATGGATAGAAATTCTTTATTTCTCATCCATTCATCCTCAGAATTTTTGAAACATAGTTTTATGTCTATTCTCTTAATTTTTTCTCTGATGATTTATTTGAAGAAGGCTTGAAAATTTTCTTTTAACACTAAGAAGTTAGGGTGCTATTTTAGGATACCTTTCTCGACTTTTGCACAAAAATCATCCTCAACTCCTAAAATTTTGTACAAACCTTAATGAATACATTCATCATGATCTCTAATAGCCAATTATTTCTATTTCACTCTGAAAATTCCAATCCAATCTCATTTGTGCATGCTAAAATTGTTTATTATGAAGGGAAATTTTACCAAAGACCCTAACCATGCCTCTAAATATTAAATTATAACTTGTATCTTCATATTTAAACAATTTATAATGTATCTACACGTTTTAAATTATTTAATTAGCTTGACACAAATTTTTTCTTCGTGATATCACGATAGGTTCTGAAATAGGTCAATTTGGGCCAATTTACTTTGTAACTCACCATGAATGTCCTATTATTCACCTTATATACACTAAGTAATTTCCTACTATGTGTTTCAGGTGTCTACCATGCTTCACCATAAGAATCAATCCTTTACTTTACCTTTCCAAGTTACTTTTCTAACTAGGCTTTAGGACTAACCATCCTGAACTAATATAGTGTCACAAAATCAACTCATGTGCCCTTGTATTCATCACTATGACCATGTTTACACATCATGTAATTGATATAAAATTCCTAACTTCATCCTAGTGTGTTCTCACATCATCACTCGCTTGTCTCTATCACTAGTTGTTCAAGAAGTCGTGGTCTACCCATGTGTTCTCAAGCTTTTGACTGTCCTACTTTTTCGACTCACTATAAGATCCATATATCTCTCATCAATTCTAATTTTTCATTAATGTGATTTTGAAATCAATGAAAACTTGGCACCCACATGCCAACAATTCTAGAGGATTAAATGTATGTAATTACTCTAACCCGGTTGAATGATACATATCATGTCTAGTTGAAGCCTAGCGGTCACTAACCATTAAGTTAATTACTCTCCAATGATACAAAGTAAGGAACTCTAGAGGTTGGTGACTGCTATGGTAATACTTATATTCCTTATCAAAACATTCTAAAAACATTTTATACTTCATAAATGAACTTATTATTGATGTATTCTACTCCAATTATAGGTAAACTGTCTACCATTGTTCACACTATGTTCATGGTAATTCCATTTATAAAAATTGGTAATTGTTGGAATAAAATATATGAGGAATGGTTTGTTGAAGTTTGTTCCCCTTAAAAAATATCACATCGACCTATGGTTTTTTTTGTTATAGATGACACTCAAGAGGAATTTAGAATAGTTTTATCCTCAGAAGTTATTGATTCAGGGACACTCCATGTTTAGGTCAAACACATTGAATTTGAAAACAATAAGTGTCTTATTCTGTATATGGAGTTAGAATTTTATTTATTTCGGAACTAGGAAATGTAAGCCTCAATAGATAGCACACCATATTCTTGTTCACAATATGGTTGGAATTTCAGGATGCTTATAGATTCCAAACATACTAGTTGTTCAAATGTATAAAATTTCATAATGGAATTTAATAGTTTTCATAAAAGTATATATAAATGAAAAAACACTTATTTATGTCATTTCTTGAACAAGAAAGGTTTGTTTTCACCTCCAAAACATGCCAAACTATTTACTATGATGAGGAAAACATATTTTTCTACATTGGATATCGACCCATCTAAATCAAAGTTTCATAGCTTGAAAAAAATAATAAATCAGCTATATTGTTAAACAAAGAAATGACTATATTCAAGAAAACAAAAGTTGCAACTATTCAACAATTTCATTTTTTTATTCAATGGCGAAGTATTTTCAATTCATAAATCAAGGTTCCATGTAACACCTCTAGAATATGAATATCATCCTATAAATGATGAAAATATTGACCTTCTTTTCCACTCCATGTTGATAAATGTTATTCCTACACAAAGAGATGTAATTCTTATTCCCTTCTTGTAGTCTATGAATAGTGTCATAGAAATCCATGATTAGAATGAAATGGAAAGGGATGATGTGAATTTTTGATCGCTGATTTTTACAATTTGTATAATGATATTTTTTTATGTGATAATGAAGCTGCTAACAATTGTCAAAACCAGCATGCTAATTCTATTATTATTGTGATCATAACAATTTATTATTTAAAAATGTAAAGAGACACAATAATTTTTTTTGAAAAGGTTAAAGATAGTGGAGATTCAATTTTGGATGGATGCTATAGACTCTACGAAAAAATGAAAAATATGAAAATTTATATCTTATGTACACAATAACTAGTGTGCACAACTGTGAAAATAATGATGATGATAGAAAAGAAGTCATAAGTGATTGGTTGGAGAAACTGCCACAAATATTTTCTAACTACAAGTGAAATTCGCCTACAAGGAAATATCAATTATTTTCCTTGTGAATGATCTTACAATTTACGAAATTTGAGATGTTCACTCGATGCTATTCCCAAAATTCTCTAATAATAGTGCTTTACGATAGCAATGTTACACTTGAGTGTATTATTTTCTTTCAATATATCTACTCTTTTTATTGTTGACACACATAGTCAAGAAATGTTTTTAAAACATTACTATTCTCATATGAAGAAAGGTTTGTTGATAAAGACAACCTGAACAACTTATTTTGTTTAATAGATTTCAACCCATATAAGATACTTATACATTTATTTATTTTGTAGACAACCAAAAATTATAAGATATGGTCTACGAACCTTTCAAATTGGCACTACACAACCAATTAAACATGGTTATTGACCTTCAATCATTTTATAAATATGTTTAATGATATTATTTTAAATTTCCATGGTTTTCATTTATCTAACAATATTATGTTTTTTACATTTATTATTACATTTGAAGAGGAAACATGTACATCTACCATGAATATGCTATTAGATCCTAGTATGTTAGTTGTGCATGAATTTGTGAACAAAACCGCTAATAAGCCCCACAAATTTATACGACAGTAAAATATTAAGTAGACAACCAACAAGCTGGAGAACGTAGCTGCTAACCAAAATAAGCTCATGCTTATTTTGGTTAACTCCACCATTTTTCCTCCCTTAGTACTTCAATCTAAGTTTTTACATATTCTAAGTACTTAAGGATTCCTCAAAACACTTTCATTAGATAGGAAATTTCTTCCCCTTTCTGAAAATGTAAATAAGTCCTTCTAACTCCTCGTATTTTGCAAGTTATGGGCCGACGGGCCTGGGAAGGATTTTTTGCCAAATGCAGGCCTGTGGGCATGGGGAAGACTTTTCACCGATGGGAAAATTACGAACCGATGGGGGATACTTTGGCACTTTGGAATTTTTTTTCAAAAGGAAAAGTTATAATTATGGGCCCACAAGCTTGGGGAGGATTTTATTTTGCTAAGTGAAAAATCCAAGTGGCAGAGCCGCGGGGTGGCGGGATGCTTTCAGAATTTTGCACTTTTCGCAAAAAATGCACACTTTGCAATTCTTGTCTCGTAGGCCTAACAATGTTATTTTCCAAATAGAATGCTTTGAAGTTTTGGGCCAGCAAGTCTTGAGGACATCTTTGGCATTTTGCATTTTTTTGCAAAAGGAACAATTCACAATTTCTAGCCCACGACCTTGAAATGGTTTTTTTCAAAATGCAAGGTTGCAATGTTGTGCGACCATGGAGGATCTTTTACAAAAGTGATTTTTCGAGCTTGGAGATTTTTCACCAAAAGTGAATGTTAGGCCTACGTTCTTTGGGAAGATTTTTATATTTTTGCATTTTTTTGCAAAAGACATAGTTTTCCATCATGGGCCCGTGGGTCCATTTTACAAAGATTGCATTTCCACCATTTTTGTATGGATTCGATGCAAAAATTTCAAACGGCCATAACTTTCGAACCCGTGCTTGAAATTCAACAAATTTTATGCCGTTTTAAAGCTCTAGACATCCTCTACACCATGGAAGCCTAAAATATTGATGTTAATAAGGTTAGGTGGGTAGGACATTGGAAAATGTCTTTCATGCCATTAATATGTGATCTGATTGCTTCAACTACCTAGATTTGATTTTATCTTCCGTCCTTCCTTCTCCAACGTGCCAAATAGACATGGAGAAGCTGGACTTGAAAGATTGTTAGTGGATTTTCTGAGGCATAGATGGTTAGTGGTTGAGCTTTTTAATGAGATTTCCTTTTTCCTCCTCCTTTTTCACTTCATCGATAAATGCAAGAGCTCGACTCATTGTAAAAGGTTGGACATTTCTGTTTTGCACCCTCCCTTCTTCTCTTGTCTGCAAGTGAATTCGTGGAGTTTCAGACCTCCCATATAGACTGTAAATGCAATTTTTTCCTCTTGGCCATTGTAATGCATTGTATCAATCTTGGAGCAATAAGATAAGTCTGTGGATGATTTCAACCCTCTCTTGTGTTCATTGCATCCTCCTGATCTCTCATTACAGTTTGGTTAACTATGCATGGTGATTGTATGCATTTTTATGGTTTGTGTCTATTTGCAAAGTAGGTGTTCAACATTCCTTTAGTGCATCACCTTTGTTAGTTTAGGTTTAATTTCTTGCATCTTCTTAACCCTATCTCCTTGGAAAGTTAGAGTAGGTTTTAGAGTAGATCCTCTGTAATATGAATGTGTGCACCTGAATAGAGGAATAGGAACCAACCTTCATCTAGAGAGCTCTCTTGATTTCAAATTCCCACACTTTGAAAGATGCTCCATGTTATGTAATCACACTGAGAGTCTCAACTCATCAAGTTGTAGACATTCAGGGGTGATGTGATTATGCATCAACAGTAACTATGGAGGGTGCAGAGGTATCTAACATGAATAATAATTAAGAATTTGGTATGTTGGCCATTCATATTTTAAAACAAAACCATTTATAAGGTCCATAAATTTATAGGAAATGATAACTAATAGACATTAGTTTATATTCTTGGCATACGGTAGAAGAAATTTTATAAGGAAATCCATTTATAAGCCATGCTAACAATTTAAAATGAACTATAGATCTTAGCAAAATTTGTGCATCCACATTTGATACAATAATGGTTAGACTAAAAAACCATACTTTAATCATTGTCTCATTAATTCACAACTAGATACTTTGAACAATTTTTCATTCATTGGCTATTGCATCCGACTAGTGACATTGAATTAAAATTGTTTTTGATTCAACATCAAAATAAAAAGAAATACATAAGGCTTGATCCCACTCATGGGTATGTAAATCAACACTTGGATACCCTCATAAAGGTTTTCTAGTGAAGTGTAGTATGGTCAACGATGGCATAGCCTAGTGTCACAAATACTCGTTAATAGTGAGGGTGGTTCAATGAATATAAGCATAGCCTAACACCACTTTGAAATTCAATCGAATATAGAGAAAAGTTAATATTTTTATTACCTTATTACCATAGAAACCACTTTGATTTTTTAACTAATCTTTCATTTTCATAGCATGAAATCGATTATGAATTGATTAATGTTTATTTAAAATAAATATTACATCAGAAAAAAAAATAGTGGGGCAATGCAAGCTAAGCTATAACTACAAGGTCATTTGGTAAATGGTACCCTCCTAAGGTGTTTATATTGAAATTACCATATTACAACAGAGACCACTCTACTTTTTCCATTATGCTTTAATTTTGCATAACAAGAAATATATTATGAATTAATGAATGTTTATTTGAAATAAATCTTGATTCAATGGATCCAACAGTGGGTAAAGGTGGTGCAATCAAAACCATAAACTCAATCAAGTAATTGGTAGATGTAAGCTAAAATGTTGTTTATTTCAATTATTTATAATTGATATGTGGCCAATTAAAATAAAATTTTCTTGCTTCCCTACAAGTACCGAAAAAATGTATTTACTTATTTTAGATATGGAGGGCTTTCTATATGAGAAATACATTTAACATACAATAGGACAATGCTAGTCAAGCTCAGTAAGGATTATATCAACTTTGTGAGGTGGCCTATAAGAATTTATAACATTATTACCACCAAAATGTAAAGTGGGATTCTAGTTTGAAAATATCACTTCGCTTATGTTGAAAACTGTTCAACGGGATCCAATAAAAAAATATCAAATTTATTGAATCCAATACTCACTTGGGGAAAGGGACATTGCAATATAGTTGACGGAATTACAATAAGAGATCTATAAAAGGTTTGAAAAAGAATTTTTTTCCTTCATTTATAAAAAAAATTTGTTTATTAAATTAGGTGCAAAGGGAAACCCTTCTGAAAATATTATGGCTGGGATGAACAGAAGATGAAAAGATTGTACAAAAGATAAGTGGTTAGTGACCAATTTGTCTAAAAACATATCACAAATAGTGTCTCAGGATTGATTATTGTAGAGGTCATAAAATATTTGGAAAAAGAAAATTCTAAATAACTATTTATCATTTCAAAATTTTATTACGATGATACTCATTAACATTGTAAGGAATATATATACATTCATATGTTATTATGAAGGTACTGCTTAAATTTTTGAATTTTGAGATTGTAGAAATATAAGTTGGGAGTATTTATATTTTCACTGATTATAAGTTGAGAGTATGAATGTATAACTTGTGTGCGTAATGTATATAAAAAAATTTATTGTAAAAAAACTGAGCATTTTTTTAATCGAATATGTATTCCTAAATCAATTATGAGCATTCTTTATTAGTATATTTTGCTTTCAAAATTAAAAATGTATAACACATCAATTGAAATGAAATAAATGCAATAAGGTCTATAAATATTCATTACCCTACAACAATACACTTGATTCATAAAAAATTTGAAGAAAAAATTTCCTATTTGAATAAAAAGTGAGGAACATCCTTTGATTTTTACCTAATTCACCATCCACAACTATTTGATTTTTGATATAATTATAAAAAAGGGATGAGTTTTTATTTTTGGATTAATTCATCACCCTCAACTATTTGATTTTTTTTTTTTTTTGATTTACTTATAAGAACACATGCAACATGAAACTGATAATACTTTGTATAAATGGTGTTTTGGCACACACGATCCAAAAGGCTGATTCATCACACAAGAAGTAAAAATCTTGGCGGAGTCCAGCTCAAAACAAGTTCAATGATATGTGGAACTACATAGTGGCTAAAAAATTTAACATAGATTCTAATTTAGAAGACAATAACTTGTTAGATGAGTTGTGGGATGGGTAATATTTGACGACCACCTATTCCTATCAAACAATTTTAGGTGACATTTATTTTCAAATATTACCCTCCAAAAATGTAAAATAGTGTTATTTTTACACTTTTCATAAAATAAATATAAAATTATATTGTATATACTTAATTATTTTAATATATATTAATATAATTTATATATAAATCTCTAGAAAAATGACGGTCATATCTAAAATTTGCAAGTATTTTACGGTTAAAATCATAAAAGAATGTCTAAACGGCATCATATTTAACCCCTAATTATGGTCTTTGTTATAACCATTGAAGGACATGGAAGATGTTCAAGATGTTAATAGATAAAAAATTGAAATAAAGGGAGCTTATTTTTGGAGCTTTACTATTATTTATATTCTTAATTTGGGATCCCATCTTCGAGAATATTGTTTCAATAAAATTAAAAAGAAATCTTACAATGTTTTACTATAGTTATATGTTTAGTAAAGCAATTTAAATTTATTTCACATATATAATTGAATACAAAAATATATATGGTTTTTTTACTATTAATTTTAATTAATTTAATATCCATATTTAAATATGAAAATATATATGGAATGGTTTTACACATAATTACATTCTCCTACTACGAATAGTCTCCATCTATTAGTTTCATCAGAATATCTTTAGTAATTCTCTAGTTACGCCAAGGTTCAATCGCATCATACTAAATGAACCTAGAAGTGTCTCACATCTCTTGAATTTAATTAGCCTAGTGGCCACTAGGCCATAAGACATTTTAATTATTCAAATATGCATTGTTTACTCTTAAAGGAATTTAAAATTGATAAGAACTTTATTCTAAAGCATAAATAATGCCTAACAACAACTATCATGTGTAAAATAGAAGTGTGTTCTATTTATAACAAAGTATAAATCGCCTAGTAGATGGTAGCTCAAATAAAATAGATACATGTTTTGTTTAGTCTAAAGTATAAATAATTCCTAGTGTCGCTAGCCCATATATCGGGTTCTAATATTAAAAATTTTGGATTCTAATTTTTTAATTTTCAGATTCCAATAAATGAGGTTTTGGATAGCAGTAAATTCCAATTTATGTGATTTTGGATTACAATATATGTGGTTTTGGATTCCAATACATGTGGTTTGGGGTTCCAATATATCTGATTTTAGATTCTAATATGTGTGATTTTGGAGTACATATAATTCCAATATATTTACCATTTTGGAATCCAAAACTAGTAATATAGGATTGTAATATTGCCTATATTTATTAGTTGTTAAGATTGGAATAACTCCAAATTTAGTGAAATAATCGTTATGTATATATGTGTGTATGTATGTATCACATGACTAGTGGATAATTATGTGGGGTTTGAGTCCACTTTGGAGTAACGTAAACATAGGATATGCATGGATTGCACTTCAACCAAAACACTAACATTTTAGAATGGGATTTTTCTCTTAATGGTTCAAAGTAATCACATAAAACATAGGGTTTTGTAATTCTGTCACACTTAGAGTTTCTCTGTGAAGGTCAACAAAGACTGTCACAAGATCACAACAATTTATTTACTACTAATGTGTCAACATACAAAACCATCTAAAAGGGACTGAACCATCGATGCTTTCATACATGTTTAACTTTTTGCACTCTAGTTCCATAAATAAATCACTTATAGATAATTTCTAGTATCTAAAATTAATTTAAATTTGTGAGCTTAGCCTCTTGCTTATGTAATCACCTAAGTGCATTCATTTCTTTCTATTTTAGAAATAATTTCCATGTTCTATGTTGTGAATTATTAATGAGAGTATAATTTTATTTGTGTGTCAATCTTTATTAGTTAATTTGAATATAATAACCTATTTATAACCCTTTAACCCTTAGATAAATAAGTGTCCCACCTATATCATCCATATTTATTTTATTTTAGGGTTAAATCATTTACCAAGCCACTAACTAATCTAATCCTAAGCCTTACTCAATCCTTAGTTGCATAATCTTTATGATAGCTCTTGACTTTATTTTCATTTTTGTTTTCATGGATTACGTTACAATTCCCTTGTCTTATGCATATACCAATGATCCCAAATATAGTTTTATTATTTTTATTAGCATGGAAAGGATATTATTAATACTCTTGATGTATACACCCTAAATAAAATAAGGATTTGATATGAGCTATTTCTTACTGATTAATATACCTAGAATAATATACAACAATTAATCCACATTAACTGGATACAATCCAAATATAGGTATTAATATAGTAAAAAATTATAGATTCATTAAATGATTTCTTAAAACAAAACAAGAATAAGTAATTATCCGATTAGAGAGGTAAACATCTATCTAGGTGTGTAGACTAGTCGAGAAAGATCGATAAAAACATTTAAGTGCTTCATTATTGAGATTGTGACAAAAATGTTCATGTAGGAAACCATAAATCTCTTTTTGGGGCATAAGTACAATACTTTCCTTCTTTATATGGTTTTGGACTAATAGATGATGGGGTTTTGTATGTTTTGGTGAGTGTCGGTTGTTGGTTCCTAGTTTAATCTTGTCCCAAGTCATTACATGTTTCATATTTCTCCATGTGAATGTTGATGTAGCATGGCCATGTTGGTTGTCTAACTAGTTTTTCAATTCATTATGTGCCCTCCCAATATCTAATTGTTTAAATCATATTGTCATCCTATTAAACCATCTCTATGTCTCATTGTTTTAATGATTTATAGGTTTAATGATTTAGGTGACATTGTTGTAACTCAAATTACATGTTCATGCCTTGAAGATAAGGCCCCTTGCCTTTGGAACTTGGTATTTGGTATTTGTGTGAGTTTGTATTTTTACAAGTTTTTAAATGTAGTTCCACCCTAAGACCCTTAAAAGGAATATTTGAAGCATCTAGGGGTATGTGGGTCTTAGAAGTAGTTGTACAATTTTTGAAAAGTTACGAACTATAGTTACAATTTCAAGCCTCAAAAGGAATATTTCTTGTTTTTATAACTTTTCTACAAATTCTAAGTTGGTGCTGATATCCAACTTGCATGTCCTTCCCTAGGGCTTGAAATAAGGAATATTAGGAGAATAACATTTTACAATGAATAAAGTAACTTTTCAGTTTACCGGTTTGAAGATTCATGGTTCTTTGTAAAAATCCAACTCGCACTTTCATATCTAAAGTATGATGGCAAGGGCATGTGGCACAATTTGATATCATTTTATAAGAGGATAATTTTCGAGATTGCGATTAGTAGTTTCCCTTTTTATATACTTATGATTGTGTTTCAGCTCTAATTCCCGACAAGGGGGCATAACATCATATGATAAAATGACATAATGGAGGCAATTTTACATCACTCTAGTTGGGAGTTGCACAATTTTTGCAATAATGCTAACTCACATTCCTACCCCCATTAACCCTAATGCTAGGAAACATATCAAGCACCTCACGATCAAAAATCAATATAAGTTACTAAGAAACGTATGAGGACCAAGCCAATGATTGAATACCATTTCACTTATGTTAATCTAATGTGGCTAATCTGTCCACATGTTATCCTACATTCAAATACAAAATATAAAATCAACAAGAACAATTATAAAAATCCATGGGGTTATGGCCAACATTAATGAAAGCATTTGAAGGGAACTACATGGCTGGATTTAATGAAAAATCCCACTCTTTATATTCAATTCTTAATATTTCTAAGTGTTTTGGAGCCCTAGAACAAGAAGAATCCCTAATTTTTGTGATTGAGCTATACAAAGATAGTTTTTAGAGCTCGATCAATACCTTGAGTACTATCACCGATTTAGAGGAGAACTATGACTGATTTTGTGTAGGTAAGTTCTTGAATGAGGTCTTCATGTGTTTTATGGTACTAAGAAGTTGTAATAACCATTAGAGGAGGATTTTTTACATCTTGTGCTTTTATCAGTCCACTCCTTGAAAAAAATTGTTTTTTCCTTTTCCCTAGAACAATGAGATCTAGTTGAATCGTACGTAGAGCTTGTCCCACCTCACTTTTGACCTATAAAAATTAACCGATACAAATTTTGGTAATTTAAAATTAAATTATTTACTTCATATGTCGGATGTAGTGGAAAGCAAAGAAAACATGGAGAAAAATAATGTGAGTTATATTTCTCTAGCATTGTAATTCCCCCATCACCTAAATATCATGAATTATTATGGGCATGTGTACAAAATTATAACCTAGAGAAGATAGAGGTTAGAGATGTCTTCACCAATGGCTTGAGAAGAAATGTATCTTTTTACTAGAATCCAAAATAAATTGAGAAAGGATGACTTCATTGAAGAAATTGGGGATATCATTACCTTGTTGAATAAGATTGTAAGGAATGAGTGTGTTTATCATTAACATGATTATATTTCTATGTCTTTTCAAGTAATTCTAAGCGGAAATACAGATATTTACTTGGGATATCTTATAAGTGACTCCATCCATCAACAACTCATTAAGATGGTACTATAGATTGAAGGAGATTCCAAAACTAAATGTAAATTCTACATGAATTCATAACTGGTATATAATATTGCATGTCATAGATAATTCTCGGGTTTAGAAAAGGTCAACTAATTTTCTCAATTTAGGGTATATGATGTATACCCACAATTCAAATTTGAGAACTAAAAGTATAACTTCAGATTGGTTCATGATGTATTCTTTTCCCCTATTATTTTTTTATTCAGGAATGAATGGGAAAAATATAGGATGTTAACAAGATCAAGAGAAGTGATCACTAAATATAGATGGTATTTCATCTAATTCCAATTTTTCAATTACATTATAGTAAGTTGATTCCAAAGCACACCATACATTTTTCCTAGGTACCTAGATTATAAATGTGCACTATTGCAATTATCAAGAAATATTTTGGAGTTCCATAGGATCATTACAAGAAATCATAACACTAACTGTCAAGTTCCCAATTACCACTGGGAGATATAAAAGCCTCACTATTGTTAATGTGAGACTCATAGAAGGTGATATGAAAAAGATTATCATACATATATTTTAGGCCAAACATAATTATGACATAGAGTGGGTAGTGTAGAAAGCCCTTGGAAATACATATGAGTATGATCCTCATTATTAGAACTATTGGATGGAATGTAGTGATGAGTAAGAGGTGATAATTAGATAATTTTCTAGAATGACCGTTACCCAAGTCATTGATTACAAGATTGCAATTGTTCCTAAGGGTCTAGTGGATGAAAGAAATACAATGCAAAATTACTACATGGATAAGGACATTACAACACAACCAATGTCACCCATTGATTTGAATATACAAGAAACCACATCCTTACATGAAAAGACAACTCATATAATCAAGAAGACCATGTTTTGGTTGTTAAAAAGGGTGTTTATCTTTCCCTATAAAATACTACAATTTTTATGGAAAACATAGCCACTAGTGCAATGAAGGATATACTTACACCTTTTGTGAAAGTGGTCACATGTTTAGATTCATTTAATCAAAGAGAACCGTAGATTTATATCAAGGGGTCATTTAAAGGAGCAATGAACGAGATACATGTAGCCATTAGTAGGAAAGAGACCTCGTGTGCAATTAACATTAAGTATTGAGAAAAGAATTGAAATATTTATCTATTGTTTAATTCACTCTGATCCAAGTTGTCCCTCATCCCATTTTCAAGGAAAAGGTGTTATTGTTCAAGGAAAACCCCAAAAAGATAGATCATTTTCTACCGTGAAAGGATCACCTAGAAAAGGAAATCAAATGAGGGGAAGTGTTTAACTAAGGAAACCCATGATGATTCTGATATTGGATCCCCATCCCTATGAAACTAGAGGAGGAGATAAATACCAAACATGTTGTAAGGATAAAAAGAGAAAATTTGGTAACACCTATAGTAATAGTATCTACACATGCACCAAGTCAAGGAACTACTTTAGCCCTCGAAATACTTGTTGAAGTTTCTAATATCCTAGAGGTAGTGGATGTTACCCCACCTCCTATGTCATAAGAAGTTCCGGTCCCAACACCAATTAAATAAAATCAAGTCTTGAGTATCCTCATGATTGCGAAGTAAATAGGTGTAAGAAACATTTGTTGAATAGGTCTTCATTGAATTATTACATGTATTGAATAGAGATGTTGGGGCTGACCTTCACACAAATATCTCCAAGTTTCATCCATTTCACCAACTAAAATTATAGAAGGAATTTCAACATCTCATGAAAATTCCACCATAGAAGAGGCTACAATGATAGAGTCAGTGAAGGCAAATGCTAGAGAATTTCTATTGGTAGAAAGTGAAAAACCAAAAGCAATGGACCCTGTTCAATAAAATTTAGACATGGTGGAGAAAATAATTCCAATGCATTAATTTTTAGAGAAATTTGTAGAAAATAATTCCCATAATAAGAAAAAGTGTAAAATGATCTATTCGAGAGCCTTTCTATCTAGGAAGGAAGGGGTTGAGGTTGAAGCTAGTAGATGTTAGAAATTATGGCAATGAGGTGGTTTGTGGGGAATCAAAGTGATTATAAAAATTTTGTATGATTCAAAATTGGTAAATCATCCAATCTTTAAATTACCTTAAATGTGTGACAAGAATGAATATTCAACGAGGGGAGAGAAAAGAAAAATTCATGAACATATGTAAAGTCTAGATTTAATATGGGAAAATCGTAAGGAACAAAAACCCACCGAAACCAAGAACTAGGCTTAGGAAAAAAATGTCATGCAAATGTTACATGATTTCATGGTTGAGCTCCAACTTAATTTGGAGCTACAAATCTAAACATTTTAGCAGTAACAATTTATCCTTCAACAAACTACTACATTTTTGGAATCTTTAACTACCAAATGTGGTCTAGAAATAATTGACCATTAGTAAGCTTCAACTTACAGGGAAGAAATAACTTCGCACATGCTAAGCTGCAACTTATAATTTTTTAAAATTTTAATCACACTTGATTTGTTGTCTTCTACAACTGATGGTGACCTCCAATTTTTATCACTCTTCTTATTCTCTTTGTTAATTATTCAATTACCATCTAGAGTCTTCTATACAAAGCTCATTTCACTCAAAATTTCATCTCGGGTTCTCATCAATCAAACTTTTGTGTCTAATTTTACTTGAACATACACTTGTAGTTCTCCAAGTTTCATCACTTCATAGTCAAATTTATTTCTCTCTCCTATTATTAAATTTTCATGCTTTAAATACATTAAAACCCATCTTATTTTCTCAACACATGCCATCATCTATGAACTATTTCCAAAAAAATCTACATACTAAAAATTGAGCTTAAATAAACAAGCAAGGTTCCTCTACATGAATCTTGACTTTTCATGTTTTATGACTCTTCACATGAGTCATTCTTCCCATATAAAAGTGTATAAAATAATACTTTACAAAACTACCTCATAAATTTTTCTTCTTGTATCTGAATTTTTAACTTCTCCATTAACTTCTCCATGAGCTCCTTCACTGGTATAAAAATGTGTCATGTTTTCCTCCTCTTAAACCAGACCTTACGGTTTCACGTCAAGATCAAACATATTACACACTTGATATGATAGATTCTCATTCAATAAGATTCATATTACAACCACACATCATTTTGATGAAAATTGGGTTATACTTTCCTTTGAATTGTTCCTCACAAAATTTCTTGATTGAGACAAAATTTGTCGAGAAATTTCTACTTTGTTTCAAGATGAGTCAACCTAATTTATTTTACAACACCTTTCCGACCTTATTATTGACATTAAATATGATTTTTGGAATTTTTCATGAGATAAAATTTAAATTTTTATGATTTTACAACTTCATGAGGATTACACTTGTCAAACCAAACATGTACAATCACCAAGAAACATGAGCCGATGAAAAATATTCGGGTTTTTTTATATCATATTTATGATAACCTTGATTGATTGTAGGGAAATGTGAGCTAATGAGAAATATTTAATATTACTTCGTAATAAAATTTAATTTATAAGGACCTTTTCAGATTGTGATGCCTAAACAAATAAGACAACTCCACACACCTTTGTGTTGGCAGCCTTGTTAGAGTGTAAAACTCAAAAAAATGAGACATATCCACACACATTTGTGGTGTCACCATTATTAGAGTGTGAAGTATAAACCAATGAGACACCTCCACACACCTTTGTGGTGCCATCCTTATCAGTGTGAAGCATAAACCAATGAAATAGCTCCACGCTCTTCACAATGTAAGAAAAAGCTTAACCTCCACTAACCACCATGAGAAGCTAGAAAATAAGGAGGATCCATGCCCTTAAAAATGTTAGACTTTTGATATCCTACATCTGACCAATGCACAACATGATCTAATAGGAAAGATATGCATTCCATTCAAAATTTTCATTGTCATTCTTCACAATTTCTAGCTCTATGTTAGGATGAAAGATTAGCTAATTAGAAGGTTCCATGTGTCTTCACATTTCATGGTGTAAAATTGCATTTATTTTTTTGCAACTTAATTATTTTCTTTACATTTTCTAGGAGAACATAAAAATTTATCTAACCCTTTTTATTCCATAGGTGAAACTTTGTTGCAACTAATTCTTCTCTTGAGAACTTTTGGGAGGACCCAAAACTTTATCTAAGCCTTTTTATTCCACGTGTTTTTCAGGTTTTAGTTATGGGCATGCATGAAGAATGTTGAATAATGATGAACCTCATTTGATATGCCTTACAATGCCTACCCGAAATATACTTCAATTCTTCTCATTTCGATATGTAAAAATTTAAATGGCCATAAATTCCTCTAGTGAGATCCAAAATGTGCAAAGGTAGACTCATTGGAAAGGTATCCTTGAGTTCTCAAAAACACATACCTTCACCATCTCCAAAATATCTAGCACATGTTGGAATAAGAATTTCAAACTTGTAGATCATTTGAGCTGAGTATACCAATTTTATCGATACCTACGGTGGACATCAACCTCACAGACCAAGCTTGTAATATCCGAAACTATCCTAGAACCATCCTAAAAGATCAAAGAACTAGCATGAGACCCTTTCACACCAATGACATATACCTATCTACATGAAATTTCAATCCTCCTTTACCATCAATGCCATGTGACATCAATGAAAACACCAACCAATGCAACATGGTTTAATAATCTCCCCCTTTGTCATTGATGACAACAAGCTCAAAAACTTTGATGGCAAGCCAATGCACCAAAATATTTAAATATACAAGCCAATGAATTCTTGTTTCTGTCACACTCTCTCCCACTTCAGAATCTATGAAAAAGGTTCACACACATAACAATATGAGTAAAAGGAATGAAAAACATGATAAAGCATGTTCTTACCTCAAGATTCTCCGCCTGGAAAGTTGTTTCTCTTTTTCTTGATAACATATAATTAGATGTAATCCTTTCTTCATTAAAAACTTACAATACTCCCCTTCAGATATTCATCCATTTCACGTTCTATAAATTCTTTTTATGAAATTTTTGACTTGTGCCTTCGGTTAGAGAACTAACTCCCCTATCTAGACTCAACATGAGCCTTCTTGGAGAAACTTTGGCACTTGAGATTCCCCCTATCATTTTGAGATCTTTAATGACTGATAGGGGATGAAATTACCCCAAATTTATACCTTAAATTTTCAAAATATTCTCTTGGTATATGTTTAGTCATTATATCAACTACTTATTCCTTTGTAAACACATGTTCAAGCCTTATTTTTTAATCATTTTCTTGTTCCCTCAAAAAGTGATATTTAATGGGTAAGTGTTTTGTCTTAGAGTGTATGTGTGATACATATGATAAAGAAAATCCTAATGGCTTCCATTTTATCCATAAGAGATAATGTCACATGAAAATCTACTCCTTTTCATTTGAACATATCCTTTACATATGAGCCTTGACTTGTTTCTTTTAACTTCACCTTTTTCATTCAACTTGTCTCTAAACACGCACTTGGTTCCAATAACAATTTAATTCTTTGGCATAGTTACAAGCTCCCATGTTTCATTATTTTCAATTAGGTATAGATCTTTATTTATTTCATTCTCCCAATTATGATCCTTGCTTTAGCCTCCATGAAATTCTTTGGTTTTATTTTGAACAAGAGAGCAAAATTTTCTTTATTTTGAGTAATTTTTAGCCTTCTTCTTGTTTGGATCCCTACTTCTTTATTTATTATGATTAGAGTTTGAGGATAGCCTATTTTAACTTGCCTTGAAGGTATCTTAGTATCAGGTCTCTCTTCTTCTTCATCTTCAAATTCTGAAATTTCTTCATCATCATGATTTGTAGTAGTTTGTGGAGTCTCATTAGGATAAGTTATGCCCATCTTCAGACATGATTCATCAATTGTGACATTAGTAATCTTACTTATATTTTTTGGCTCTTATTGTAGCATCTATATGTTGAAATAACAACTAAGTAGCCTAAGAAAATACCTTCATTACTCCTTTAATCATAATTACCTGATTTTCATCTTTTGTCTTGATGTAGCACTTACTTCTAAATACCCTTAGATGATTTACGATTGTAGTTATACCTTTCAAATCTCTTAAGGTGTATTTTTGTGGTTAATTATGATTTTATATCTATTTAAAATGTATACTATTGTTCTAACTACTTCTCTCCAATATTCATCGAGGTAATTTTGATTTATTAATCATAGTTCTATCCATTTATTATACTATTATATTATTTATTTATACTAACCCATATTGTTAAGGTGTCTTTGTAGATGATAATTGTATTCTTATTCCATTATTATCAAAAAATTCATCAAATTCATCGATCAAAACTCTCTTCCTCCATTAGACGTCAATTTTTTTATTTTTAGATTATATTTATTTTCCACTAGTACTTTGAATGCTTTTAATATTTCTAGTGACTTTGAATTATATTTGTGGAAGGAAATCCATGCCATCATTTTAAAATCATGAATCAACAACATAAAATAGTTGTCTCCTTGAAAATGCTTTATGTTTTGGTTGGTCATACAAGATCAGTTTGTATCAACTCTAGAGGATTTGTAGTGGAGTACTCTTTTGATTTGAAACTTATTTTAGTTTTTTCCCATGAATGCATGCTTTACAAAGCTTATCAGCTGGTTTTTATCCTAGGCATGTTCCTTACATATCTGTTGGAACTAATTCTAACAAGGTTATCAAAATTGAGGTGTCCTAGTGTTCTGTGCCAAATCAAAATTTCATTCACCTTATTAGTGAAGCATTTTTGTTTACCTCCTTTAAAACATATATATTATTTTTGTTCTCTTTGAATTTCCAACCACCTTACCTAATTTTAATTTCCGTATATCACATCCCTTGTCATGGAACAATCCTATACATCCCTACTTGCACATTTGAATGACACTCAAGAAATTGTACTTAAATCCCTCAATATACAACACATTTTCATTGATGGATTTTCCATTGTCAAGACTTAGTTTACCTTTTCCCACAATATTTGCTGAGTTATTATCACCAAACCTTATGGTACTTGAAGCATTTTCTTCCAGAGAGATGTACTTACTCTTGTTTCTTTTTATGTGTCTTGAGCACCCACTATCAATATACCACTCTAAGTATTCACTTTGAGAATGAAAGGAAGTTTGGGCTATTAATCCTTGTTCCTTTGCATTATTAGGATTTGATTTTACAATGTAAAACTTAGTTTTTTCTTTGGAGGTATTTGATAAAAAAAACTTATCTATATGCCCATATTTTCAACAATTATAGTAAATAAGACCATCCTTACTTCTCAAATGATTAAAATCAAGATTTCTACTATGACCTTTATAATATTTTCTACATTTTGAGGATTTGTGATCAAATTCATTGCATGAAAAAAAAAAAAACCATAAAATGAATGGGCATAACTCATAACATGATTTTGTCTGCTGGAATGATATTTATTCCTTAAATCAAATTTCTTAGCTTTTGGAGGTTCTTGAGTTGTCTTTGTTATTTTCTTGCTTGTTGATTTGTTAGCCTCATTATTCTCCTCAAATCATAGACCAAATTAATCATTGAAATCTCTTTTCTCTCCTAACAGTCATCTTGTTCATTTTTTCTCTTCTCAAAATTGTGATAAATATTAAATTTGGTGGAGTTTTGATCTAATTGGGTCTGCAGTAACACCGGCTCAAATTTTAGCTTTAAATGATCTTATTCTTTGATTTTAAAAGATTATTCAATCAACGTAATTTGTGCCTCAAATTCCTTGACCATATATCTATGTTCTTGAGATTCTTTGTTTTTTTCTTGGGAAGACTGATTTTTCCTTCAAAAATTTTCACCATCAATTTAAGTTTCTAATTCTTCTTTATTTGATGTTTCATCTCTTCTAAAGAAATGATTAATTCATCCTTAAGGCTAAATTCTACATCTTCTTCATTTGAACTGTCATATACGGTCTAAATTTTTCCTTTTAAATTAGTTGAACGAGATACTTCCACAACCATTAACAATGTTTCAACTTGATTCCTTTCATTATCACTCTTAGAGTTTTGAGAATCACTTGACTGAGAAGAGATTAAACCTTCTTGGGTGTAGAAGTTCATCTTGATTTTGAAGTATTTATTCTATCCGCCTTACTTCTTGATTCAATTTATTATTTTTCATTTTAGAAGAACGTTCATCATATTTATGCCACTTGTGTTTATTAGGACATTTTGTAGAGAAATTAACAACTTGAACATAATTGAAACATTTAAGTGATAGCTTCTCTTTGTACTTACCTGATCCTCTTTTAGCTTCCTCACAAACATGGCTTCCACCTTCTCATCATCTATCTCTATATAAGATTCAAATTAATTCTTCTTGAATTATTATTTATTATCATCCTTTAAGGCTTCCTCCTTATTTACTGACCTTGATTCACTAATTCTCATCTCATATGCAGTTAAAATTCCATGAAGATCATCCATTATCAAGGTGGTTAAATCCTTGGCTTCCTCATGCTAATAGTTTGGAATAAAATTGAGGATCTAGATCTCAACACTTTTTGAACAACTAAACTCTCTTCTATTTTCTCTCATAAACCTTTGATTATATTTATAACTTTATCCACAATTTACAAGTATGATGGAATATTTTCACCTTCCTTCATTTCCATACTTTCAAATTAAGCACAATAAGTCTATAACTTGGCCAATTATACCTTACTGTCTTCTTAATAAATAGTATTCAATTTTTCCCAAATTTCCTTAGTTATGGTACACCGCATGAACTTTATGAACTCATCCTCATCTAGCCCAAAGAGAATTTCATTTATGGATATCATTTTTTTAATTTCTCTCTTTCTGTTGCATTGGTAGGAGGTATAGCTGGAATAGTGTGGTCAAGTGTCAATTGATTTACATATGTCTAACCCAAATGACATTAGGTAATTATTCATTCGATACTCTAGAAGGCATAATTTGATCCATTAAATAAAGGATATTTGGAGGTGGAAAAACCACTTTGTGATTGATTGCTTTATGATCTGAATTTTTCGATCTCCCTTGAGATGCTCAAATCACCACACTAGGGCTAGGATCTTATACAAATTGTTATAAATATAGGAACTAATATGGGGAGGTGAAACAATACTTATTAAAATTTTGTGAAATTCATAATTGGTTAATCATCCAATCTTTAAATTACCTTAGTTGTGATAAGAATGCATATTCAACTAGGAGAGAGAAAAGAAAACAAACATTCATGAACACATGTAGAGACCATATTTAATGTGGGAAACCCATAAGGGACAAAAACCCACTAAAACTAAGAACTAGGCTTAGGACATAAATTTCCTGTAAATGTTACATGATTTCATGGTTGATATTAAACTTAACCTAGAGCTACAACTCTAAAAAATTTACCGAACAACCAATCGGTATTCGATAAGCTAATATTTTTCTAGAACCTTCAAATATTAATTTTTTTCTAAAAACAAATGACATTTAGTAAGCTTCAAATTATAGGAAGCAAAAAAATCCCCACATGCGAATATGTCGGTTATAATTTTTTAGAATTTTGATAAGACTTGATTAGTTTTCTTCTATAATTTATGGTGACCTTTTAATCAGTGCACTCTTCTTCTTCTCTTTATCATTTATACAATTACCATCTAGAGTCTGTTATACAAAGCTTATTTCAATCTAATTTTCATCGAGGTTCTCATCAATCATAATTTTGTTCTTGAATTTTTCTTTAGCATACACTTGTAGTTCTCCAAGTTTCATCACTTCATACTCAACTTTCTTTCTTCTCCCCTATTCTTAATTTTCATGTCTTTAATACATTAACACCCTTCTTATTTTCTCAACACATTCGCTTAGCTTTGTAATCTTTTCAAAAACATCTAAATGCTTAAAAATTGAGATTAAATGAAAAAGTAAGGTTCTTAAATAGAACTCTTGAATTTTCATGTTTTATGACTCTTTGCATGACTCATTCTTCCCATGTACAAGTGTATACAAAAAAACTTTACAAAACTAGACTAATATCAACCTTAACTAATTGCCAAAAATGTGAGCCAATAAGAAAGCTCCACATTTACTCTGTAATTCACTTTCATTTACAAATACCTTGTTAGAGTGTGAAGAATAAACTAATAAAACAACTCCACATACCTTTGCGGTGTCGGTCTTGTCAGAGAGTACAAAGTTTAAACCAATGCAAAAAAATCCACACACATTTACGGTATTAGCCTTATCATAGTGTAAAGTATAAACCAATGAGACAACTCCACGTATCTTTGCGGTGTCATCCTTATCAAAGTGTGAAGCATAAAATAATGAGACAACTCCACACTGCTGTTCTCAATGTTAGACAATTCTTAACCTCCACTGGCCACCATGAGAAGCAACCAATAAGGAAGATCCATGCCCTTAGCAATGTTAGAATTTTGACATCCTATATCTAACCAATGTAAAACATGATGTAATAGGAAAGCTCCATGTTCCTTTCATATTTTTAAGTGTCGGCCTTCACAGTTTCCATCTCTATGTCAGATCATGAAAGATGTGCCAATTAGAAGGATCTACACATCTTCGCATTTCATGGTGTTAGACCATCTTTCTTTTGTCACAACTTATTTCTTTTCTTTGCAATTGTAGGGTGGAATCGAAAATTTATCAAACCTTGTTTATTCCATTGGAAAAAAAAATTGCAACTACTTATTTTCTTCATAACTTTCTTCTTTTCTTCACCTTGTTGGGTGGACTGAAACTTTATCTAACCCTATTTATTCCATGTGTTTGTTGAGTTTTAGAAGTGGGGATACATAAATTATGTTGACTTATGATGACCCACCTTTGATCTTCCTCACCACGAGGACCTGAAATATAATTAAATTATGCTCATTCCAACTCATAAAAATTTAAATGACCATAAATACCTCAAGAGAGCTCTAAAATACACTAAGTTAGATTCATTGGAAAGGTGGTGCAATGGTATACTAGTTTTAAATTTTATGTTATGTAGAACATACTTACCTTAAGCATGCATGAATTTTCTTGACACATGAGCACTTTCATTCATGGTTATTTCCATCATCCATTGCATGAGGATCTCATCACACATTTCATTCCTTATATACATTTGATCTTCACTAACTCACAAGTGTTATCTCTATACCACCATCACAATCCTTACATTCATATAAATATTATAAACATGAAAACATGAAATGATTACCTTTATTTGCTTTGTATCTCATTGGTTCTTGGATGGTCATCTCCTTATAAGCATCATCCCTATACACTCTTACTACCATTTCATACCGTGATTCCTTATGCAATCACAATCTATGCATTATCCTTGACACACAAGCCTAGACCTAGATAGACCTCATTGTAATTAGTTCTCAAATGAACATATAGGTTTATAAATCATTCCCTACACTCCTAAAAATATCATCTCTGCTCACACAAGGTGTTTAGACCCCAAAGTACATGGTTATACTCTTTCTCTTTCACTACAACCTCACTTTAGGATTTTGTTAGCTTGTAGCCCTCTCAACACACAAATAATGTAACATATTAACTCTTCCTAAAACAACCATATAATCTAATCGGTAATCTATATTCCCTTTATCAAGCTCTAACTCATGTCTAAATTTCATCATCTGTTACTTTGTAAGGAATTTTACTTCTTTAGGTTCTACTATACAAATTAGCCCTATTTTGACTCTAAGCTATGACAATAGACACATACATTCATGATCTCACCTGCTAATCAATGGATCTAGTTTAGGAAATATATTAATAGGGTATCTAAAAAGTTTGAATTCTTGGTTGTTTGGTTTTATCCCTTATGTAGCTCTTTCTCTTCATTTATAGTATATTATTATAGTCTTCTCTGCAATCATACCCAAAACTTTCCCACACATGTTAAATGGAGAATGATATTAAATACACTACTAGTATTCTCCTAAACAAAAGTTTTCTCAAAATTTTATGATTTTTGACTACATAGAAATCAAAATACATAAAGCCCTAGTTTGGGTCCAAGAGGAAAAAATTGGAGTTACAGGACAAATTACAAATTTTTAAGACTGTAAAATTCCATGTTTCTTTTGTTACCTACTTCCAGTCATCCATGCACTTACAAGTGTGTTAGATCGATGTTTTCCTTAAATGCCATTTTTGAGGTCTCAACCACAATCAAGACAATATAGAGACAATTGGCAATTCTAACAATAACATGTAAATTGAATAGCAAATTCTCTGCAAAAATATGCCTTTTGTCTTATTCATTCAACATACTCCTTGATAACATAAAAATTAATATTTCAGCATCCTTCTTCTCTATGGAATTCTTCATACACACCTAGACTAAAAACTACTAAATCTCATAACTAGCTCCTAAAAGAGGTCAACAACTTACCAAATCTTAGAATGAGATGAAAAAACATTGAAAAAACTTCTCCATTCATTCCAATTCCTATTCTTACTTACATCACATCAAATATAGTCTTATTTGATCATGAAACAACCAATATACATCTTTTTACCCTACTTACACACCTAAACCTCACTTTTACAAACATATACACTCTTATACTTACTCAACTAAAGAAAAACTCACTCTCATGAATTCAAACATATTTGAATAGTTTACCTATAAACACTCTATAACACTAATGCTCCTCCATTAGATTTCCCTGGTGGGAAAAATTTGAGCTCCTCCTCAAATACAATGCCAATTTTTTCTTTTTCCTTGCCTTCCAATTTCTTTTATCAATATTTGATGTTCCACTTGGACCTATTGAACTCCTCTCTGCCTACCTAATACCACTTTGAACCTATGCCTACATTTCTCCTTTATAGTTTGGATTTTCATGTTTTTTTCTTTCGTTTCCTCTATCTTCTTTAGGAAATTTGATAGTGACTCTATCTTTCTTTTTCAAGATGATGATCTGTATTCACAATGTTAGGTTCAAAAATATAGGGAATTAGTTCCTTCTCCAATTGTTCCACCATCATTTTCTCCTCATATTCACATTTATACTCCTTATAGGCTTATCTTATTTTCTCTATGAAGATAAAATATTCAATGTAAGGCATAACTCCTTTGTATTCTTTAAGAATCCATATGGATTCTTCATTTTATCTCATCCCACTATAATTGGTTATCATCATGACATGATGCTTGTGCTTTAGTGGTTTCTAGTTTTTATATATTCTTAGAATTCTTGGTTCCTCCTTGTATTTATTTTGCTTCTTGTGCTATGCATCTCATCTCTTGTTCTTGTACTAACCTGGTATTCCTCCCGATTTATCCTATAACTGAAGATAGTGATCATTTCTTGATTGTAGATAGTAACTAATTCCATATCATAACCTCTTGAACAAGTTTTCCTAATTTGGTTTATGCCATTTTCTTCATGATGTTGTTTATTGTCAACTTCCACCTATCCTTCTCGTATCTATTGACCTTGCCATTATTCTTTGACTGCATATAGGCATAATATGAATGTTATGAGTGGTCTTTACCTGATTTGTCTCATATTTTTCATATCGTTCATTATGTTGTCTTCCCCATAATTTTCTTTGTTTGAATACTACATTAGTCCATAGTAATTTGTATTTTGATCTCCTTTCTTACATCTTATCATTATTCAAAGAGTTTATAGTCTTATTTTCTTGAAATTATGAGTTCCCCATAGGCACATCCTTCATAGGGTAGTAGTGTGCACTTGAGAACATCAATATTCTCATCTTACTACTATTTTTCAATTTACAAGCATTGTGAGATACCATATTTATCAGGTGATCATCCTTCCTACCTTGATTCATCACCATACTCTTGTTTATCATTATTTTTCTGATATCTTTTTTTTAACCACCCTATTTCATGTTCATGCCATTCATAACTGTATAACATGGTCCCTCTACTAAAAATAAGATCCTCCATACTCTACATTAATCATCTTGCTCTTCACTCCACATTTTTTTGTTTGTCAACTAATCTTAGTGTAATATACTCATTACATTGTCTAGGTTCATGTTCATACTTTTCCATTTCCACCTTTATGACTATTCTTGGAAGAATTAATAGCCTATTTAAGGAAACACCTATAAGCAAACATTTGAAATATTATTGAAATTCAAAAACATGCTTAAAAGAATCATCATTTATACCTTCTTACTATTTTAGATGCCTGAGTTGGATCCCCATTGATTGTTTTTATTGTGATAAGATTTGGTTTTCACTCCATGGTCCTATACATAACTCCATCTTTCTTGATAATTTGTTTTGATTTTTCAACAACCATGTGGACTTCCCAATCTCTCAAATTCTTCTCATTACTTCTTGATTTTGTGCCATGCTACATGGAACTATTTTTTAAAGTCTTCTCTCATTCTTAAGTCCATCATGTCTTGACTGTGTACCTAGTCTGTAACTTGTATATTTCAGTCTTTTAAGAGGATGTTTCCAAATTTTTAGAGGGCTCTAGAAACATTTTGTTGTTCCCTATTTCACTAGTTTCTCTTGGTCATTCAACATTCATGTTCATACTTGAAAAATAATCTCTACAACCTCCATTCAACATACTAACACATAGTTAGATTCACAAATAAGAGGTTCTTCACCTCCTTAGCTACTTCTTGCATGCTTCCAACTTGTTTTCCATTTAATTTCATTTCTATACTTATGTGTAGGTCTTGTCACTTCCTTATTCATTGTTTATTATCATACATTTCTTTATCCAATTTCTTCCCTTTGTTCTAGGTATCAACTCTCATGGTACTAGATGTCTCATTATTCCTTCTTACTAATTGGTATTCATCTTGATTGTATGTATCCATAAGGAATAGCTGTCTTTCTTCCTTTTTTTCTCTGAATTCCTTCTCATTTTCTCTTACTGACATATTCCTTTCTTGTTCTTATTTCTTTGCAAGGACTGAGTGTCCTTCACTTTCTCTATTTTGGTCTTTAAGTGACCTTTCTGCTTGCACTCTTTCCACAACACCTTCTTGTCTTCTTATTATCTTCTTCATTTAGATATTTCATAAGATCCTCTAGGACTATTTTCCAAGTACTTTCCTCTTCTTCTGTTATCTAAAAGAACTCCCTTCTGTCACACTTACCTAGGTGACTCAACTAACCTTCTTTTCATCACTCTCTTTTTCCTTTATGACCTTTATGGTCTTTCTAAGCCTTTCTTGTGCTAGTTCATCAACCTCCGGAGTGTTTCTTTGTCCACTTCATTAAGATATAACTGTTGCACTCTTTCATCAACCTTATCTTCATCTTGTCCTTTCAAGGACACACTCACCTTTTCTTCTTTCTTCAATGGCTCCCTCATGAACACTTGCACCTGATTCTTAGATTTCTCCACAAAATCCTTTATACCAAACACCATGCTCCTTTTTTCATCATCTCGTATACGGATCCATCAAAGGTGTGAGATTATTCTCTTTTCCATATTTCATTAGAAAACATTTATTTACTCTACCATTATAAACTACTCTTCTATCATATTTCCATGGTCTACCAGGAGTAAATGACATACATCCATAGGCATCACATCACATAAAAATCATCATGAAAAATACCAATATTGAAAGGGACACTACATTGCTAATTTACAAGAATCTGGTGGTCCTTATGAACCCACGTTATTGTATATGGTGTAGGGTGAACTAACCTTCTTAATCCCAACTTACTGACCATTTCCTCTGAGACAATGTTATATGTGCTACCATTATCAATAATAACATTCCATAGCTTACCTCTCACTTTACATATCATCCTCAATAGACTTTACCTACAATCTGGTTCTTGAACTTTAACCAGCTTGTTGTAAAAGGAATCTTCTTATGAACAAGGATTATCCATGACTCGATCATCATCTTTATAATTTTATTCCTCCATTTTTTCCATTCTTATCCCTATAACTTTGATCTCATGTTCTATACTCCTTTGTGCATTCATCATATCATCCATATTTACCATGACTCCTTGAATCAATTTCATAATCCCCTATAGGTATGTATTCTCCACCTTTTCCATAATATTCTACAATCACCTTCACACATTAAATTATTCTCCATATTATAAAGTTGTGAAATAAATCTGATCCTAACAGAGCTCAACTCTGATACCAAAAATGGTGCAAGGGTCTACTAGTTTTACATGTTATGTTGTGTAGAACATACTTACCTTAAGCATGCATGAATTTTTTTCGGCACATAAGAATTTTAATTCATGTTTCTTTCCATCATCCCTTACTTGATTATCTCATGACACACTTCATTCCTTATACACATTTTATCTTCACTAACTCACAGTGTTAGCTCTATACCACCATCACAATCCTTACACTCATATAAACACTATAGGCATGAAAACATGAAATGATTACCTTGATCTTATTTATAGCTCCATGGCTATTAAATGTTCATATCATTATACACATCATCCTTGTACACTCTTATTGCCATTTCATACCACGATGCTTTATGCAATCGCAAGGCATGCATTATCCTTGACACATAGGCGTAGACGTAAATAGACCTCCTTGTACTTAGTTCTTAAAAGCACATATTTCTTCATAAGTCACTCCCTAAACTCCTAAAGCATCTCATTTATGCTCATAGAATGTGTTTAGACACATTACATGGTTAAAATATTTCTTTTTCACTACAAACTCACTTTATACATTTATTAGCTTGTAACCCTCTCGAACACACAAATCTTGTAAAATATTAACTCTCCTTGAAACAACCATACAATATAATGGGTTATCTAGATTGCATTTATCAAGCTATAACTTATGGCTAAATTTCATCATTTTTACTTTGTACAAAATTGTATTTCCTTTGGGCTATCTTTGTATAGATTAGACCTATTTGAACTCTAAGTTAGAACAATAGACACCTACAGTCATGATCTCACCTGATAATCAATGGATCCACCTTAGGAATTATATTAATAGGGTATCTAGAAAGGTTTAGTGCTTGGCTATATTTTTGATCCCTCATGTGACTCTTTCTCTTCATTTCCATTATCTCACATGTTACGAGTCTTTTCGCAACCATGCCCACAACTTTCCCACACATGTGAAATGGAGAATTATATTAAATAAACTCTTAGTATTCACTCGTAAAGAAGTTTTCTCAAAATTTCATGATTTTTGACTGGATAGAAATCAAAATACACAAATCCCTAGTTTGGGCCCAAGAGGGAAAAATTGGAGTTACTGGAACAAATTACAAATTTTCAAGGCCTATAAATATTCCATGTTTATTTCCTTACCTACTTCTAGCTATCCATGCACTTACAACTGTGTTAGATCCATGTTTTCATTTACAGTCATTTTTAGAGGTCTTGGCTAGAGTTAGGACAATATAGAGATAATTTGCAATTCTAACAATAACTTGCAAATCCAATAGAAAATTAGTTACAAAAATAGTCCTTTTGTATTATTCATTCAACATACTAATTGATAACATTAAAATTCATATTTATCCATCCTTCTTCTCTATGTAATTCTTTAAACACACCTAGAATAAAAAATACTAAATCTCATAACTAGCTCCTAAAAGATGTCAACAACTTACCAATTATTAGAATGGGATGAAACAACATTCCAAAAACTTCTTCATTTGTTTCAAGTCCTATTATTACTCATATCACATCAAATATAGTCTTATTTGATCATGAAATAACTAATTTATCTCTTTTTACCCTACTTACACACCTAAACCTCACTTTTTCAAACATATACACTCTTGCACTTACTCAAAAAAATAAAAACTCATTCTTATGAATTCAAGCACATTTTTGTAGTCTCCTATAAAAATCTACGGCGATGCTTCTACATCTGCGGGTTTCCTTGATTTATAAAAAGAACATACCTCTACCATCTCCATAATCTCTTACACATGCTCAAATAATCATTTCAAACATGTAGATCATCAAAGCCAAGCATACAAAACTTTTCCATACCTTCAAATGGTGTCAACCTCACGGACTAATATTGAAGCATCCTAAAAGGTCAAAGAACCAGTGTGATACAAAGTGTAAACCACCGACTTATACCTACTCACATGAAATTTCATTCCTCATTTTCCATTGATGTCATGTGACATCAATGATAACACTAACTAATGCAACATGATTATACAATAGATGTATAAATGTAAGTTATCAAAATCCTTCAACCGAGGTGGAAGAAGAAGCGAAAGAAATAGAGGTATAAAATGATGTAACCCAAGTACAAACAATTCAAAATGTGGAAACAACATAAGTACATGTTGATTTTTCTTTCCTCACAATCTCCAAGTCATTAAAATTGTTGTTATACCAAGTACGTCCTAGAAAAATGAAAAATGGGAAGGTGGTAATGAATGAAGGATAATTAGGAGAAAAATCCCAAGGAAAATAAAAATTAGAGTATAGATGGAGGAAGTAGACCTTGAGAGAATCATATCCTTGAGGCGAGCTAAAACAACAAAGAAAGCCAGGATTCTATGAAGAATAATGGTGGGACATGTTGGTACCTAGATTCACTCTTATTCACAAACCGAGAAGCATCATGTATTTGATAGGACACTCAGAGGAAGATACATTATTAGATATGCCATTTTGTAGCCGAGGAAGCAATTTATCTAAATTTTTAGCACTCGGGCCTTGAAGAAGTGGGTAGAACGTTAAAAGTATTTGATCTTATCCTAAATATTTTAGGTTGTTTTTTTCAACCAAGGTAAGAGAACCTATTTTTTAACCTTTGTTTGATGAAGGAGATGAATATATCCTTCTTTTGCACCAATTTTATGTAAAAAAACCTTGGGAAAGTATGATCAATACTCTATAATTTAACTCTCAAGAGTTATCACTTTTAAAAGATGGAGACACTTTCAAAACAAGGCAAAGGTTACCAAAGACATTATGGAATCCTGATTGTTCTACATATTTTAGCAAGTGGATTTTGTTATTTTGTTGATATACATGGTAAAATAGGGGTAGTTCAGGGTGGGATTGGTTTTTTTGAATGATTTTTTTGTGGGATATTAACAAGACAAACTTGACTATGCCAGATCTTTGACAACCTTTACAACATTTGAATAACTATCAGAAAAAATGCTTCAAAATAGTCAGAATGTTCCTTCAACAAGTAGGCATGCATCAATGGAGGCCCAGATTTTCACTTTTTCACACAATATTTGAGAATCCAACACAAAGGATTGAGTTATAAGACTCAATAAAACATCAAAATCTCTAATCAAATCTCACCTAAGGTACACCCAAAGGCTTAAAAACAATATCTATCAACAGATGAATGTAAAATGAGTTTAAACTACTTATTTCATTACCATATGAAGGCTCTTCTGATAAATGAAATTGCAAATGCCACTAAACAATCACAAGGATTATATCGTGTCATTCCTAAAGATTTCAATGCCGATTGCAACAAGAACAAGGAAAACTATTTTTAAACATTCAAAAATGATAGCGAGACACATTATTTCCCAAAATAACATAGATTAACTCAAAAGTTGTTAGATTCATCAATAGGGGAGATTTTCTAGAACAATATCAGAGCTTTTTGATGGCTATACACTTGTAACCAACTCAACATGAATGAAAATCTAACACAAAAGACATTAACCAGGTTTTTCAGATGGTTTCTAAGAAGATGACCAATTTTCTCAAAATTTTCTCTTGATTTTTAACCCCGACCATTCGCATGTCCAAAAACATGCATTATATATCGTTCTATTACATTTAATCCTTATTTCACAAAAAAAGAATATCCTAAGCATCAAGTTTGTTACAAAATTCCTTCATGATTTGTAGAAAGGGATGTTTAACAGAAAAACATTCAAAAAGTTTCCAAGTGCCTCAAAAAGGTGAATCATTGCAAAAATTCACATCCTTGTTCTATTTGGAGGCACGTTTTTCATCTTCCATGCATGTAGACCCATTTCCCTTCATCATTTCATCCTTTCCCTTTTGAATCTTACCTCTACAACTTTTGGATCTGGCATTTCATGTTTTTACACGAGCTCGAGAAAAAATCCACTTTAAAAGTACCTTAGATTTAGAAATTGAGCCCTCAAATTGATCAATTTGAACCCTACATGCCAAAACGAGATGAATTCACCAAAAATTTGATGAATAATGATGAAAAAAACACATCTCCAAACATCTTGGAGCTCTAATGGTGGCCAAATTGATGAAATGCACAACTACGTTTGATCTTGATCTTTCAATTTTTAATTTGAGCCCTCCACATGGAAAAATTAGATTCGAAAATAGCTTGGGGCAAATTTTACAACTTATAATTAGAGTCGGCCATGTGGAAAAATATGATTGGAAATGGGCCTGGGTGCACCTTTTAACATTTTATAACTTTTTGGGAAAATGCAAAATTTTGACAATTTTCTCTGCCCCCACCTTGACATTTCAACGGCCACATGTTAATCCATGATTCACCGCAGAGAGCCGTGTTTCACTTTCATACTTCATTTCTCAAAAAGGAAAAAATTCCCAATGTTCTTCGATGGCCCGCACCTCTATCTCTACGACCTTTTACATGTTCTTTTGTGATTCGCTATGGGGCCATGACTCTTTTTATTCTTTATTACTTTTACAATGAAGTAAAAAGTTCGCAAAGACCTCGGGCGGCCTGCGTTCCTTGCTTTAACTTTTCAAAGCTAACACATTTCTTTTTCCGATTTATTGTGGGATTGTAGCTCACTTTTTAACTCTACTCCTTAAAATAAAGCTAAAAACTTTAAAGTTCCCAGCGGACCCATGGCTTTCTATTTTGACTTTTTAAGCTGTACCACATGTCATGTTCTCAATGGCTATGGAGCCATGACTCATTTGTAACTTTAAATTTTTTTCACCAAAGGGTAAAATTTCTAATTTTATCTCGACAAATTAAGTCTCTACCTTCGATTTCTCATCTTTTACTAGATTTGGTGGGGCCACGCTTAATTTTTAGACTTTATCAATTTTTTACAATAAAGGATTTTTTTCAAAACCTCCAAAGTGGCCCACCGATCCACATCCCTCCCGCCACATGTCTTCTTTTGATTCGCCCCTAGATTCATGGTTCACTTTGATAATTTTATCCCTTTTACGAGATAATTTTTTTAAATTCCTCTATCGCCCCATTCTCTTGCCTTTTTGTGTTGACTTTTCAATGCATTCTTGGGACTTAGCAGAGTCATGTCTTATCTTTGTATTTTTATCAAAAACATAGCCAAAAACCCTCAAAGTTTTTTGTCGATCCATCATTCTCCCCTTGAATAGTCAAACCTAGCATGTGTCCTACTTTGATTTGTTACGGGCCTTAGCCATTATCTTTACATTTTTCTTTTTCACCGTAATTCCTTAAGGCACAAAAGGACAGGCCCTTCCACAATCACCCATCTTGTGACACGTGTACATCTTCAGGGAAAAATGTAAGAATTTTCCCCACAATTACATAACTTTGATTAGCCAAAATGGCCACATGGACCAATCAACACTTAGCAGAGCCACGGGAGAAAATTAAGATTTTTGCCAAAATAGCCAAAAAGAATAAGTTCACAAAACAAAACCACCATGCCTCATTCAATCAAAATAAGCCACGTAAACAACAAAGGAACCAATCATAATTAAGCGTAGTTATGGCATCAAAATAATCATTTTTCCAAAATAGAAAAAATCAATAAGTTAAAAACATTTTCCAATTGCCCCTAGACCAATCAAAATTTGCCACGTTCCTACCAAATGCTAAGGTGGAATTCAACCAAGTAAAAGATGCCCATCAAACTATCAAAACACGTAAATTTTACCACTCATGCCCATAATTCATTTTTTTCGCTAAGGATGGAAAAATTTGAAACAAAACCAGGTGAATCATGATTTCAAGAATTTTGTGACCATGGAGAAGGATTTTCAAAGGCATTTACAAGTAACTTCAAAACTTTTCGAGCATCCTTGATCGGGGAAAAGGAAAAATGACAAATCCACAGATTTGAAGAATTTAGGGAAAAACTTATGGCAGACATGGGGATTTCTTCAAAATAGGGCATGACAAAGGATTTTTCAAAAAAATTATGGCATGAAAATAGAGATAAAAACTCCACTTCATCAATTCAAGAGATAAAAAAATTTCAGAACACGCAAACCAAAAGGAAAATTTTGGGAAAATGGTGTAAGATTAGAACGAGCACCAACAATGGCTCAGGCTTGGGAATGGGCACTCTTAGCGAGTGCCATAAGAAAAATTAGAGCAGACCAAGTGCCAAAAACATCTATTGGGCAACAGAGTCAATATGCAGAGTAGAAGAAACCATAACCATCTTCCAAAAACAAACTAAGAAACCAACAAAACCAAGTCACCAAGGACCAGAACATGCAGAAACATAAAATTAGGATGAATCCAAAAAACTATACACTATACAAATGGTGCTCACCTTGATTCTGGGAAATTAATCAAGGAAATGTTTCAAATTCCTGCCATTAACATGTAGTTCAAGAAATTCCCCTTCCAAGTCATTCAAGAAGAAGGTATGTTCACTAATTTGAATGTCAATGGAATAAGGGCCCATCCATAATGTATCAAATTTAGTGTGCTTTCCCTTATCCTCATGTCTTCTATCTCATAACAACATGTAATATCTCTAACGTTGAAAGCCCTTGGAGTCACCTTCTTATCGAATAACTTCTTGACTTCTTTGTAAACTTTATATGCCTTTGGTGGGATGCCCTCCTTTCCTCATCTAACTCAATGATCTAATTGATGCGAGCATCATATGGACTAACTTATTTATCTTCAATTTGTTGAACGAACTTAAATGAAGACAATTGCAGATGAAGGAAGGAGAAAAGCTTGAGTTCCATAAACAAAGTCAAATGGGATTTTACCAAGTATCCCTTTTAGCAGTTATTCTGTCAGCCCAAATAGCAAATTTAAATTTCTCACCCCACTTCTTCTTGTTCATCTCCAAGATTATTCTAATGATCTTCAAAAAAAAAATTATTTTTGGACTCAGCTTTTCCATTTCCTTTGGGTTTGTAGTTAGAAGTATATGTCAGATTTATCCCATACTCTTTGCACATTGCCACCAAAGGTTTAGCTCTGAAAATCATGGCATTATCAACAACAATTTTGGCTGGCACTCCAAATTTGTAGATGATGTGATTCAACATGAAGTCCATGACCACTTGGTGTGTTGCTTTCTTGGTGGGGATTTCTTCCACCCACTTAGTGAAGTAGTCAGTAGATACAAGAAGCCACTTATGACTAGCACTAGAAGGATCTAAAATTTAACCAATGAAGTCCATTCCCCTTTGTTTGAAAGGAGCTTCAACTGACATAAGAAACAAAGGAAGGGATCCTAAAGCTTTCATTCTTCTAAAAAATTCTTGTAGTTTTCACATTTTCTAACTAGCAGAGTTGTATCCTTGAAAAGGGTGGGCCACCAATAACCGTCTCTCAAAATTTTATGAGTTGTGACCCTTCCAGCAAAATGTTCCCCACAAAATCCTCTCTATGGAGATTAGCAATGAATCTTGGGGCTTCATCTTCAGCAATCCATCTTAAGAGCACTCCTTGGGATTCTTCCAAGCTAACCCAAAATAAGTAAAGACTTATTTTTGAGAGGCTAACTTAAGAGATTTTTTTAATTTTTAGTCAAATGTTCAGTGGAAACATATATATACGAGATAAAATATTATATATTTATACCATTTAGAACTCATCAAATTTTCAAGGACATCCACCCTTTCTTCCTCTACTTCATTCATCATAATGGTTTACAAGTTGCTCTTATCCATAAGCTTAGCTAAGCCCTAAACCTCTTAAAATTTTGTGGTTTGGATATCCATGTCATACTCTTGTAAATTATTCACCCATATGCGTCTTATTTTCTTGAGACTTCCATCTTTGATAAGATATCTTTCACCATGGTATGGAGAAGATAAGAAACAACATTAGAACTCAGAATATAAGGCATGGAAATATTTGGTGCTTTCACCAAGTAAAATGATTTCTTCTCCATGATGGTGTACTTCAACTCATATCCTTACAATGCCTTGCTGAAAAAGGCAATTGGTCTCTCGGCCCCTTCATCATCCTTCGTAATAAAACAAATGCAATGGTGTTTTCTGAAGCAAAAGAGAAAATTTGAAAAGGCTTCTTATAATTTGGAGCTGCTAAAATAGGGGCATGTTTCAATGCTTCTTTTATCCCATCAAAATCCTGAATGGCAGCCTCTTCCCATTCGATAACTTTTTCCTTCATTAGCATGCTTGTAATTGGTATAGTTATCTCAAAAAAGTTAGATATAAACCTTCTGATAAAATTTATTTTCCCAAAGAAGGATTGGATTCCCTTATTAGTCCTTGGAATTGGAACCTTGCTAATGGATTCTACCATCTCGGGATTAATCATGACCCCCTCCTTTGATATGATGTGACCAAGAAACATTGTCTTTTGCACTCCAAAATGGCATATCTTGGGATTGAGTGAAATACCAAATTATCTACATCTTATCAAAATAATTTCTAGGTGCTACAAATGATCATTTCTCTTCCTGGAAAACACAGTCACATCGTCTTGATAAACAACAATGAATTCATTAATATAAGAAACAAAAGCAACATCCATTTCTCTTTGGAAGGTAGCTCCTAGCATTCATCAGATCGAAAGGCATTCTGACATAAACATACATACCCCAAGGAGTGGTAAAGGTGGTCTTAAGTCATTCTGATTCCTTCACAACTACCTGGTTGTATCCAGAGAAACCATCCAAGGTAGAAAGTAGCTCAAAACAAGTCACCAATTGCAGCATATTTTCCATGTTTGGGAGAGGATAATTATCCTTCATTGATGCTCTGTTCAGATTTCTAAAATCCACGCATAGCTAGATATCACCATTCTTTTTCTAACTGGTACTAAGTTTGCAACCCAAGAAGAATACCTTGTTGGCTGAATGATCCCTCCATCCCTTATATTCTTCAATTCTTCTTGCATCTTCATGGAGAGGAGTGGATTAATCAGCCTCTACTTTTGTCTAAATAGCTTGGCATTTGTTTCAAGAGGAATTTCATGTTGAAACAAATTCTCTCTATATGCTTCAAGTTAAAATAAGACCAAGCTAGGCAGTCCTGATATTTCTTTAATAATTGGACATAGGACTATTTGTCCTCCTTGTTCAGATTGTTTCCCAACCATCTCTTCCTTGGTTTCTCATTTGTGCCAAAGTCATGCTCCTCAACATCTCTTGAAATTGACATACTTCTGTTAAAAATGCAATCAGTGTTATCAAAGTTTGATTCAAGAGCAACCAGCCCTCTAGGAATGGTATTATTTTTCAATGAAATGATATATTTTCCAAAAAATATTTCTTTTCCTTCATCTGAACACACCATTTTCTCCTAATCATCATACTCCTGCAATTTTTCACCCATCTCTGTAGCATCTTTTTCTGAGACCTCCATCTCTCGATAAAGATATCTTTCACCATGGTGTGGGGAACATAAGAAACAACTTTGGAACTTGAATATAAGGCCTAAAAATATTTGCTACTTTTAACAAGGCAAATTCTTGCTTCTCCATGATGGTGTACTTTAACTTAGCTCCTTGTAATGCCTTCTAAAAAGGCAATTGGTCTCTCTACCTACCCGATCATCATCCTTCTACAATAAAATAGATGCAATGGTGTTTTCGAAGAAAAGAGAACATTTGAAAAGGCTTCTTATAATTTGAGCTACTAAAATAGGAGCATGTGTGATGCTTTCTATGATCCCATCAAAATCTTGAATGGTAGCCTCTTCCCATTCGATAACTTTTTCCTGTTTTTAGCATGTTTGTAAGATGGGATAGTTATCTTGGCAAGAAGAAGTTATATATAAACCTTGATAAAATTGATTTTATCGAAGAAGTATTGATTCCCTTCTTAGTACTTGAAATTGGAACCTTGTTGATGGATTCTACACTCTCAAGATCAATCATGACCCCTCCTTTGATATAATGTGACCAAGAAACTTTGTCATTTTACTCCAAAATGGCACTTCTTGGGATTGAGTTAAATACAAAATTATCTCGCATCTTATCAACACTTTTAAGAGGGCTACTAAATGATCGATTTATCTTCAACTGGAAAATACAAAGTTAAACCATCTTGAAAGAAATAACAATGAAGTCATTAATATAAGAAAGAAAAACATCCATTGCTCTTTGAAGGTAGCTCCAACATTCATTATACCAAAAGGCATTATGACATAAACATAAGTTCCCTTGAGTGGTAAAGGTGGTCTTAATTCATTTTGATTCCTTCACAACTTTTGGGTGTATCCAGAGAAACCATCCAAGGTAGAAAGCGCTCGAGTGTAACTAGTCACCGGTTACATCATATTTTCCATGTTTGGGAGAGGATAATTATCCTTCATTGATGCTCTATTTAGATTTCTACAATCATGCAAGTTGTGCTCATGATATCACCATTCTTTTTCTAAGCGGCACTAGTTTGCAACCCAAGAAGAATACCTTGTTGGTTGAATGATCCCTCCATCCCTTAGATTCTTCAATTCTTCTTGCATCTTCATGGAGAGGAGTGGATTAATCAGCCTCTACTTTTGTCTAAATGGCCTATCATTTTTTTCAAGAGGAATTTAATGCTGAAATAAATCCTCTCTGTATGCTTCCAGTTCATAATAAGACCAAGCTAGGCAGTCCTTATATTTCTTCAATAATTGGACATAGGACTATTTTTCCTCCTCATTCAGATTGCTTCCCAACCAGCTCTTCCTTGGTTTCTCCTTTGTGCCAAAGTCATGCTCCTCAACATGTCTTGAAATCGACATACTTTTGTTAATAATGTAATCAATGTTATCAAAGTTTGATTCAAGAGCAACCAACCCCCTAGGAATGGTATTATTTTTCAATGAAATGATATATTTGCCTACAAAAAAGTTTCTTTTCCTTCATCTAAACACACCATTTCCTCCTAATCAATACTTTGGTTGGAAAACTAACTTTGGTTCTACAAAACCATTTTATCACGGGCATCACCATCAAACACTTGACAATTTTTAATGTTGTTAATAATATATGGCATTGATTAGTACTTTAGTATTATATTCACAACTGGGGACATTGAAAAAATTTCAAATCGAGATCCCAATACTACAAGCTGGTATACAACAACATTGAACTTCCTATCACGATGCAAAATATTAAATGAGTCAAACATCTCAATCAAATCCCAAACTGCATTCTTGTATTATTTCATTCTTTGATTTTTAGTAGCATACAGTTTTCTAATTTTCTTGACAATCGGTTCTGAATCTCCCTTGATAATAATATCCTTAATAGCATACTTCCAAGACATTCTTAATCCTAACAATAATGCCTCATACTCTGCAATATTGTTAGTGCATTCAAAGTTAAGTTTGAAATAAAAACAAATGCTTCCATGCTTGGAGAAATCAGAACAATACCAACACCATCTCCAAATTTAGAGAAAGCTCCATCAAACACAAAAATCCAAGGAGAGCCTATTTGTTTAAGACACTTGCATTGATCAATTTTGTGTTTTTACCATCGAAAATATAACAAAATTATTAGCATCAACATCAGTATACAACACTTCATAAGAGGCATTGTTGGGATCTCCTATGAGATGCAACATCTTCTTTTCTCCATACAACTTGATAAGGCTTCCTCAATTGGGATGGTGGCATAGGACATATTGATTTGAACTATCCCACCAAAACTTGCATCCCATTTTATAAACAACAATATACCCCATTTGGCAAGGAAATCAACAATAACAACATCAAGTTTCAAGTTCTTACTTAGATAAGATGCAAGTTGTACAACCAAACCTTTCACATATCTAACAACTGGGACCTTTCTAGAGTCCATGGAAGTACATCTTCCATATGCTGTTGTCACTTTGATATCTAGTTCATTCATGACCTCAAGAGGCATGACATTGCATGATGCTCCCGAATCAAACATACAATTGTGCGTAGCACTTGGTCTTTAATGATAAGAGTTGTAAAAATGGATCAACATTCAATTGAGATTCAACCAAAGATGTTCCCAAATAAAGCTAAGGTGATTCCCAAGATCTTCCAATGCTGGTGGTCTTTCTATTTATTCAAGTATTGGAGGATTCTCCACAATGTTTACATTTCTACCGGGGTACTCTTCTCTTCTTTCAATCCCAAATACTCCAATGCCCTCTTCTTTTGCTTATGAATCCTAAGGAGCTCAACAATTGGAACACTAACTTTGATTTGACTCAAAACTTAGGCAATGCCATATGGAACATACTTGGTTAAGGAAGAATTGGGAGGGAGATTGAAAAAATCACCGAGATGGCATGGTAATTTTGACATATTGGTCATGAGGAGAAGTATGAATTTTGTTTGGGACAACAAGGATTTTAAAAGGTGCTTCTTTCTTAGGAACTTATTTAGGAGTACTAGTAATAAATGGAGTTTTATTTTTGGCCTGAAGGCCTACCCCTTTGACAAATTTACTCCTTGTGTTATAATCTTTTCTTCTTGAAACAACAACATTCATCAATAACTACCTATCCTCCTCGGATGGGATCCGTACATCATACTTCCTTATCATTGAATCTCTTAAGTATTCAAAGTCATTATTAGGTATTTTCAAAGCTTGTACCACATGTATTTAAAAATAATGAGAAGGAGGAGGAAGTGGTACACAATATATGCAATCCTAAAAACTTGTAGCAGTTCAAGCACTTATCACTTTAGTTGAAGTTACCCCTTGTTTGGATCTTGTAGAGTAGTCCACCATGCATGCATCATCATCAAGTGTTATCATCATAATCAGCTTCTTGAACTTGCTGATCTACTTAACATGGAGGATGGGGTAGAAAACATCTATCACACAAATCAATTTCATTGGCTTCATCAACAACAGCAACCCTGACAGTTAGAGGATTAGCACCATTCTACTTTCACGTGCTTGGGGCTGTCTATTTAGTCCTCCTATGGGTCCTTTACCTCTGTCATCTGACCTCTGATCACCCCTAGTATGATTGCCAAATCTGTCATGATTTTGTGCCTTTTTCTGACCTTGTGAACTCTGCCCAATTCCTTTCTCTGCCCAGGCTAATTTGTATGAGATTTCTTTAACATCCCCTACCAAAATTTCACAACTTCCTCCAAATCAGCAGCCTTACTTGATTGAGTTTTTTTGGGTTAATTAGTTTAACATCACTCTTATGAGGTTTTCAACTGCTTTAATTTCATTCAAAATTTGTAGGTTCATGGTAAAGGCCTACCTCAAATAGTAAGCGGCTTTCTTATCAAATGCATATGAATACTTTATCAGACATGATTCATCACATGGCCTCAAATTCACATGAAATATTCTCAATGTCTTATTAACTCTAGTGTTGAAATCATGCATAGATTCATTAGCATTCTTCTTAATATTTTCAAATTTTGATAGAAGAAACCTAGGGTCTGTTTTGTCACCATACTGTAATCTAAAGGCATTATTCATTTCTACCCAAGAGTCAATGGAATTATCAGGCAAAGATTTATACCAATCCCTTTCATCCTCTTCTACTATATGAATAAACATGTTTAATATATACATCCTCAAATTTAATCTCAAAGTCCTCCATCATATTAACAAAGAGATTCAAGTGTTGATCACCAGTTATAGCATTATTTCCTTGGAACTTTGGTAATCTATTTCTTACATCTTGGGGAACTACATTTGGGTAACCAGCCATCCCTCTAAAATTGATAGGACCAAAGGTATTAACAACAAATGGAGGTCTAGGTGGAGGATGAGCCATGTTGTTTTGTGGAGGTGATCTTGGAGGAGTTGCAAGATGATGAGGACTGAGGGGTCTATTAGGAATAAGAATGTGATTTTCAAAATGAATATCCCCTAATGGATCTTTTTCATGGCAGACCCTATCAGATTTGGAAAATATAGGGGCAAATTGAGAAGAAAACTTTTCAAATACAAATGAAGACCCCTCACCAGATGGAGAATTCAACTCAAGAAAGAGACTACTTGATTGATTCACTTGAGTAAGTGTTACAATCTTTAATCATAGGATGATCACTTTCAACAATGGAGATCCCTTTTCTTGATGTCTGTATCTCCAACCACTTTCCAAATTCTTCTTCCTTCAGAATTTGATTTTCCCAACTCGAAACAACCTTCTACTAGGGTCCTTAGCGAAGGAATATCTTCTTCCTTCAAGATTTTAAGATTAATAACAAATCTTACTTGATATATGTTTAAGATATCATTGGTATTTATTAAAATTTATAAATCATGGAGTCGCCACTAAATATTTTCACCTTATTTTTCACAATGCAATATGAAAGACCTATCAAATGTATGTAATACTAGATTCATGAAAAGCTTTTAAAATCTGCTCTTCCTTTACCCAAATTTGTCAATGATGATGCAAATTTAATGGAACAACTAATAGAAACTTGAAATATTGTAGACAGAGCTTATAAATTTGTTCAATCCTTATGGATCTTATTTGAGAATGATGTTTACAAAATGTATTTGTATATAGAACTACAAGAAACATTACCAAGGTTTGGAAGACTTTAAATTCTTCAAAGAATTCCTGGCGGTGGTGCCAGTGTGTTAGTACCAGATTCACTCTTCTTCACAAACCGAGTAGCATCATGGATTTGACGGGACACTCAGAGGTAGATAAATGATTATATATGTCATTTTGCATTTTGGGAAGCAATTTATCTAACATTTTATCACTCAAGACTTGAAGAAGTGGGTAGCACCTTAAATGGATTTGATCTTAACCTAACTATTTTAGGTTGTGCCTTTGAACCAAGGTAAGAGAACCTATTTTGTAACCTCTATTTGATGAAGGAGATGAATATATCCTTCTTTTGCACAATTTTACTAAGAAAACCTTGGGAAAGTATGACCAATACTCCAAAATTAACTCGAAGAGTTGTCACTTCTAAAATATGGAGATACTTTCAAAACAAGGCACGAGTTACTAAAGACACTATGGAATCCTAATTTTATTGCATATTTTAGCAAGTGGATTTTGTTCTTTTGTTGATATAAAAGGGAAAAAGGGTTAGTTCAGGGTGGGATTAGTTGTTTTGAATGATTTTTATAAACAAGAAAAACTTGACTATGCCAAAATGTTCCTTCAACTAGAAGGTGTGCATTAATGGAGGCCTAGATTTACACTTTTTCACACAATATTTTAGAATCCAACACAAAGGATCGAGTTAGAAGACTTAATTAAACGACAAAATCTCGATCATATCACTCCTAAGGTATAACCAAAGGATTACAAACAATCTCTGTCAACAGATGAATGTAAAGTGATTTTAAACTACTTATTTCATTGCTAGATGAAGGGTCTTCGATAAATGAAATTGAAAATGCCACTAAACAATCACAAGGATGAGATCTATGTTATTCCTAAAGATTGTAATTCAATATTGCAATAAGAACAAGGAAAAATATTTACTGAGACATTCATAAATGATAGCAGACACATTATTGCCCAAAAATAACACATATTAACTCAAAAGTTGTTAGATTCATTAGCGGGGAGAGTTTTAGAACAATCTCAGAGATTTTTATGTCTATATACTTGTAACCAACTCAACATGAATGAAAATATAACACAAAATACTTTAACCTGAGTTCTTGAGATGGTTTCTTAGAAGATGAATTTTTCTCAAAATTTTCTCGTGATTTTTAACCTCCAAGCATTCGCATGTCTAAAAACATGCATTATATATCCTTCTATTACATCTAAGCCTTCTTTCCCAAGAAAAGAATATCCTAAGCATCAAGTTTGCTACAAAATTCCATCATGATTTGTAGAAAGGGTTGTTTAACAAAAAAACAATCAAAAAAATTCCAGTGCCTCAAAAGGTGAATTATTGAAAAAAATTGCATCCTTATTCTATTTGGAGGCATGTTTTCATCTTCCACACATGCAGTCCCATTTCACTTCATCATTCCATCCTTTCCCTTTTAAATCTTAACTCTACAACTTTTGCATCGGCATTTCATGTTTTTGCATGAGTCGAGTAAAAAACCACTTGAAATGTACCTTAAATTTAGAAATTGAACCCCAAATTGATCAAATTAAACCTTGTAGGCAAAAATGACATGAATTCACAAAAAAATCGATGAAGAATGATGCAAAAATTTCATCTCTAAACATCCTGGAGCTCTAATGGCGGCCAAATTGAAGAAATGCAAAACTACCGTTGATCTTGTCCTTTCAACTTTTAATTTGAGCCCTCCACGTGGAAAAATTTGATTCGAAACTAGCTTGGGGCCAATTTTACAACTTATAATTAGATTCGGACACATGGTAAAATAAGATTGGACACGAATCTTGGAGCACCTTTTAACATTTTATAATATTTTGGAAAAATAGAAAATTTTAACAATTTTATCTACCCCCCACCTTGACTTTTCAACAGCCACATGTCAATCCATGATTCGCTTCGGGGCCGTGTTTTACTTTCATAATTCATTTCTCAAAAAGCTAAAAATTCACAATTTAATTTGATGTCCCATAACTTCGCCACTATCATTTCCACTGTTCTTCTATGATTCGCTATTGGGCCATGAATATTTTTATACTTTATTACTTTTACAATGAAGAAAAAAGTTACAAAGACCTTCAGTGGCCCACGTTCCTTGCTTTGACTTTTCAAAGCTGACACGTGTCTATTTTTGATTTGTTGCGGGTTTTTGGCTCAATTTTTAACTTTACTCCTTAAAATAAAGCTAAAAAATTTAAGGTTCCCCATTGACCCATGACTTCCTCTTTTGACTTCTCAACTGTACCATGTGTCCTTTATTGATTGGTTGTGGAGCCATGACTCATTTTGTAACTTTAGCTTTTTTCACCAAAGGGAGAAATTTCCAATTTTATCCTAATGGCCCGAGTCTCCACCTTTTGACTTCTCATCTTTGACTGGCTTTGGCAGGGCCGCACTTAACTTTTAAACTTTATCAATTTTTTTACAATAAAGAATTTTTTTCAAAACCTCTAGCGGCCCGCCGATCCACATCCCTCCTACCACATGTCTTCTTTTGATTCACCCCTAGACTCACGAGTTGACTTTGATAATTTTATCCCTTTTACAAGATAAAAATTTTCAAATTCCTCCATCACTCCATTCTCTTGCCTTTCCATGTTGACTTTTCAATGTATTCCAAGGACTTAGCGGAGTTGCAGCTTATCCTTTTATTTTTATCAAAAACATAGCTAAAACCCTCAAAGATATCTCCCGATCGGTCATTCCCCCTTGACTAGTCAAACCTGCACATGTCCTCCTTTGATTTTTTGTGGGCCTTAGGAATTTTCTTTGCATTTTTAGTTTTTTCACCATAATGCCTTAAGGCACAAAAAGACCCACCCTTCCACAATCACTCAACTTGTGACGTGTGTACATATTCAGGGAAAAAACTAAGAATTTTCTTCGCCATTTATTAACTTTGACTATTCAAAATGGCCATATGGACCAATCAGCACTTAGCGGAGCCCAAGAGCAAATTAAGCTTTTTGTCCAAAATATCCAAAAAGAACAAGTTCATAAAACAAATCCACCATGCCTCATCTAATCAAAACAAGCCACGTAATCACCAAAGGAACCAATCGAGAATTGAGCGAGTTATGGGACCAAAATAATCCTTTTGCTAAATAGCAAAAAGTGATAAGTTCAAAACATTTTCCCACCTCCCTCGACTAATCACAAAGCGCCACGTTCCTACCAAATGCTGATGTAGAATTTGATGGGTAAAAGATGCCCGTCAAACCGTCAAAACAAAGAAATTTTACCAGTCATGCCTAGAATTCAATTTTTGCGAAGGATAGAAAAATTTGAAACAAAACTAGGTGAATTATGATTACAATCATTTTGCAACCATGGAGAAGTATTTTAAAAGTTATTTACAAGTAGCTTAAATATTTTTGAGCATCGACAATCGGGAAAAGGAAAAAATGACAAAGCCCACGGATTTGAAGTATTTAGGGAAAAATTGGGGATTTCTTTAAAATAGGGCATGACAAAGGATTTTTCAAAAAAATTATGGCATGCAAATAGAGATAAAACCCCACTTCATTAATTCAAGAGATAGAATCATTTCAAAACATGCAAACCAAAAGAAAAATTTAGGCAATTTGGTGTGAGATAAAAATAAGAACCAACGGGACATCAAGGTGAAAGGTTTGTGGAAGTTTCCACAACAAAACCAATGTCTTAAGAAATTAAATTTACACTTTGAATTACTAGATAACTAATTTCCCATTAGGAAAACTAACCCTTTGAGGGTGTTGTTATCTCTTAAAAGTGCACCCTGTAGAGAGATGGTTGCCGGTGTTCTAAACTTGCAAATGTTATCTCTCTCTTTCCTAGATATAATAGAAAATCCTTAGGTTTGTGGGTATACCTATTTTGTGGTGAGTCTCTGGTATCAAGGTCGGTTCCTTATTGATGTATCCTAAACTAATTTTCTGGGGTTTAAGGGTAAAAGAAGATTGTAAAGGATTTAAAAATGAGGTGATACACAAAATTTGTATATGAGGTATTTGGTGAGTATATGCATAAGTGATATGGGAAGAAATTTTGATGCACAAGCTAATAGGTTTTGCAGAATATTAAGGGCAAACACTTTGATGTATTGAGGGAAAGTATCACAACAATACTACTAAGTTAAACATGCACATTAATATCATGTAAAAATTACTGAATTTACAATAGGGTAAGATGATTAATCAAGGAATTCACATTCACAAGATTAATGGAACATACACAAGACTGTAAATAATTTGAAAGGAAGAAAATACTTCACATTTAGAGGGAAAAACTAGAAGAAACTGCTTTAGCACTCCTGTATCTAAAAAGTCCTCCTTTTTTCTCTACCCTTATGCTTTGCCAAGGCACACAATATATAGAAAAATTATTTCCCACCCTTCCTAAAAATAGGCTAGAATTTTACTCACCCATGCATCCTATTTTTATCCTTCTTATATTAATAAATAAAGGAATAAAAATAAAACATGAAAATACAAAGAGGCATTAATAGCCATCGGTTACAACTTAGTCAACTATAGTCAAATGTTGTATTTTTAAGAAAAGAATGGGTGATTAATTTACTAAAAATAAGTTTTTCTTGATGAGCAAGTATTGTTCATTTTCATTCAAATTCATCTTTTTGTCTTCTACAACTTTATGTGCATGTTCTTTAAGAGATTCCACCATTGTTGTGGACTTTTAGCTCAGAACTATGTTATTTCTTTGGTTTGCAAAGTTAAGGGCTCGAGCAGTCATATTTTTATCATCATATTGAATTCTAAATTCTCTATTGCTCTCATGGATATTTCCTTGAGATTTTGCAACTTTCTAGTTTGTTGTCTCTACTTGATATTTGAGAAGTGGCTTCACATTGTATCATAGCTATTAATTATGCTTTGAAACAAATCAGATGAGTTTAGCTCTATTAAAAATTTCTTTCAAAAAATCATAGTATATCTTTCCTTTTAATTCGGCCCGCCCATTCACTTTTGATTTGGGCCCCACACATTTCTTTACCTTATGCCCGTGGGATGCAGTTTTTATTTTATAACTTTACTACCTTTTCCAAAAAAAAACAAAGTTTCAAACTACCCGGTGGCTTTCCGCCTCCCGATTTTAACTTTTAATGCAAGCTAAAAATGTTGATTTATTCAATCTTGACAAAGTTGTGGGGCAGATTTATAACTTTAACCTTTTTCCAAAAAGAGCTCAAATTTTTAAATTACTTCAATGATCTGATTTTCCTCCTTTGATTTTCAATGCGAATAATTTTCGATGCTTTTGACTAGGATCAGTAGAGTTGCGGGTTACTTTAAAACTTTACTCCTATTTCCAAAGGTCCAAATTTTCAAATCAAAAAATACTCTGGTGACCTGCCTTTAACTTTTGATAATGGCTACTTCCATTTCACTCAAAAATCTATGAGATGTGAATGTTTATTGATGTGGGTATTCAAACCCCTTCATTATTTTCATTTTTTCAATCATTTTTGAGGATTATAATGGCTTCTGGAAAATTTGAAATCCACTTCCAATGTTTCAAACTTTGCATTCCTGCTTCCACTAGACTTTGCACTCATCAAATTTGAATCCTGTATTTGATCCATTAGTAGTTTTAGAACACAAACTCGGGTGGAAGGGATTCGAATCAGAAAATACATGCATACCTGAGTTAAAGAAATATTCAAGTATTTCTTTAATTATCCTTGAAATCGGTTTGAAGTTGCGGTATCGGAATAAGAAAGGTTCGAGATCACGGCGTCGATCAAAAACAATCAATGGGTATTGAGAAATAAAAGTAAGGATCAAGAACTCATTGATTAAACCCTCAAAAAATCATCAAATTTAGAGTGGAAAAATGAGGACCCATAATGAGTCTCGACTCAAAATCGTTAAGAGAACCATTTTTATAGAAGAGCCGAGCTCGAGATTCTACAACACTTGGCATGAATGCGAGACTTTCCCTTTCTTTTTTTTTTTCACGATCATGTCTTTTTCAATTTTGTCCCAATGTTTGTGGATACATGGTCATCTTTAATTAGATGTGAAACGGTGGGTTATATTTGACGAATTTATCACTTTTTTGTTATTATTGCAAAATATCAAATTTGTCTCGTGACCGTGATGAATTAGATAGTCAAAATTATGAAGAGGCAGAGATGTGGGCATTTTGTTTTGTTTTGAGATAGTTGCGGAGAGGTAGGCCTTTTTTTTTGTTTTGAGACAGTTATAGAAGGGTAGACCCTTTTTTTGTTTTAAAACATTATGGTGAAAGGAATACAAGTTTAAAGTGATCTGCGGGCCTACAAAAGGAACTTGTTATGTTTTTAATCTTAATTATGTAACTTTGCATTTATTTAGTATTTCATCCTTGTGTACGAGATCCTTAGATTTGATGTTTTAACCTTTGAACTCACTCTTCATTCAAACTCCGATATCTTCTTCCTTTTCAAGCTCTGAGATGGATTATTTTACATTCTTCTCTGTGTGAGTTTTGTGCATAAGGGTTTTTCCTTGTCATCTCTTTTTCTTCTAAAATATCTCCATATTTGTACTCTGTTTTACCTACTAAGCTTCCCTAGTTGATTTATCTGAAACATGTACTGTTATCTTTGTAACTCTCTCCTCTTATCTGCACTGTAAATTCTTCTATTTCTAGAATAGCTACTAAAATTTGAGTTGCTTTCTTCCTTCATACCAGTATGTACTTGTGATTTATTTCAATCTTGATGTACCATACGATAGAATTCATTGAACTCTGCAAAATCTATCTAACAGTGACAACTGTAAGACATGATTTATTTTCTTCTTCACTGTAACCAGTACCTTCACACTTAAGAAAATAGTTAGAAAATATTTAGTATTTTTGGCCTCTATTATGTTCCATGGTTTTCCTTTCTTTTCTCTCTTTATTTCTGAGTGAGTAAATCATGTATGTTGTAACATTAGCTATGAAGTTTTAAGTTGCCCATTTTTGCACAAGTGCAAAAATTGTCAACATTTCTTGAAATCCTACGGGAAAGCTTCCTGCTAGCTTGTAGACCAGTGCATTGATCTTGTCCATTGGGCATGGAGTCCAAACATGAAACCAAATTTTGCCTTCTTGAAGGTCCAATCCTTCCAAAATGAACTAAAACTAGGAAACAATCGGTGAACCATATCATGTTTATGAATGCACTTTATTAAATTGAAAAACATTGCAATGTGCAGGAACTGCACTTAATGAAAGGGAAATCCTAATCTACCCTACTATAACAAGAATAAACATAAAATAGGCAATGAAAAGTATCTCCCCTTTCTCCAAAACCAAGGCCATGAATTCAGCTCTAGAAACCAACAAAATGTCAAAGCTGAAAATAAGATATGTACCTTTATTTTACTCATCAGATTAGTCCAAGAACTAGGAAGCACCTCTATCTGATCTATAATCTGTTCTGACATGATTTGAGGCTTTTTATTGAGAATAGATAACTCACTTTTGTGCTCTAAGACAAGCATGAAATCTAGCAATATTGTAGCTGGGTGAGAATCAGCCAAATACCAAATAGGAAAAGGCCTCTTCACAGTAAAATTGTTGATAGTTTTGATTTGATCTGAATCATGAATATCATTTTCAACAATGAGCTCTTTCTAAAGCTATCCTGGAGGCTATTTTGAGAGTTGATTTGCCTCTATAAACTATTGTATATTCTTTTCGACAATCTAAAACCGATCTGAAAAATTTTAGCCTCTTCAAGTTGTTGTATTTCATCAATCATAACATCGTGAAGATGATGAGATGGTTGTTCTACTTCTTTAAACTATTTGAAAATATTTTTAGAGTCTTCAAATTGTTGTTCATCCTCTTCAATTTGCTGATCCATTACTACCATGATTGACATTTCAGCAGCACTTTCAAATTCTTCCATTCTATCCCTTCTTACAATGTTCTCTTGAACATTTTGTTTCCTCCTCAATAAAAAATTGTTGCTCTCAAATACTTGCAGTACCATCTAATAGTCCTTGTGAAAACACTGCAAGTCCCTAATAATGTTGCTAGCTCCATTCCTACAACACAACAAGGATCTTCACACTCAATTGTTTGATCATGATCATTCTGAAACTGATTTGTTTCCTTTTGGTCATCAACCATGGAAACTGATAAGCTACAAACTGAGTGCTTGTCCTTTAGATCAGCTGATTTATCTTCGGAAATGATTTACAATTTTCCTTCAGTTCTACCAACTGGGATGAATTAGTAGTTTGTAGGAGTATGGTGCTTTCATGTACACTATGGTACACATTCATGAAATTACACAAAATAACGAAATGTTGTGTTTAGAGTGTATAACACATGTATATTTTTAAAAAAATTGGCAAAAATATAGTCTTTTTCTTAATTTTATTCATATGTTGTTTCTTATGTTATTATAGAGGAATGATTTGTCCCCGGTGGTTTTTCAAAATGGAAAATTATTTTTCACTATGAAATTTTAGATATGTGTTCAAGATTATAATTTTGACGTCTTTGTCAAATTTTCATTTTTTTGACTTATATATTTTTTAAATTAATTATTTAGTAACTATATTTTAAAATAAATGGAGTCCATATTTCAATGCCACTAACTTTTAATATTTATATCGAAATTAATATTTTTTTCACGAGGTAAGAAGAAGAATTCAAAAATACTAAGTATATTTTTTTCAATTTTTTTTGATATATTCTACTATTTTTCAAATTTGGTTGATTGTGTACTATTGATTGTCCTAAAATACCGTATGTTAGTAAAAATTAAAAAATAAATAGAAATTTTAAAAAAATATATATATAAATTACTTTTAAGAAAGCCAATAAAAATATGAATTTTGTGTCAAAATTTTGTAAGTTAACTATTTCGTTTACCCTAATTACGTGGCACGAGTGGTAGATTTTGGCTCACAATTGTCCCCCAAAAGGATTTGGAGCCAAAATGTGCCACGGGCAGCGCCACGTCACCCACTCGAGGGGTTCACGTGAACCTTTGTTTGGGCGAATAAGGTTCACGCGAACCCCCATTCGCGCGAACCCCCTCCGTACCACCAAAGCACCACCAAAACGTCTCCTTCTAGATTTAATGATTCACAATTGCGTCTCCCCTTCTAAATTTAATGTTTTACAAGTTACTTATTTAATATTGTTCACTTTTTATGTTTTAAATTTAGTTTTTTACATATTTTTTGTGTTTTAAACTAAGTGTGTTTTTTTAAAATTGTTTTTAACCAAAAATATGTAATATTAAATTAGAAAAGTTGTTTTACATATTAAATATAAATTCTATTAAAATTAGAAAAGTTGTTTTAAAGTTATAGAAAACTAAAATTAAAAATAACCTAATTTCTACATTGAGATTTGTATATAAATAGAGTTGCATGCACATATAGTTTTGTATCGAGTTTACTCTTAGACATTCAGATCTATCACGATTTATGTGTGCGGGTGAAAATTATTGAAGTGGATGAATCATGGGAAATGCAAAGAATGAGAAATGAAAATATACCGAGGAAGAGAATGCAGAGAAGAATGCTAGAAGATCTGTTCATAGGAGGGCACAAAGAGAGAGAGAGAGAAGACACAACAAGTGAAAGACAAGGCTGCAAAAATTGGTACATATGTATAGAAACCCTTGATAGATCCTAATTTTTTTTTAGATTGGGTAAAGGCAAGGGTTTTGATAGGATCCCATGTGTATGTTTATGGACACAGATCATGATGCACAACATTATGCTGAAGTGATAACAAAAGTTATGGAATTACTTCCCAAAAAAATGTGAAACACTTGGTGAAGATGGATTTACAAAAATTAAAAGAATTTTTCCAACAAGAACCACTATCACGAAAGAAAACAACAAAAAGTGTAGAGATAGTATATGGTGAATTTGTTAATTTGACTACGATTCTTAGAGGACATTTATTGGTTACATTCTTGAATCATGTTTATATGAGGGAAACATTAGAATTGTTAGGTGTTGATTTTGGATAGAAAAATTCAAAACGTGTAGAAGAAGAATTTGTTGGGAATGTTTTTAAAGGAATAAGTTCTTTGGGTAAAAAAGCTAGGTCTCTGATAAGAGTATTTCTTGTAGAGCAATATTAATTTTAGTTGTAAGTGAAGATACAACAAAGAATCATCATGTTACCGCCTTTTCCAAGGCATTGGGTTTATCTAGAAAGACAGGTTAGCAGGTATGCAAAGAGGAGGAAGACATTGGATGACTCTACTATGGAAGGAAATTGGGCACTAATGTGTAGAAATCCACGTTCTGATAAAATAGAGGATAATATTGTGAAGATAGTTTCGATTTTTAAAGCGAGAGGACTCGTCCTTCCCGAATGTGAGGGATGTTTTAAAACATAGGATAACTCACAATAAATATGATGAACATATAAAACATTGGCTTGAAATAACTCAACATGAGATGTACATAAAGTTTACAAAAGAAAATCTAGATGTTAAGATTGGACAACGAATGTTTGAAAATTTAAAGCCTTGGTATGTGCGAGATGATAAAGTCCTTGACACATGTTGTTGTCGTTATCACGTTGAGTTTGATTATCACTATCAAGTACATAACAATTTATAGATTCAATGTATATATATTTTGAGGCGTGATTTCATTTATATCTATATATTTAAAATTTGTTTAAATATCATTTTTTGAGATGTGATTTAAAATTAATGTATTTCAAAATCTATGTTTTTTTGGGTGTATAGAAAGTTATGAGAAGAAATTGCCCCACCTACATGTGTCATTGAATTCATAACTTCAATTATTTGCAACGTATCTCGATGATCATCTTGATGATCATATGACTTACATCAAAGGTGTCGAGTGACAAGTGTGGGGACTTGAAATTATTGCCGAGAAACAAATGAAGATTTGGACACAATTAACTTGGTTGCTTGCAAGAGGTGATATATATAAATTTATGTTTTTAAATTTGGATTTTATATTTTATTTTGTTTTTATTTTATTGAAAATGAATACATGACAATTTGTCCATGTTATGAATTGATTTTGTAGGTTCAAATAAATAAAATATTCAATAAGGCTTGGAAAGAGATGCAACGGGTTGGATTTGGTAGAAGAGGAAATCCCCATTGCTACATTCATGTAAAGTTTCTGAATTTTAATTAGTTCGTACATCAAAAATTCTCACTATTCAAAGTAGTAGGCTACATAATTCAAGACTAATAGGGACACATTCCTATTGGTTTCATATTAATACGTGGTTGAGTTCTTTGAGAATTACTCATTTTCTCATCAAAAAGAAATTCAAACACAGTATTATCATACTAACCAGGTTACTATCATGGTTCAAGTATTTTATAGGCATGCACAATTGGAGTTGAAATTACATATGTGAAGCGAATGATCAAGAAGGAGTATCACTTCTATATAAGTGATGACAAGGAACATGACACCCACTTTGTGCAACATTGTTTTGGTTTGTTCTTTCAATATCTTCATCAGTGAGGAATACAAAGAGATCACCATTTTGTTTGGTCAAATGGTTGCGCATCAAAATTCAAATCCTCTCACCCTTTCTTTGCACTCAGTCGTTATCATCTTCATCACAAAATTCCTCATTTATGGAGTTTTTTTAGAGTGGTCATGGGAAGGGAGAACATGATGGTGCGGTGCAAGCATCAAACATGCTCTAAAGAAACATAGCTTTGATTATGAGGGAGATCGATTGATTGATGCCCACACTGTTGTTGAATGGTGTAAGAAACATTTTACAGTTTAGGTTTCAACCTCACAGGCTTCAACCTCATAGGCTTCAACATCACATGCTTCAACCCCACAGGCTTCAACCCCACACAGAGTGTTTTGGGAGATAACATGTACATGCACATTTAAAACATAGATATGTAAATCTTGATGTGATTTATTAAGTGAACTACAAGTTACTAACTTTAAATTTTTTTATTCTGATTTTTGTTGTTTGTTTTAAACTTTATTGATCTTTTGAGCATGATTAAATGAAGGTATTGATCGGAGGAAAAAGTATGGATGTGAAAGGATTCCCAATTCTAGGTATTTGCACTCTTTGATGACTATGGATAGTAATAACTAGACAATGCATGCAAGAGATTATTCTTATTTTTGTTATGAATGCATGAAAAAATCATATTCAGAGTGCAATAGTCAAAAACATGGGTATGTAGGTGAGTGGAAACAAGTTCCTTTAGTTGTGGATGACACATATGGATCAGATCATGATGATATTTTTGAAGATGTGCCATTAGTTTCAACTGATTATGACCACATATACGGATTTGGTTAAACAAGGTATGTTTTATTTGAAAGGATAAAGTATAATTTGATAATTAAATATATATGTATATAATTTATACTATACATTCGATCATTGAATGTTTCTTTACATTTTGTTGTAGGAGATGTATTTGCAGTCATTCTTGTGAAGCCAATATTGAGAAAGTGGAGTACTACTTGTTGCGTTGCACGAGAGGAGAGAAAAAGCTAACATGTGAAATAACAAGTGAAGTGACAACATTTTTCTTGGCTCGGTTGTAGTGCAAGGAACATACTTACAACAAGTGAAAGCCCTCCAAAGTGGGATTCACTTTGTTGATTACAAAACAGACAAAGAGGTGTATCATTACACCCAAAGCATATAATTGCTACGGGGTTACAATTTCAATAGGTGAAGACTACAAATAGTAAACGCAAAAATGGAGACTAAATGTAGAAGACCATGAAAAATTTTTACAAGTCATTGAACAACGAGTAGAGCCACTTGGTATTATATAGAAGGACATGGAATAAATTACTAAACCTTGTTGGTAATAAACTATTAAGCTAGATAGCATTGTATTTTCTACTTGAAGGGACTATGGAGACCACTATACAATAAAGTTGTTTAATACTTGTGATTCTTACTTGTTGTGAGATGGTTTATGGTTTACAAGTATTGTGATATGGTTGTTACATGGAAGTATGTATGGTATAAACATGATTTATGATGTGGATGTATGTTACATTATTATTTTTAATGTGGAAATGTTAGTTGGGAATTCAGATGTACATAGTTTTTGATATATGTTATTTGTTTAGTTGTGAACCAAAAGGTTGTATATGGAGTACCCTTATCACTGTACAAGTTTATCATATTTCAATATGCTTGGAATTGTGTTGATTCATTATGGAGCATGCTAACATGTGGGAGACATGGTTAAATAATACAAGAAATGTGAAACATGATAGTATTAGTCTTTCTGGGTATAGTTAATTAAGAAAGGGGAAATAAAATCTCTTAACTCCCTTATTTTCTCTCAAATGCCTTACAATATTTATAGTTAGAAAAATTTAGCTATAAAAGATTGACTATAAAGAATAATGGTTAGAATTTATTTCATCTACCAAGCCGAGTGATCATTGAAATTCCTCTATATGGACATGGTGCTAATAGTTAGAACAAGATATTAATACCATGTGATGTGGAACTAGGAAGATGTCACTTTGAAAGATGCATAGAAACCGAGAGTCTCCACATGGATTTTGAATCACATGTCTAGAAAATGTGTGGCATGTTTCAAGGTGTTTTGGAAGCACACAAGATTGGTATGATTATGTGTGCTTAGCATGAGGTATTTTGGAGGAGTTAAGTGCTTCACATTTTTACAATGGTGCATCTTGGCACTAAAGAATAACAATGGTGAACAACGAACTTTTTTCATAAGGGTGCAATATGTCAATGATGGTGTGAGGCTTTAAAGGCTATGGGTAAAAAATTGTTTTTCTAGTTTTATGATAAAACAAAAGGTCCATAAAATTTTCAAGTGTAAGTCTTGCATGAGATTGCAAGAAGGCGTAATTTGACCAAGAGACATGCTTGTATGGACTAAGGATGTGTGAGTGTTGTAAAGAAAGTGGATGAATGTATAGTATAGGTTATAGATGTAATGAGTAGAGATTAATGGTGTTTTTAAAATATGTCAAGTTGTGCTTTCATTTGATAAATGGAAATAGTTTCTAGTAGTAAGGAGTAGGCAGTTAATTTGATTAAATTAAGGTATGAGTCTAGTGTTTCAAATTGACTTTTATATTAAAACATAGCCATTTGGTTGTACTTAGGACCAAAAAGTGTTCAGGAGCGAGTCAACAACCAAGGAGATCTCGAGGTATAGACTAAGATTCAATGACAACAGGTATTAGCATTCACATTTTCATTATCCCTATTTTTATTAGGAAAATAAGAAGCATAATTATTATTAACAAGAAGCATTTTCCATCATAAACGAGCATAATATTAAATTGAAGCAATTTGAATATTATCAACAATATCATCATTTAATCTAGAACTTCACCTAGTAGTTGTAATCCACCTAATTGTCTTAGATCTCATAAACTGTAAACATGAATACACCAAGAAATCTAGGTGTAATAATATGAGAAACTTATATTTTTACATGTACTTGGAAAGGGATAAATAAATTTTTTACAAGAAACTAGTCCTTCTTTAAATGTTTTATGCTCCACGAGAAACTAGTTAAAGACAAACTCGTGTATGTGTAAAATTCAATTGGTCACGCGCTATGTCAAACATTTGACACAATTTTAGTATTGGACACAATTTTTTGTTAGCAATACAACACATTATAGTTGCACTTTCGAAATTTATTAACCAACATCATAAATGGAAAACCAACAATAGTGAAATAAATCTTCTGAACGTCAATAACAAACTCAATGATGTCTCTAGAAGTACAAACACCTTTAAAGGCTTAAAACATATATACACAACAATATTTTTAACAACATTTCATGATAAGTAGATGTTGAAATCATTACACATTCCAATTACAATAAACAAAGCAAAACAAATAAGACAATAGGTCTCATTAGGCCTCAATAAGACTTAGTTATAGACAATTTTTCTTCTCTTGTGCTAACATCTAATCTATTAGTGAAAACATGGTTAATTAATGGAGTGCCATGTTAGGTTCTTCACACTATTTATAATCCATAATCAAAACCTCTTGACTAGCCAGTTTTTGTAGTAGTTGACTTCGAAAAATACTCTAGACCATCATGGGGCATTGTTGACCCCAAGCATTTTCAAATTCCTCCTCTAACATGGAGAAATCGTTGACAAATGCCACTCAAAATGACATGGGCACCTACAATACATAATTTGCAAGTTATGACACTAATTAAGGCAACAATACTTAATACGACAACATTAGTCGATGATGATTAATATTCATTGATGTCTCAAGAATATGAACATTAGCATACTTACATGTCTTGCCCATATTTACATTCGAGGAATATGCAAGAATGAAGTATGACAAACATTTAAATGTTAAAAAGGAAGAGGAAACCAAACTTACTTACAAACAACTTCCTCTCCATTTCTAAAACATGTAAAGCGTTTAATATAATTCTAATCCACTTTGTTATAGACAATTTTGTTCTACACAATAATCTTAATATAATTCTAATCCATTTTCTTTTAAACATTTTCATTCTATACATTAATCTTAATATTAGTTCAAAGCACTTTGTTATAGATATTTTCATTATATACATTAATCTTCTCGATACATCAAACTTCAAACATCTCCTTGATAATATACAGATCAAAATTACATTGAGAAATACATCACATATTAATGATCACATCAAACTAAAATATAAAATAATTTTAAATTGATATCCCTTACAACTCGTGTGCAATTGCAACTCTTATAATATGCCGCATTATGGGATCAATAATAATTAATAGCAGAGCCTAACAAAAACGTAACTAAGGACACATCCCATTTTACAATTTGGGCAATAGAAAACTGATAAAAATGGGACAAACATCTTGAAATCCATGGCCATCATGAAATAACCAATGCTCTGTTTAATCTTAAACAATTAAAATTTTAGTGGTTATCGGCAGAATAAGCCAGAGATTAAAAAAATGCCGACAAACCAATTGTCGTCTTCCACGCATTCTATGTTTCAAGGAAAAATCCTCGTAAACCATAAAACAATTGTCCGAATCAGACGTTCAATTGTATAAAACAACTAATGAATTTAAAGATTTTGCATGGAAGTTTGAAGTTTGGAAATCAACATGTTCCTTCGGGAATGTTGAAGATTTGAATGTTTGTGTTCCTCCGATTCATCCCACGAAATCTATGCAATTTAACATATGATTGCCCATCATATGTCTCCATCACGCTGTAATTCACAGATCTCTGTGTTCAATGGAATCCCATTTTGAACATGATGAAGAAATTGGGTTTAGACGACTGGTTTCAACACAAGGAAAATTGCAGAGCATGATGGAGAGAGCAAACACGACGGCGTTTGGACTTGAGAGAATGGAGAAGAGGCTTAACAAGTTGAGTGGAGGAGTTTCTGCAACTGCCATGGCGGTGGCACCACTACAGTCTGCAGCAATGGTGGCCAAGGCTCTTGACAGTCGTATAGATAGAGCCATTAATCCTGCTCTCAGAGTTTTGGAGAAGTTTGGCCAAGTCCAACAGATTCAAACTACCATTGCAGACATGCTGCAACAACAACAACAACAAGAAAACCAGGGTGCAAGTATATATTCTGCTTCTAGAGTAAACCAAGTTCAGGACTTGGTTGAAACAATTCAGAAATTAGAATTGTCAGTTGGGTTGTTGAAGGATGAATGTGAACCAGCCATCCAGAGGCTGCAGGAGGCTGTAGAGTTTTGTGTAGAACAAAGGCTACTGATTATTATAGGGCTCACAGGCTGAGAGAGACATTGAGTACATTAAAAGCACTGTTTGAGAGTGAGGTGGAGGATCTCAACGATGGTCTGCTTATGGAGAAAGCTCTGTCAAGGCTTGAATTTGAGTTTACAAGAATCCTCCAGAATACAGGCAGAACGATTCTTAAGAAAGCATTGTAGCAGGGTGTTAGTATTAGAGATAATGATGATGTGGGTTGTTTAGATCTTGCATCTGAACAAGAGATTCAGCTTTTGAGAAGAATTGTTGAGGTAATGCATGGATATGATAGGAGTGATGACTGCATTGATATTTATGTTCAAGTGAGGTGGAGAAGGGCTGCCAAGGCTTTGATCAGATTGAATCTTGATTATTTACTGAATTTCAACAATATTGATGACATGGAATGGGAAGTACTGGAATCCTCCATTGATCTGTGGATTGAGCATTTCAAGATTTCTGTTAGTGTTGTGCTTGCATCTGAGAAGGAATTGTGCAGACAGATCTTTGGAGATAAGGATTTGGTTTTGCTGTCTGAATGTGTGGGAAGAGTCGGCCGTAAAGTTATCGTTGATTTTTAAGATTTGGTGATGGGTTTGCAAGGAGCAAAAAGCAGCACCAAAAGCTTTTCAAGCTCCTGGAAATGTTTGAATCCATGGAGGATCTGAAGCCCCAGTTCTATGAGATTTTTGAAGGAGATGGTGGTAGAAATTTGTTTAGAGTTCAGAGAGTTGCAGAAGCAAGTTGTCAATGCATCTTGCTAGGTGAGGGTAAGCAAGATGGGGTTGTACCCCCTGCAGATGGGAGTGTTCCCAAGCTTGTCAAGTATGCAATGGCATATATGGCGTCCTTGGTAGGGAATCTTATGCCCCTCTCATGACAAAGGTGCTCAAAATTGAGCATCTTTGGAAATTAAAGACACTTTCTTCGGTGGAGGAAGCCCTAAAGGCTCTCCTGTTGGGGGGAGGGATGTCCAAACGGACCTCTTCCATTGAGAAAGTGGTTGACGGGGAAGATGTTCAGTTACGAGCAGAATCAAAATCAGAATTCTTTCGGTTACAGACGACAGGCTGTTACTGGAGACAAGGACAATGGTGAATTCCAAGTTCACCGTTAGTGACAAAGCAAAGGAACTGTTCATGATAGGGTGGGACACAAACTCTAGAGTTTCATGATCCAAGAAGAGCCAAGGTAACAAGGAAAGGAAGCGAAACCCGAAGAAGCAAGATCAACACCACACCCACCCATTGGTAGTATGGGAGGGTGTGGTGTTGATCCTACTTCTTCGGCTTTCATGTCCTTTCCTTGTTACCTTGGCTTTCCTGCATTGTGACACTCTGGAGTTTGTGTCCTTACCTTGTTTCTTTGGTTATTGCTCTTGGATCGTGACACACCTATTTGCAGCAGTTTATCGAATTATGTTTGGTGTTTTTTTACATTTTTGACATCACTCCATTGACAGTCTCCTTGTATGAAGCTATTATGGTGAAGCCTAGTGTCAGTTGTTTTTGAGTTCTATGATTGAGGCATGGATTCAGACCACAGTGCACACTAAAATTCTTTAGCATTATACGAGTTTTTGAGCTGAGCTTCTTGGGATGCCTTGGAGTAGGGTTTTTCTCTCTTTACTTTGTTGTCACTTGTTTTGGGTACCTTGAAGTGTCCCTTTTTTTCTAGTTATTATACATGAATACCTCATCGAGCCCGAGTTTTTGGAACTCATCACGTGGACATATCACATCTATTTTGGCCCCTAGCTTCACTTGAGGGGGCTGTTAGAGTAGGCATTTACCTTAGCTCATGTTCACCTAAGTAATTTATTTACCTTTATTGTATTTATCCTCAACCACTTATGTGTGTGGATATTTCTTTTATCTTATTTAGATATTAGGAGATATTATATAGTTGTTAGGTATAGTTCTTTCCTTGATCTATGGCATTGACTAGATCCTTGATGTCTAGTTCTCTCCTAAATCTATGGTCTTGACTTGTTCTTTGATGACTAGTTATTTCCTTGATTTATAGCTTGATCTACAAACTTGGTAGTGGTTCTTAGATTGTTATTCCTTGTCTATTTAAGCGGGGCTCATTATCAATGTATTGCATTGAGTTCCATAATAATATATGATATTATTTCTCATTTTTTGCAAAGGTTTTATGTAAAGTTATTGTGGCAAATTGCTTTCATATTATTGATCATGATGTTTGATTAGCATCTGTGTTCTTGGCTTGGTATGATCTGGTTATCGTTCCTTTCATACCTTACTATTATTCTACAAAAATTTATAGCATCCACTATTGGAGAGGAAAAATAAACTTGCATAGCTATTACAAACTTCCATTTTTGCACATTAAACTTACACAACCTCTTTTTCAATAAGAAACTAAAAGAATGAAGTAAGAATACAAGTATATTTTCACCCTAAATCATTTTTATTTTCCATTGATAAAATAAAAAAACCTCCATTTTACTTTTTTATTTCACATTCATTCGTTGATCCAAATCAGTTTAAACTTTACAAAATAACTCAATGCTAAATTCTTAAGCCGGTTGCGGTGAATTTATTTCAATCGACCTCCATAGCTCAAATTGTTATTTATAGGAAATCAAAATGATAATAATTATAAAATTTTAGGGCCCATCAAAATGAACAATGTAAACTTCATAATTAAATTCTCCATGTTTAGAGGATAATAAATCTAAAAATTCAAAAATTGGAAAAGTTTGCTAAAAAATAGACCCTATCCTACAACTTTGCTAAAAATAGATTATACTCGGTTTAAATTAATATTTGCACCAACTTTATTCATATAATTATAAGAGAATTCTAAACATCATGAATTTTAATTCATTGTATTTAAGACATATCCACCTTTATCATCAAATATCACGAATGTGGGAGATAGTGGTGTGACACCGAGTACACTGGAGGATTCAAAGAAAAGTATCTTTGAAAGAACCATGAATTTAATTCATAGGACCAAAAAATGGCAAAAAAATAATATGGTTTCAAAAATTTAAGGTTGTGAAACACTTACATTGTCTAGGCAATCTCCTCTCACTTCATATCACAAGATCGCTAATTAGGATACAAGTTCATCTCATTCGGGAAGAGAAAAAGGAAGAAAGTTGGTGATGTTGAAGTATCTCCTCCTATGGAGGTATATAAGAAGTGAAAGTTCAAATAACACCCTATGGAAGAGCTTATAATAGGTGATATTGATCCTTCTCAGTCTCTTAATCATCTAGTAGATATAGGTGATCTTGTTGAAGCAATTAAATTATTTCATATCGGTCATGATTTGGTCCCTTACTAAGCATGTGAGATGCCTAGTTTTATTTACACACTTGCTGATCATTTTTTATGAATAAATGAATTACTCAGAGAAGAATCAAGGATGGTACAAAAATTAGTGACACCAAATTTTGAGGCCATCTTGAAATACATAAGGACCAAGAAAGAAAAGAAATCACAAGAAATTTTCCTTTTCTAAACTATGGATTTTGGAGCTCAATATGTGGAAGTGGAAAACCCAAAGGTAAATAATCCCATGAAGGGAATTACACATGATTAATTTTGTAATGATGAATGTCTATATGGGTCATGCTACCCATGAGGGTGATGTTCACTTGTTCAAGGATTCTTTAACTCAAATCCTTACATGGAATGAGGAATACAAGAAAACCATTGATCAATTGGAATAACATGTTAGGAATCTATATTCATATGTACAATCATTTTTTTGATTGGGTTCATTATCATTTCCTTTGATTTATGTAATATCTCCCATTTGTAGCTTCGATTCCCAGGACAATGAGAGAGCTCAGGTGTTCACAATTTAGGGAAGAGCGAATCATAAATGGGTGGACATGATTTTTAAAAGGGGAAGATGTTGCTTCTTAAGGTGTTTTAACTATTTCAATATTGCCGCATTTAGTGTGTCAAAGATGAAATATGCTAGGAGAGAGATTGAGAAGGAAAATTCCATTTAGAAATTCTTCCCAAATTGGTCTCTTAGATGACCTATCGACTATTACTACTTAGTGAATCATAATTTTTTTCATCCATTCTTGAGAACATGTCCACCATTTGGTATCACATACCGATTGCAAGGTGAAACATGCTAAATGATTCCATCTCTAAGATTGTGTCAATGTGAATAAAATTTATCTAGGATCTTGGATAAGATTGTCAAAAGTGTGTGCGTGAGTGGGAACACCTCCACTAAATAACAACACGTCCTCGAGAAAGAATCTTGATTTACTTTTAAGAGTTATTCCAAATAGCTAAAGGATGACCCTCTTGATTCAATGAAAATAATTTGCAATCTATCGTAAATATAAGGGGATCTGTTTCTAATTGTACAAAAGATCATGAAATTTGGTTTACACAGTGCATAAAGCTTAGTAACATTCCCAAGTCTTGACTCAGTACTTTGTAACATGTGCACATCCCACATTTTGAGAAAGTGCGTTTGCGGTGGCTCGATTCGAAAGGAGGTCAAGGGAACATAATTCATCATTAGAGATCTTCCATGGAAGCTAAATGAAGGTTATTCTTCATCGAGAGGAGACTCCTTCATCAAAAAATTGATCAACTCCCTTCTTTTTATCCCTTTTTTCCCTATTTCTTCTCTCCCCCTTTCTAATTCCTAATTGTATGTAATCATGAAATTTTTATTTTTCACTTAAGTGACTCTCTAATGATGCATTGTAATATTCCTTTTTATTTATAAAAATGGATTTATTTAATTTCTTCTAGGAAGATGAAAAGTCACAAGTGGAATAAGAACACAAACTTTCTTGTAGGGATTATAGGAGAAGACAATTTGCAATGCTATATATGGCTTCTCCATTCCAAAAGAGCTTGAAAGTTAGTTTTTATGTAGTAATTGTGGATTATTTTAGCTTAAGATTTGTATTTATTACAATTACTTTTCTTATTCTTTCATATATTATAAAAAAATTTAATCATAGTGATCTTGAATAACCAAGAAGGAACTTTGTGTCCTTGATTAATGAATTTAAAGAAATATCTCTTTATTTTCTAAGTCTTGATAATTGCTTACATTATTGTTTTATTCTAATTGAATGTGGACCTACTCTAGTTATTTTGTATGAACTATTCTAGTATCTCGATCACAATAATAACCTTTCCTAATTTCCCCAAGTCTCCTTTATCCCTCATCGGTGTAAATTCCTCCTGTACTCTATATAAGCGGTTTGCCACAAGCTTAGTAAAGTGTTCCTTTTTTATCTCTGACCAATTGGCCATCCAAAAATTAAGATAGTTTACATTTAATAGTGGGAGTTTCCCCATACACAAGAAGGAGGGGCTTATCCTAGTGACCGTTAGTGAAACACATAATTTTTAACATGGACAATTATTTCACTAACATGTCCCAAAGACTATATAGCTCATTTTAAATGTTTGAAAAAGTTCCTTGTGATATGTTCCGTCTTTTTCACATTTGGTACCTTTACAAAAATATGTCCTATAAATAATTCTTAAGAAAACATGTGAAAAATGACCAGTCATATATTTTGAGGAACATAAATGTAACGCACCAAAAATTACCAACACAAGAACAACACAGTGAAATACAGGATAACTTTTTTTTTGACTCAACACGACACAACATGTCGTCACAAGGTTACATCCAACACTTGGAACCACTTGTTACGGGGAAGAACACAAGGTCAGCACGGAAAAGTTCACACCTAGCAAAGACAATACACTTTTTTTTTTTTTTGACATGACAACATAGAGGTCCATCCACAGAACACACTAACAGTTAGGGCCATCCACAATGAGATATTCTTGAGGGTCATTTATTTTAAAAAAACATATTGCAATTCTTAGTTTACGTTTTCAAGGATGCTCAAGGTATGATTCATATAATTCATCTTACCAAGCTAAGTTGATTCTTTTTACACTGAGTAATCATCTTTAATCTTTTCTATTACGACATTCATTTGCTTAATTCGTTTGTTTAGAGAAAGGGGTAATTTAATTTCACAAGGCCATCTATTAACACTTACGCTACTAGAACTTGTTCATGCCCATATGACAACAGGGGTTCACGTTCAACAACTTAAGAGAAAATTACGAGGTACCTTGGATAAAGTTAAAGGAAGAAGGTCAATTGAGTTCATCCTTGAGACATCATTAGTTCTTACTGAGGTTTAATTGGAGCTTGAGGTTTTATACGTAATTATTAAATATTTTACTTAGGCTTCACTGGATGATTTTACAAAAGAAAACAATTTACCTTTCAAATGGTTGAGACAGATTGCATGGCTTGAAACCGATTCCTCCTATTTATTAAATCTTATTATCTTACAACAACTCACAATTCATTTCACCTTAGGATCATTTTAAGAATTCACCAAAGAAAGGATAATGTTCGCTAGTGTAGCTAAGGATATCAAGTTATAAAATTTTTACTTCACAAGGGATGGTTTCATTTTGATCACTCATGGACTTATTTGATTTCAAGTAGAACACCTCTACCTTTATTTGTTGAATATAAAATTATTATTTTTGTTTAGCTTCTCTAAGGGTTAACCGACTCATTTTACTTTACTTATAAAATATTGTCGCTAAGTCTTAGAAAGATTTAACTTAACAATTTATTCTCAAGATCAAAGTTTTACAATACTCATATCAATGTAAAGATTGAATGCCATTTCTCACAAGGATAATTTCAAGCTTAACTACACCAGAGCAAGACACTTTATTTCACCATTACCAAACAATACAAGGCAAGAGGTCATATCAACTCTCTTTACAAGCAATGTTACACAATTTTCAACACATTGGACATTTTTACAAGGAACTTCATAATGGTACAGATGAAACTTTTACACTCTTTTCTTCTAGTCTACTCGCATAATCCATCTGCACAAATATTAACTAAAGTCAGTTCGCAAGAACTGAGCATGTTAAGGCTACACAATGCAATAGTAAGCTAACAATTAACAATATCAAGAAAGGAATATTCTAAACTCAGAAATGGATTAAAACACAACTCACAACTCCAATATTAATCTCATGAGAGAGAAAACTAAATCATCCAACAAGGAGAAAGTCCAAATACTAGTAAGAACAAAATTACATAAATCAAGGCAAGACCTTATGGGTTGGGAACAAGAAAGTCAAGAGTGTTGATATCTCCTTCATATAATGCTATGGGTTACGTGATAGGAATCCAAAATTTACTCCATCCAACTAAAGGGGTCCAAGAGAAGACAAAGCGTACTAATTATGATCGTAGGCGCGAAGCAAAAATGACGTTATCCAATTCTTCCAGGGGGGCTTCAAAGTAATATGGGTTCGATGCCCTTAAAAGAACACAACTTAAAGTTTTGGTTTTAACCAAGGAGTTTACCACTACCTCACTATCGGATTTCTTAAAACGTAGTACAAGTTAACCAAAACAAATCCACTTTTCCAAAAGCGTCACGAAAGAGACACGAAAGGGCCATTATTCTACCAACGAACCCTATCCTAATCGTCAACTTCTCTACATAATATAAGGAAGACTAAACCCAAAAGTCGTTAATAATTTTTATATAATTTAGACAATGTCAATAAACATTAAAATAACAATTGATTTCCCTAACAAGGCCACAAAATGGGACATTTTAGTAACCAAGTTTGAAGTATAAGGTATTCGAGTTCGAAAACAAAGGGATTCGATACACGAGAGGGCAAAACACCAACGATGCCCCGGACTCAAAAGACCTTACCAAGAGTATAAACACAATCCAAGAACCAACGCACATAGCTATCAGGAAGGTTACGCAGTGCGGTCAGGGCTAGAAGTTCTATGAACTCCTTGCCAAAGGTATAGAAGATGGAAAATTTTACCCGATCCATGTGGGCTTATCGAGAAAAAGTCTTAGCAAATATCAAACAGATAAATATAACAGCCACCTATGATATTATCACTGAAATCAGCTGTCATCTAACAGGAAACGAGTTCACGAGTCCAGTACCATGGATTCACCTACAACTTTTGTTTCAGTCTAGCTAGTAATAGCTTGCTTGCGACCCTTAATAAAAGTAGTAGACATTTCATTCAGTTAAACTTACAATGTTTCCCCTTGCTTTAATCATACAAGAGTTTACATCAAGAATTAGGTATAGTAATACTCTCAACACGTGGAGGCCAAAATAGATGCCAGGTTATCCCTCATCTAGACTAGGTACAATGATCAACCATGTACGAGTTCTAAAACAAACCCCAAATGCCATTTTCTAATCAAACATAAAGTAAGGAATGCCCATAGGCTTAAACAAGTTTCAGACACAACGTCACTATTAATGTACCTTTTAGCAAAACAAGAGAGCCTTAAACAGGAAATGCGTATTTATTCAACCAAAAGAGGTATGTAGGCTTAACCTTCTATTTAGTAACCTTCAATTATAATTACCATCACAGAATTCTTTTTAAAAAGAAAGTCATATAAGCAAACAAAACTCAATAATGTTTCCTTCCCTACGAACTAGACTACATCACTCAATACTGCAGTAACCCATTTAGACAAATATGAAATAGAGTAAGCTATAAGAGAGGAAGGAACATTCCAAGCAAAAATCAGCGAAATTGGAATAAGATTTAAAGGAACAACCACACAATCAGGCAGTGATATAAACAACCACGAAAACATCTAGTCTAGGCGCCATTCAAGAGGAAAGAAAATTCATTTCAAGATACTGAAAGAAGGTAGAAAACTATTACAAGGAGTAGATTTAACATGCCTGGTTTAAAACGCCATCTCCATATGCATATGATTGTTTCAATGCCGTTGCTTGCCTTTAACCCAAAGTGCTTTGCGAGCTCGAGCTAGCGCCACAATCACGCAGTGAAAAACAGCTACAAACCAGCCCCATGATTTGAAGCTCGGACACAAGACATACTGATTACATCACGCTCCTGGTTCTGAAAGGCATCAACCGTGATGAAACACAACCTTTTCCTTCATCAGATTTGGGGACAGCATCAAAATCTCGGTGAAAACATTCACTCTCAACTCTTGTATTTTCTATAATTCTCAGTCCAATTCTCAAACACCTTTCTTATCTATTTAATCATGATTCCACACAACACTAACTCACTCTTCAAAAGAACCTCGAGCCACCCCTTCGACTTCCTAAGTTGACCTTTCAATCTTGAAAACTCAAGAAGGTCAGTTCACCTTTCCTAGCAAGTTCAAGAGACAGGAATGTCAAAAGACAAGAACTATCTTTTGCACTTCTTCATCGAGTTAGGAGCATTTTGAGGGATTAGAGCTCGATAGAGACTCACCAGCTTCTCTAACAATGACCCAAGTTTGAAATTAGAAGCGTGAACAACATTTGCTTCCCATTATTGAGATATACCTGACTTTAGCATCTACCCGACTGTGATTCGAACTTCAAGAAGATAATGTTGCCATTCTACAAGATTCCAGAGCTTTAACGTCTTCCTTAAGCTGTTATAGACTCAACTTTTACCTATTTCCTTGAAAAGCTGATACAGACTTCTGTTACTGGTTCTTTTTTTTTTTTTTTGTTTTGAAAGGCTTTGAGCACATCGAGGACCCCCTTCATGTTTGATTATGCATAATGATGGAAGAGTGGCCTTACTCAACAGTTCCATTCTGGTTTGATTAACCAATTTGTTGAAAACCTCAAAACATAACTCTGCACATAAAAAAAACAACTCATACTGCTTGCTCAACCACTGAGAAACGTATTTAACATCCTTTCCACTGAACTTCGAAAGTTTAGTTCCTTTTGTGATTTCAAAAATCCGGTGCAGCTTGAAAGATTACTCAAAACCCTAAAACTGTCTTCGAGTTTCCTTTTTGCATAAAAACAACTGTTACAGCTACTGACATGGAGATAACTTACATTATGGTTACCAACAAATTTATTCAAACTCCCAGGAAGCACTTCAAAGTTCGTTTGCTCTGGGTCTGAGAAAATATCCTGCTACCTTCCTCTCCCAAGACATTTTCTCCAACATTGCATAGATCTCCTGCCAGTGGGTGTGATCTGTCCTTTACACAAAAGCATGCACCATTTTATTGCCTGCTAATATAGTGACTCTAAGAAGATGCTCATATAATTGCAAAGCAAAATGTGCTTCATGAATATTCTGATATGAAACTGATCCACGCCTATGGGATTCTCTCCCATGCGTTACAACGTAAAAACAAGTAAAGTCTCAACAGAGAATCTCTGTAATAAACTTCATCGGTTCTCCTGGCAACACTCTCACTGTCACTTAATCGGATTTGATAAAAACTATCTTGAAGGAGAAATCCCGAATTGAGGATGCATTCTAAGCGAGCGGATAACAACAAAGCGGACGGCCCAAAGACGTTGGAAGCGCTCAAGACAACTCTCTCGCAACATTGCTGCAAGATTTTGCTACAACTAATCACGACTGTGTGGTCGCGTGCAGCATCCAGAACATCAGGATCGAAACCCATGGCTCCTTGGATTCGCCCTGTGGCAGCAGTCACACATAACTCTCTCTGGAGGCCACGGATTTTCTGAGATAAGTTTACTTCTCTACCCTGTAGCTACTTTCAATCTCCGAACACCTCCTCACGGCACTGTCCTAGGAGAATTTCAAATCTACACTCCACTGGAACTGCCTCTACAGCAAGATTTTGCGAATCCACACCCAGAACACGTAGCAAAACATCTGTTGCAATATCTGATGGAGTGCAAAACAAGCATTCGTGGTTTTGGGAAAAAAACAACAGGAGGCCACGTGAACAGCAGGAGAAGTCAACGTTTTTAATGAATGAGCATGTGCAGCACCAAATTCTCTTGCGTGAGCAGGTAAAAAAAAAAGAAAACAAAAGATTTGCCAGACAGGGAAAACAGTGGGTGCGGCCACCAGCAAGGGTTCTGTCACATCAACATTAATAGCTCCACCCTCCATGCCAAGAAGGAGACGAAGCTGACCAAGGCAAGGAAGTTTGGGGGCATTACATTCTCCTCCCCTTAAGAAAGCATCGTCCTCGATGCGACATTACACATAGGACAGGAAATGGTACGCAACAAGGGATAGATACAGAAGAAAACACACCTTATGGTTTGAAATTTTAGTTGATTAACACACGGTCACAAGGTAGCCTTAGAAACATTTGGTAGAATTTTTAACTTTCAATGTTCTGTGAAGATTGGCAGTTCTTTCTTGTTGTTATTTCCATTAGTCTTTTTTCCGTTAACATTGTTCTTAGTTTAATTCCTTTTAAAATTTTATCATTGAAGAGTTTTGGTTTTATTCTTTATTGTGGGTGCCCAACATGAACTCCTACCACAACACCCTATCAGGTTCACAAGACACTACAGATTCACAAGCACACAAGTATATACTTCATGATTGTATTATACCACTAAAGGTTACTCAAATACGGAATAGAATAGGCACAGTCCACATAACGTAGTACTCAACACACATCAATGACTGACATACCAAATACTCAACCAAAAGAGTACTACAATCCACCAGACATTTCCTCAATTTGCATCAATGAAAGACTCACATAACAACAAACCATGCTACAGGTACATAGTGTCCACAAGGGAATCAATGACATGTCCACAACATCACAACACATAACCATCTGACATGAGTAACACATACATCAAAAGACCACTACCAAACATCACAATAACTCAACATATATCCTGAAACATCAACCATACAGACAAATATCATAAGCCTCCCTCAAACTCTTATGCCTCCCTCAACTCTTATGCCTCAAACTCTTATGCCTCCCTCAAGTCTCTTATGCCTCCCTCAAACTCTTATGCCTCCCTCAAACTCTTATGCCTCCCTCAAACTCTTTTGCCTCCCTCAAGGAGGCCGGTTGTCCCCATGGTCAAAGACACACAGAGTTTGGACACTCCTAACCCAAGTGACATAATGACGCGTAGTTCTCCATAACCCGCTAGTCATATGTACCCCTTGGGGCGTACCCCCATACAACGAAGCGGGTCCATAGGTCCAACCAATCCATGGTGCATCCCATGACCCTATTCCACACATCACAACATTAGAACCAGCACAACAATCCAGTCAAAGTGCCAAGTGGCAAAGTACAAGCCTTGGGCAAGGCGGTAAAAATTCCCAATTTAAAAGAAGACCCCAAATCAAGCTAAAATAAATGACCAAATGGCAAAAGTTAGTATCAAATTCCCATGTTAGTGCCACAAACCAAGGAAATGCCCAAAATTTTAAAGCATTGCAATCAAGAAAAGATGCTGGTCCTTGCAAAAATAAAGTAAAAGCTCAATTTACGAATAAAATCAACTTATAATAATGTCACATTACGATAACTGTGTGGCCTTATCTAGCCACCAAAGGGGTACTCAACGAGTTGCTGGCACTCGGAACATCGAGCCTCAGCTCGTAAAATATATATATCAATCCCGCCACCCTTCGACAAGGCTAAACATAGTCATAGATACACTAAGGTTGCATACATACAACCACATAGGGAGAGAGGAAAGAGTCACATGTAATCTACTAAACCAAGTTTTGACTCGAGTTATTGACCCATGGTACACCATTCCTCACTCTCAACATACACTTCTACCGATCTCCCTCAGGGTCGGTTAGTGTAAGGCTCACAACATAACATGTAACTACATCACTAACACCATGGTGGTACACACATAGCTACCATAACGTCTCACGTATGGTAGGTATACGGGGTAGATCACAATTATACATTCACAGGCGATACATCACTTTACCACATTCTGCACCCAAGGTGCAATCACAATACGATAGGGTTCATACACTCACCGTATGACCCAAATTCACGACATGAGGCATTACATATTACACAACTCATATATACGATGAACATAATAACATCACAACATAACAATAATTGCTTCATAACAAGGTAGTACACACATTTCTTCAGAACATGGTAAAAACATCATGATACAACTCGTTTCTTTTAACATCAACTAGTCATACAACACATTGATACACCCACATATCACAATATGCCACAATGCTCCAACACTACGTCATCCACATTAGAATTCTTTTCACACATCACAAACAATAATTTACATGTGAATTCTTCCTAGAATCCACAAGAAGGAGAGAGAATACTCTCATCCCCAACACATCAACATGATGACAAATACGCACTGAGTGACATACACATCACGTGCGTTCACAATATCACAATTACGACAATAATCACATCACGCTTAAAGCACATTACTCTTCCAATATAAATCATCATCATGCAACATCATCATCATCATGCAGTATCATCATGTAACACCACCACCACCATGCAACATCACCATACAACACCAATCCGGCCCATAGGTTCGAGAGCATGAACCTACGCTCTGATACCAAAATGTAACGCACCAAAAATTACCAACACAAGAACAACACAGTGAAATACAGGATAACTTTTTTTTTTTTGACTCAACACGACACAACATGTCGTCACAAGGTTACATCCAACACTTGGAACCACTTGTTACGGGGAAGACCACAAGGTCAGCACGGAAACGTTCACACCTATCAAAGACAATACACTTTTTTTTTTTTTGACATGACAACATAGAGGTCCATCCACAGAACACACTAACAGTTAGGGCCATCCACAATGAGATATTCTTGAGGGTCATTTATTTAAAAAAACATATTGCAATTCTTAGTTTACGTTTTCAAGGATGCTCAAGGTATGATTCATATAATTCATCTTACCAAGCTAAGTTGATTCTTTTTACACTGAGTAATCATCTTTAATCTTTTCTATTACGACATTCATTTGCTTAGTTCGTTTGTTTAGAGAAGGGGGGTAATTTAATTTCACAAGGCCATCTATTAACACTTACGCTACTAGAACTTGTTCATGCCCATATGACAACAGGGGTTCACGTTCAACAACTTAAGAGAAAATTACGAGGTACCTTGGATAAAGTTAAAGGAAGAAAGTCAATTGAGTTCATCCTTGAGACATCATTAGTTCTTACTGAGGTTTAATTGGAGCTTGAGGTTTTATACGTAATTATTAAATATTTTACTTAGGTTTCACTGGATGATTTTACAAAAGAAAACAATTTACCTTTCAAATGGTTGAGAAACAGATTACATGGCTTCGAAACCGATTCCTCCTATTTATTAAATCTTATTATCTTACAACAACTCACAATTCATTTCACCTTAGGATCATTTTAAGAATTCACCAAAGAAAGGATAATGTTCGCTAGTGTAGCTAAGGATATCAAGTTATAAAATTTTTACTTCACAAGGGATGGTTTCATTTTGATCACTCATGGACTTATTTGATTTCAAGTAGATCACCTCTACCTTTATTTGTTGAATATAAAATTATTATTTTTGTTTAGCTTCTCTAAGGGTTAACCGACTCATTTTACTTTACTTATAAAATATTGTCGCTAAGTCTTAGAAAGATTTAACTTAACAATTTATTCTCATGATCAAAGTTTTACAATACTCATATCAATGTAAAGATTGAATGCCATTTCTCCCAAGGATAATTTCAAGCTTAACTACACCAGAGCAAGACACTTTATTTCACCATTACCAAACAATACAAGGCAAGAGGTCATATCAACTCTCTTTACAAGCAATGTTACACAATTTACAACACATTGGACATTTTTTTACAAGGAACTTCATAATGGTACAGATGAAACTTTTACACTCTTTTCTTCTAGTCTACTCGCATAATCCATCTGCACAAATATTAACTAAAGTCAGTTCGCAAGAACTGAGCATGTTAAGGCTACACAATGCAATAGTAAGCTAACAATTAACAATATCAAGAAAGGAATATTCTAAACTCGAAATGGATTAAAACACAACTCACAACTCCAATATTAATCTCATGAGAGAGAAAACTAAATCATCCAACAAGGAGAAAGTCCAAATACTAGTAAGAACAAAATTACATAAATCAAGGCAAGACCTTATGGGTTGGGAACAAGAAAGTCAAGAGTGTTGATATCTCCTTCATATAATGCTATGGGTTACGTGATAGGAATCCAAAATTTACTCCATCCAACTAAAGGGGTCCAAGAGAAGACAAAGCGTACTAATTATGATCGTAGGCGCGAAGCAAAAATGACGTTATCCAATTCTTCCAGGGGGGCTTCAAAGTAATATGGGTTCGATGCCCTTAAAAGAACACAACTTAAAGTTTTGGTTTTAACCAAGGAGTTTACCACTACCTCACTATCGGATTTCTTAAAACGTAGTACAAGTTAACCAAAACAAATCCACTTTTCCAAAAGCGTACGAAAGAGACACAGAAAGGGCCATTATTCTACCAACGAACCCTATCCTAATCGTCAACTTCTCTACATAATATAAGGGAAGACTAAACCCAAAATTCGTTAATAATTTTTATATAATTCAGACAATGTCAATAAACATTAAAATAACAATTGATTTCCCTAACAAGGCCACAAAATGGGACCTTTTAGTAACCAAGTTTGAAGTATAAGGTATTCGAGTTCGAAAACAAAGGGATTCGATACGCAGAGGGCAAAACACCAACGATGCCCCAGACTCAAAAGACCTTACCACGAGTACAAACACAATCCAAGAACCAACGCACATAGCTATCAGGAAGGTTACGCAGTGCGGTCAGGGCTAGAAGTTCTATGAACTCCTTGCCAAAGGTATAGAAGATGGAAAATTTTACCCGATCCATGTGGGCTTATCGAGGAAAAGTCTTAGCAAATATCAAACAGATAAATATAACAGCCACCTATGATATTATCACTGAAATCAGCTGTCATCTAACAGGAAACGAGTTCACGAGTCCAGTACCATGGATTCACCTACAACTTTTGTTTCAGTCTAGCTAGTAATAGCTTGCTTGCGACCCTTAATAAAAGTAGTAGACATTTCATTCAGTTAAACTTACAATGTTTCCCCTTGCTTTAATCATACAAGAGTTTACATCAAGAATTAGGTATAGTAATACTCTCAACACGTGGAGGCCAAAATAGATGCCAGGTTATCCCTCATCTAGACTAGGTACAACAGTCAACCATGTACAGTTCTAAAACAAACCCCAAATGCCATTTTCTAATCAAACATAAAGTAAGGAATGCCCATAGGCTTAAACAAGTTTCAGACACAACGTCACTATTAATGTACCTTTTAGCAAAACAAGAGAGCCTTAAACAGGAAATGCGTATTTATTCAACCAAAAGAGGTATGTAGGCTTAACCTTCTATTTAGTAACCTTCAATTATAATTACCATCACAGAATTCTTTTTTAAAAGAAAGTCATATAAGAAAACAAAACTCAATAATGTTTCCTTCCCTACGAACTAGACTGCATCACTCAATATTGCAGTAACCCATTTAGAAAAATATGAAATAGAGTAAGCTATAAAAGAGGAAGGAACATTCCAAGAAAAATCAGTGAAATTGGAATAAGATTTAAAGGAACAACCACACAATCGGGCGGTGATATAAACAACCACGAAAACATCTAGTCTAGGCGCCATTCAAGAGGAAAGAAAATTCATTTCAAGATACTGAAAGAAGGTAGAAAACTATTACAAGGAGTAGATTTAACATGCCCGGTTTAAAACACCATCTCCATATGCATATGATTGTTTCAATGCCGTTGCTTGCCTTTAACCCAAAGTGCTTTGCATGAGCTCGAGCTAGCGCCACAATCACGCGGTGAAAAACAGCTCTACAAACCAGCCCCATGATTTGAAGCTCGGACACGAGACATACTGATTACACCATGCTCCTGGCTCGGGTAGGCATCTACCGTGATGAAACACAACCTTTTCCTTCATCAGATTTGGGGACAGCATCAAAATCTCGGTGAAAACATTCACTCTCAACTCTTGTATTTTCTATAATTCTCAGTCCAATTCTCAAACACCTTTCTTATCTATTTAATCATGATTCCACACAACACTAACTCACTCTTCAAAAGAACCTCGAGCCACCCCTTCGACTTCCTAAGTTGACCTTTCAATCTTGAAAACTCAAGAAGGTCAGTTCACCTTTCCTAGCAAGTTCAAGAGACAGGAATGTCAAAAGACAAGAACTATCTTTTGCACTTCTTCATCGAGTTAGGAGCATTTTGAGGGATTAGAGCTCGATAGAGACTCACCAGCTTCTCTAACAATGACCCAAGTTTGAAATTAGAAGCGTGAACAACATTTGCTTCCCATTATTGAGATATACCTGTCTTTAGCGTCTACCCGACTGTGATTCGAACTTCAAGAAGATAATGTTGCCATTCTGCAAGATTCCAGAGCTTTAACGTCTTCCTTAAGCTGTTATAGACTCAACTTTTACCTATTTTCTTGAAAAGCTGATACAGACTTCTGCTACTGGTTCTTTTTTTTTTTGTGTTTTGAAAGGCTTTGAGCACATCGAGGACCCCCTTCATGTTTGATTATGCATAATGATGGAAGAGTGGCCTTACTCAACAGTTCCATTCTGGTTTGATTAACCAATTTGTTGAAAACCTCAAAACATAACTCTGCACATAAAAAAAAAACAACTCATACTGCTTGCTCAACCACTGAGAAACGTATTTAACATCCTTTCCACTGAACTTCGAAAGTTTAGTTCCTTTTGTGATTTCAAAAATCCGGTGCAGCTTGAAAGATTACTCAAAACCCTAAAACTGTCTTTGAGTTTCCTTTTGCATAAAAACAACTGTTACAGCTACTGACATGGAGGTAACTTACATTATGGTTACCAACAAATTTATTCAAACTCCCAGGAAGCACTTCAAAGTTCGTTTTCTCTGGGTCTGAGAAAATATCCTGCTACCTTCCTCTCCCAAGACATTTTCTCCAACATTGCATAGATCTCCTGCCCGTGGGTGTGATCTGTCCCTTACACAAAAGCATGCACCATTTTATTGCCTGCTAATATAGTGACTCTAAGAAGATGCTCATATAATTGCAAAGCAAAATGTGCTTCATGAATATTCTGATATGAAACTGATCCACGCCTATGGGATTCTCTCCCATGCGTTACAGCGTAAAAACAAGTAAAGTCTCAACAGAGAATCTCTGTAATAAACTTCATCGGTTCTCCTGGCAACACTCTCACTGTCACTTAATCGGATTTGATAAAAACTATCTTGAAGGAGAAATCCCGAATTGAGGATGCATTCTAACTGAACGGATAACAACAAAGCGGACAGCCTGCACGTTGGAAGCGCTCAAGACAGCTTCTGCAACCGCTGCAAGATTTTGCTACAACTGATCACGACTGTGTGGTCGCGTGCAGCGTCCAGAACATCAGGATCGAAACCCATGGCTCCTTGGATTCGCCCTGTGGCAGCAGTCGCACATAACTCTCTCTGGAGGCCACGGATTTTCTGAGATAAGTTTACTTCTCTACCCTGTAGCTGCTGTCAATCTCCGAACACCTCCTCACGGCACTGTCCTAGGAGAATTTCAAATCTACACTCCACTGGAACTGCCTGTACAGCAAGATTTTGCGAATCCACACCCAGAACACGTAGCAAAACATCTGTTGCAATATCTGATGGAGTGCAAAACAAGCATTCGTGGTTTTGGGAAAAAAACAACAGGAGGCCACGTGAACAGCAGGAGAAGTCAACGTTTTTTAATGAATGAGCATGTGCAGCACCAAATTTCTTGCGTGGAGAGTAAAAAAGAAAACAAAAGATTTGCCTGACAAGGAAAAAATAGTGGGTGCGGCCACCAAAGAAGGGTTCTGTCACATCAACATTAATAGCTCCACCCTCCATGCCAAGAAGGAGACGAAGGTTTGACCAAGGCAAGGAAGTTTGGGGGGCATTACAATAAATATACCAAAACAGTACATCCATAATTTACCTAAATTCTTAATTTCTTATAATATTTATAAGAATTTAATTTTTAGTTAGATTCAAAAAAATATTGGCCACTAAGTGGGAGGCACTTATATGCTTTGACCCTCTAATATTTGACCCTTACAAGTTTATCAATCCTCTAAGCGTGGTTTGAGACTTATCATATAATTTTTCACATATGAGAATATTTAAAGATCATTCACCACAAGTGGAACATCATTTCAAAAGTAAATTCAACTCTCATTGCGATGATATCTCTTTGAAATCATGTAATTCTTATTGAGATAGAGATATGAGTTTAGGTGTTTTAAATATTTATTTGATTGAAAAATTTGGTTTTGGTGACTAGCTGCACATTAGGACACGAGATCACATCGCAGAGTATCAAATTGCTATGGACAAGAAATTTGGGTCACTTTAGCTTAAACAAGGTTTTTTTAGAGTTTTTATCGGTCACAAAATTTGAATGATCCGTCTTTTCTTTCTTTAAAGCTTCATCTTCTTTTTTAATTCTATAAATAGTAGGATTTTATCATTGTAGAAGGTTCTCACTTTTAATGTTCTCTCTTTTAATTCATTACTCTTTTGAATGCATTACAAATATGAATCAAACAATGGAAAGAGTTTATTGTGTTTTTTAATTCCCTAGAAAATATATATTTTTCTTTTCTGGATATCTAAAGATTTATTTTATACTTTTAATACACTACGGTATATTTGTGTATATAGACTATATTTATAAGTGTCTAATGTCTTGTTGCACATTTAAATTAAGAAGATCAATAAAAAAACTACTCAATAAAAAAATTCTAATACATGCATGATAATGAGATTCCAAATACTACCCCATATTTATAAGATTCCCAATACATACTGCTATTATTAATGTTCTCTTTTACATCATTGTCCCTATTTATGTCTATATACTAACATGTAAACATGTAATTAAAAATTACTCATATATAATTGCATCTACATACCAGTTCACCATGAATTCATGCACATGATTCATTTCATGTGTTTCTCAAATACATAAGTGGGGGAGGAAAACATTTCTACTTCAAAAATGTCTTATATTGATGTTACTTAAATGTACATTTCTTTTATGTCTTTAAACCATTATTTTGTAATTCATTTCAAATATTATAATAAAGGGTATGAGGGTGTGTTTATGGATATGAGGGACCAAGAAGTGGCCAAAAATATGTTTGGGAGACATTTAAAACCTAACATATTCATGTTATGAATTGATCTTATTATGTGATCGAAACCATAACACGAATACAGTTTTACTATATAAAAATGTTTTTTCATTAAAAAATAATGCAAACACATTATCTGTTATTGGTTTTGGTCTTGAAAAAAATCCACCATTTGTCTTGCGGCATTAGAATAATCCATGTGCAAAATTTGAAATGTCTTGGTAAATGCTGCATTTGCCAAGTGAAGGATCTTCATGCATCTTATTGTCAAAATCGGTAATTGCATGTATATACAGATTTTTTGAAACAGCATTGGAATTTGAAGCCTCTCTAGAGTAGAGATACATAGACAACATTCAAACTATATTTCAAAAGAGTTTAAGAATTAAGTCATCTCAAGTAAGTAGGCAATCATAAGTCTCTCTTTCTTTTGAAACCTTTTTTATCTATTTCAAAGTTTAAAATATATATTTATAGGACTTTGAGATTAATAAGTCGAAAGTGTTTGTGAACTCCATTAACAGGACGTGGTCAAGGTTAAGTGCTCTATTTTGGTGAGATATCTCTTTTATGATTCCTAAACTACCAGCATACAGGTCTCTCTTCACTACATTTGGTCCAAAGTGAAGGAGGCCCAAAGGAAGCTTTATATATGCACTGCCTACCTTTCTTGAGATATTTTCTCGTTACATCTTTTGCTTAGAAGCCAAGCTATCTATATCCTTCAATATGTTACCGAAGGTGTAATGTTATTTTCTTCCATCATCATTTAGAGGAAATATCTGTGGATGACTGTTAGCCGTAGCTCTTTAAAACTTACACGCAGAATTATCACTAATTGCACATGACCTGGTCGCTTTCATACCATAATAAGGTTTCAAGCATTAATCATTCATTTGACAAATTTGTATGAATTTGACTCGTCAACATTTATATAAGGGTACAGCGCCATTACAAAGACAATTACCCTCGGAAGTATTCTTTTTCCTCAGATTGAGAGTTCATCATAATTTTCTCTGACAAAGATCAATACAACGTCTGAAAAAACCGTCATTAATTGCCTGTTATGGCTGTCTATTATGGTTGCTGTATGGAGTGCATCACACCCAGATCCTCTACAAGACTTCTGCGTTGCCGATCTCTCTGCAGGTCAGCTCTATAGCTCTAGTTATTCTAGCATATACATGAATGGTTTCTCTGCATTTTACAAACCTTTTTTGGTACTGTTTTACTCGGCCATGCTTATAAAACACGAAGGTTCTTATCCAATAATTAAACTTCTAAATTTATTTATTTATCAAAGATTTCTGTTACAGTTTATGATTGTTAAAGAACTTTTGGATATGTTATGTGAATTTCTTTTCTGTCGATTTTTCAGATTACTTCTATGTTTTTTTTTTTAATACACTGTAGAATTCTGTTACTTAATTATTAGGATAAAATCTATCCATTTGAAGAATGGTAGAAACAAGATATATGTGAGAGGCTATTTGCATTTTTTTTTTTCTCCATATTAACTCTCATTCGTTAGTGCTCTCAAACATTTGAGATTTGTATTTTTTCTTCAGTAAGTGGGCAAATTCAATTGGCCACGAAACTCTTAGAAATTTGTTATTCTACTAAACTTTCTGGTCGTTGGTCAGTTTGGCTGGATGAATTTGACTCCCCTAATGTTATGAGTCCTTGGTGGGTTTTTTCAAATATTAAGAGAGAGAGAAGTAAAATCATTAATTAACATAAAATAATATAATTATTAAATAGAGAATTTAGTACAAAGTAATTAATAAAAATAATAAAGAATTTGATATTAATATATTTAGTTGGGCACTAGATTATATAGATTCTATGTGTCAAATATTTCTCGACCTTCCATTTTGTAAGACTTGATCTTTGGTAGATTCATTGAAGTCCTAACAACAACATCAACATATTAAGGACCCTTCAATAGTAATGTTATATATATCAAAACTTTTAGTATTAAATTTTAAATATTACTATTTTATTACTATTTATACTACTACTCAACATTTTAAATTGTAATCGATTATTCAAAACATATTTAAAATAAACTTATTTATAAAATTGATTTGAATATTAAAATATTTATCAACCCAAAAAAATCTCAAATTGGTTTAAGTTATAGAATGTAGTGTATACATTAATAGAAACCTAATTTAATTGTTAAATTCATACTAAAAATAATTTGGCTAATTATATATAAATATTTATTAAAAACTTGAAAACATTAAAACAAATACGAATGCAAATATCGACAAGAAATGTAACTTGCAAATATACTTGGGTTCTTAATCGTTATGATCGAGAGGCACTACCAAGTCAGTAACGCCGACAAATGTTTACGCTCCAAAGTATGTCCAAACACCATTATTTAACCTAGAAACATATATATATATATATATATATATATATATATATATATATATATATATAAACAATCAATCCTTAAATCAAATTCGTTTATTTTCACACTAAGGTTAACAATAATCTTTAAATAAATCTAATCTAAAATACATTTCCTATGTTAACCTTATTTAGTAATTAAGTTTTCTTGCTTATTTGATTAACACCTTACGTTATGATATTTTAATTTATTTAATTAGTTCACACTTAATAATTGAAACCTTAAGATTCGCTAAATTCTCCCGAATTCGCTTTAATACAATTTATGCTAATTAAATTATCTTATTTAATTAATAATTAGAAGGTCATAGTCATTTAAACATATATTAAATAATTTCACCCTTCCTTAAATTATAAATTTATTTACTGAATATAAATATTGTTTTCCAATTAAATTCAATCAATTCCTTAGAATAACATTTAATTTAAAATTCACATAACAACCTTCTCAAGGACGTCATTTAAATTAATTTTCTTAACCATATTTAAATATTCTCCTAACAAATAATTCCTACATAACTCCCTTTATTTTTATGTTTTTTTTGTTGAAATATGATAGTTTAATGGGATTAAAATTCCCTAAATTTTTCATTAAATAAATTTTGGAAAATTTACATAGAGGTTTTACCGTGTTAAATTTGACGTCCAAATGAGCATCACTGTGAGTCTTAGAACAGGATAGGATGACGGCCATATGGATGTCAAATGTACGCTGGCCATAAAAAAATTTCTAGATAGAACTTGCAGATTTTTAAAATTGTTGTACATTTATGAGGGTTTAATATTTGCATTTCCCAAGCCAAATGCTTTTTATTTTATGATTTATCATATTAAATTGTTCATGAAAAAAATGAGTATAAACATGCCTACAAGTTAATTTATTGATAAATAAAAACACCCATTTGATCATTTCAAGTTTCTAATGGAACGACACACTCACCATGAAAATCAAAATGATCTCTTTTCCATATTATTATTCAATTACAACAAATTAACTAAATTTTAATGTACCAATGATTTACAATTCCTTAATAATTATCTTACAACAAGGTAACAAAATGAATTCTTCTCAATACTTGTAGTCCCAAATTATAGAACTAAATAATGTGCTTCGCAATAAAATTTTTACAAATAAATAAATAAATACAAGTATTACAATCCTCCATTCAATGGTAGGAAAAATATGATAACATTTACAAGGAAGTTTCTCTCCTTTTCTTAAACACCACATGTATTCATCTTTTGATCAATTCCCAACTTCATATTTTTTCTCCTTTATCTTTAAACACAGAAACAAGAAGGGGGAGTAGGCAATACTCTCCACCCAACCATAATTCAATTGAGGAGCAGAAGCCGTCCTCCTCATTGGCCCCTAAGCCCCAACCATAGAGAAATAAGGAATGGATGCAAGCAATGAAAGCTTCCAAAAATACTTCCACAACACAACACACTGCCAATAATATTCTAATTCACATACAAGTATTAAAAAAACTAAAAGAATGCAAATCTTCCAAAACTAGGCTTAAAATCTTAAGCCAAGGGAGCAAAGAAATATGGGTAAATCACCTATGTCTCCCCATTGGTTACCAAAACCTTAAATGCTTCAAAAAAATTCATCCACATGACAACCAAACTCTTATCCCTCCCTCAAACTCTTATCTCTCCATCATACCGTTATCACTCCCTCAATTATTTCTCACAAGATAAGTAAAAATCTCTTATCCTAAAAAGGTAGGACACTCAACCCAAACTTCCTCAAAATATGCAAACAATACTCTTATCCCTCCCTCAAAAGATCCCCATATTACTTCTCCTACACCATTCTTAAGGCCATTCTACCCAAGTCCCAAACAAACACACAAAAACATTCATTTTACAAACAACATACATATAATAAAATGAAATTGCAAGGTTTAAGTTCCTACCTCACCATTACAAGAAGCTTTGATCCAAAACCAAAATACTAAGCTCCTTCCAAGCTCAAGCCCAAATCCAAACAAGCTCCAAAATCCAAGCAAGCAACTCCAACCAAATCTCCAAAATAAAAGTGTATAACTAAATCAAGTAACCCCCAAAACTCTAAAATGACTCCATTAAATAGAAAAAGTGGAGAGGAGGGTGAGGTGGCTCCATGTAGGATGCCACATCACTTCCCTCCAATTCTACCTTCCAAGTCAAAAAAAAATCCAAGAGTCATAAGTGGGTGGGTGAAGATGTGACAAATTTCCTCCACCACAAAACCCACTACTCCCATTTTCTAAGGACACAATTTGGAGGGTAAGTTAAAAAGGTGACATTGATTTCCCATTTTCATTTAAAAATACATAAATAGGCCTAATTTTGACCCCTCATATCATAAGTATGATGGGTGGGTGAGAATAAGAGGTGTGGGACAAGCTTATCTTGTCCCACAAACCTCCAAAAATGACCCCAAAGTCAAAATTCGGGATTTGAGGGATGAGTTGGGTGCACAATAGTCAAATTAATAGAATCCAAATCAAATCAAAATATCACAAGTAAAACATAATTCAATTAAATTCCTATTTTTCACATGAAAATATATTTTAATTAGAGTGATTAATAAACATAAATAAGAGCAAACTAATTAACAATAATAAAGTGAAATGCACTCCAATAATAAATCACATACTCCACAAGTAAAAGGAAAAAGAAAAAGAAAAATGAGAATATTCAAAGCTTGTGGTCACATATTGAGGTTAACCCCCCAAGGGAACCTCCTAAAAATCTATCAACACACAACAATATAACAGAACAAAAATATGCCATGGTGACCTTCGTTGCATCCATCCAATATTCTTCTATGGTTAGTCTCCTAACCCCCTCTTGTTTGTTTACGATATAGTTTCCTGTAAAAATCAAACAATACCTCTTCGGCCTCATGGCCACATCAAATACATCAAAATAAAATACATGAATATTCATCAATAAAAATCATCATATCACGTAAATAGATCATCATCAAATCTAAGCAATGTTATCAATCATTTACATTTTTCTAACATTTCAATTATACCATTTCTACCAACATTAATGAGATCACAAGACTAGTCCAAACATCAAAACATAATAAATACGTCAAGAATCTTGAGTGTCAGTACATATATGAAATAACAACACCTCATCATCATCAATACAAAAATATATATCCATGACTTTAAGAGTTCATAAAAACCATAAAACGAGTCACAACATCCATAGTCTCTAACAGTAGTCTATCAAAATATCAAATGAGATCCAAGTCTCTAATCAACAGTGCTCAAAATCATAGTAAAATAAGTGTCAAAGAGGAGTGGGCATTACATCCCCCTCCCTTAGACTTGACTTCCTCCTGGAAGTCACTGAAATAGGTGTGGAAACTTTTCTCTCAAAGGTGTGGCATCCTCCCACGTAGCTCTTGTCTCATCATACCGATTGCACTTGGACACGTACCTAATCAATTCACGCCCTCGAAGACCTAGGGTCATGCACTCTAAAATGCGCATGGGTTCCACCATCACCCATGCTTTCTTTGGCACCTGCAATGCGGTCTAATCCAATACATGAGAAGGATCTAGTATGTATCTCCTAAGAACAGAAACATGGAACACATCGTGGATACGAGACAAGCTGGGTGGCAAGGCTAAGCTGGTAGGCTATGGGACCGAGATGCTCCAAGACCTCAAATGGTCCTACAAATATCAAAGCTAACTTAGAGCCTTTTCCATAATGGATGGGGCTCTTGTGAGGTCTGACTCTAAGAAAATTTTTGTGCCAACTTTAAAACTACGGTCAACTCTCCTCTGATCTACATACTTCTTCTATCTATCTTGTGCCTCCTGTAACCTTTGTTTGATTAAGATGACTTGCTGCTCCATATCATATAACATAGCTGGCCCAATAGTCACCCTATCCTCTAGCCTGTTCTAGCTCAAAGGAGTCTTGCAATGTCTACCATATAAAGCCTGAAATGGTGCCATGCTAATGGAACTTTGAAAGCTATTGTTATAAGAAAACTCAACTAGGTGCAAATAATCCTCCCATCTTTATTGATTATCCATGACATACATTCGAGGCATGTCCTTTAGGATTTGGTTCATTCGCTCTATTTGACCATCTATAGCTGGGTGATAGGCTATGTTAAAATTGATATGCATCCCCAAGGAAAGATGTATAGTAATCTAAAAATGTGATGTGTACAAGGGATCTTGGTCACAGATGATCTTCTATGGAATCCCATGCAATCACACTATCTCATCCAAATATACTCGTGCCATCTTTGTATTAGATGTATAGGTGGTCTTCATCAAAGAAAAATGAGCCACCTTCATCAATTTATCCATCATGACCATGATGGCATCATGGTGATATCTTGACATAGGAAGTCCTACTATGAAATCCATGGAAATGGTATCATATTTCCACTCCGGTATAGCATGTGGGTAAAGAAGGTCAGATGGATGTTGATGCTCAGCCTTCACCTTTTGACACTCCAAACAATGAGACACAAATCGAGCTATATCTCTCCTAAGACCTCTCTAATAAAATAGTTGTCTTAGCTTGGCATGCATCTTCTTCACCCCTGGATGGGCTGAATAAGGTGCACGATGTGCCTCTGCTAGAATTACCTCCCTCAAATATCCATCCCTAGGCACATATATCTGACCTCTGTATCTAAGGAGTCCATCTGAATCTAATGTCAATTCCTCAAATTTACCCTCAAGGGGTCTTTGGGACTCAATCTCTTCTCTAGCTGATAGGTAGAAGCTATCATGAGGAAGTTGTTGCAAGATCTTGCTCCGCAAGTCCATATTAACTGAAGTAGCCATAACTACATGTCTTTGATGACTCAAAGCATCTGTAACCACATTCTCCTTTCCTTTTACATGCTCAATCTCCATGTCATACTCACATAGAAGCTCCATCCAATGTCGTTGATGGGTGTTGAGATTAGGTTGTGTGAAGAGGTGTCGAAGGCTCAGATGATCTATCCTGAGAATAAACCTTCTTCCTAACAGAAAATGGTGCCACCGCACTAAGGCATGTACCACTGCTACAAGCTCAAGGTCATGAGTCGGATAATTGAGTTCATAATCTTTGAGTTTGTGAGACTCAAAGGAAATAACACGGCCATCCTACATCAAAACTCCTCCTATCCCTACCAACGAAGCATCGTGCAAACAAAGAAGTCCCTTTATGGGTCTAGCATTGATAAAATAGGAGCTGTAGTTAGGAAATCCTTTAGAGTCTTGAAGGCATGCTCACATTTATCTAACCAAATAAACTTCTTCCCTTTTCGTTGAAGGGAAGTGATGGGATGAGCAATACGTGAGAAGTCCTGAACAAATATCCTGTAATATCCTACCAATCCCATGAAGCTGCGTACCTAAGTCACACTAGTCAACATTGGCCAACTAATAATATCTCTAATTTTGGAAGGGTCGACTGTGATTCCTTCACCAGATATGATATGACCTAGATATTAGCAGAATGCACACTTTTCTAGGTTCCCATATAGCTATTATTCTCACGGACATCAAGACCCTGTCGAAGGTGCTCTTCATGCTCCTCACGTGTTCGTGAGTATATCAATATGTCATCAAGAAATATGAGCACAAAGTGGTCCAAGAATGTCCTGAATACCCCATTCATTAAACTCATGAATATTACGGGAGCATTCATCAAACCAAATGACACAACTGTAAACTCGTAGTGGCCATATCTCATGTGGAAGGTTGTCTTATGAATATCCACCTCCGAGTAATCCTTAGTATCTATCTTGGAAAATATTGTTTCCCCCTTCATCTGATCAAACAAATCATCAATGCGTGGAAGGGGGTAACGATTCTTAATCGTTACTTTGTTTAGCTATCTGTAGTCAATGCACAATCTCAAGGATCCATCCTTCTTCTTTACAAAAATTACTGGTGCACCCCAAGGGGATACACTAGGATGGATTAGACCCTTCTCGAGTAGGCCCTCAAGCTGCAACTTGAGCTCACAAAGCTCAGGGGTAGTCATCCTATATGGCACGCGTGAGATAGGCTCTGCTCCAGGAATCAAATCTATGTGAAAATCTATCTCACGTGGGGGAGGTAGACTAGGTAACTCACCAGAAAGATATCTGAAAACTCTTGCAAAATGGGGTGATCATCTGGGTAGGCCCTCTAATCTCATCCTTTGACCATCAATAATGAATCGCATATAGCAAACATCCCTAATGTGCAAACCACTCCAGCTGTATAATGGATATGGGTCTACTAATTCCAACTATCTCTGACTTAATCCCCAAATCATCGACACAAGATATCATTTTTTTGTAACAATCTATTCTAGCTTTTTGTATAGATAGCTAATCCATACCCAAGATAACTCCATAAGAACCCAATGGAAGGATGCGAAGATCCAAGGTCGTGGTGAAGGGTCCTAGGTTAACTACACATTTCTTAACTAAGGATTCCACTGAGAGCTTAGCTCCAGAAGCCATCTCAACGTCCCAACTATGTCCTTGCCTATCTGCCACTAGCCTGCATCGCTCTACTAATGATGGAGAAATAAAGGAATCAGAAGAACCTAAATCAAACAAGATAGAGGTAGAAATACCATTGATGCTACCTGAAGTCTCTATCACCATGCCCTGATGTTATTCTTGATGTTTCTTAGCCGAAGCATAAATCCTATGGCTTCGTGCCATATCATTGACTATTGGCTCTAAAATGGAACCCTTACCCTTGTTATTAGGGTTTTGTGGAGAGTATTTCCAAACGTGTCCATGTACTCTACATCCGTAACAACTACCAGGATCTCTCCAATGGGAAACAGCTCCCCTAGGTTCCTTAGTGTTATGTGATGTAGACCCTGATGATCTTACAATGGAATGTTGTGGCATTGTGGAGGAGATTTAGTTGACTGAGCTCTAGGTGGTGCATGTGTCCTAACAGTCCTCTAGGAGGAGGTCCCATACTTCGTCTTCTCTGTGCATTACATCTCTTTTGAGGTCTAAATGGTGGATGATTTTTTTGTTATTGTTGTTGATGAGGTTGATGTGGTGGCCTAAAGGAAGACTGGTCCGAACCATGTTTGCCACGAGAAGGAGCTATCCCCTTCAATCGAGTATCTTACATCTAATAAATATAGCTCTTCACTCTATCTCTAGCCTGTTGTGTCTTCCCCTATTCTCCTCTGCAATATAGGCCTTTTTAATGGCCTCAGCTAAGGTTTATGCACAGTGTATATGCACCGACCTCCCAAATCCAAATTCAAGCACCCGATGAAACCGTGAATCCCGACTGCTCATCCTGCATGTAGTCAACATACTACAAAAAGTCCAAAAACTGACTCTCATACTCAACCACTATCATAGATGCCTATCGTAGATCATGGAACTCATCAATCCTCTACTGGATAAACTGTCTCGATAAGTATCGACTCTTGAATCGTTCCTCAAAGAGCTCCCATGTCATAGTCTCTGAATCTACATGGAGCTTTTGTTCCTTGGTCCTCCACCAAACTCCTGCTCCATCCTTTAGAATATGAATCACAACATGAGCTTTCGTGTTGCTAGTACATGGACAAATCTTGAAGCATCCATTCAAGCTTACTAACCAAGCCTCTACCTGAAATCCACCTATATCACCAAAGCATAATGAGATGGTCGTAGCTTCAAGATCTCCCTAATATGATCTGCAGCTGATGTCTGTCGGCCCTTAGGTCCCTCCACATAATTATCCCTTGGTTTAGGGCTCCTAGATCTTTCTCTATGTCCTGAAACCCTATCTCCATGTCCCCTCTGAGGTGAATCTAGTCTAACTGACTCTGCATGGAAGTTCTCTTCCCTATACTCCTCATTATGTCGCGCAAGTGCAAGAGCCTCCACCGATGTTTCCCTATCCTATCGGCTAGGTTATCCTCCTAATGATCCTCCACGTATAGCAGCATTGACCTCCTGTAAATTCAGCGTAGGATTTGTGGCAATATAGCTACAACCGCATTCTTTAGTGCTTGGTAACTTTAACTCTATGTGTAAGAACCCCTTGTCTAGTTCGTGTCTCCTACACAAACCAAGTCGGAGTTAGTTCATCATCATTTAGGTTTGTTTTGGTTTACTATGTTTTCTTCATTTTACAAAAATCAAACAATGTTGTGTTCTAAGTGTAGGTTGTGATAGGTTATCTGTTTATGTTTCCATATGTGCCTGTGGTCCAAGTGTTATGATAATTTTAATTTATTTAATTAGTTCACACTTAATATTTAAAACCTTAAGATTCGATTGAATTCTCTCGAATTCACTTTAGTACAATTTATGCTAATTAAATTATCTTATTTAATTTATAATTAGAAGGTCATAGTCATTTAAACGTATATTAAATAATTTCACCCTTTCTTAAATTATAAATTTATTTACTCAATATAAATATTGTTTTCCAATTAAATTCGATCAATTCCTTAGAATAACATTTAATTTAAAAATCACATAACAACCTTCTCAAGGACGTCATTTAAATTAATTTTCTTAACCATATTTAAATATTCTCCTAACAAATAATTACTACATAACTCCCTTTATTTTTATGTTTTTTTGTTGAAATATGATAGTTTAATGGGATTAAAATTCCCTAAATTTTCTCTTAAATACATTTTAGAAAATTTACACAGAGATTTTACTATGTTAAATTTGACGGCCAAATGACCATCACTTGAGCTTTTAAAATAGGGCAAGATGATGGCCATATGGATGTCAAATTTAAGCTGGCCATAAATTTTTTAGACAAAATTTTTAGATTTTTAAAATTGTTGTGCATTTATGAGGGTTTAATCTTTGCGTTTCCAAAGCCAAATAATTTTTATTTTATGATTTAGCATATTAAATGCTTCATGTAAAATACGAGTTTAAACATGCCTACAAGTTAATTTATTTATAAAAAAAAACATTCATTTGATCATTTCAAGTTTCCGATGGAACAACACACTCACCATGAAAATCAAAATGATTTTTTTTCCATATTTATCATTCAATTACAACAAATTCACTAAATTTTAATGTACTAATGTTTTGCAATTCCTCAATAATTATCTTACAACAAGGTAACAAAATGAATTCTTCTCAATACTTATAGTCCCAAATTATAGAACTCAATAATGTGCTTTGCAATTAAAATTTTTACAAATAAATAAATAAATACAAGTATTACAATCCTCCATTCAATGGTAGAAAAATATGATAACATTTACAAGAAAGTTTCTCTTCTTTTCTTCAACACAACATATATTCATCCTTTGATCAATTCCCAACTTCATAGTTTTTCTCCTTCATCTTTAAACACAGAAACAAGAAGGGGGAGTAGGCAACACTCTCCACCCAACCATAATTCCAATGAGGAGAAGAAGCCATCCTCCTCATTGGCCCCGAGCCCCAACCATAGAGAAATAAGGAATGGATGCAACCAATGGAAACTTTCAAAAATGCTTCCACAATACAACACACATGCCAACAATATTCTAATACACATACAAGCACAAAACAACACCAAAAGAATGCAAATTTTCCAAAACAAGGCTTAAAATCTTAAGCCAAGGGAGAAAGGAAATATGGGGAAATCACTTATGTCTCCCAATGGGTTAAGCACCCACCTTAAATGCCTCAAAAAATTCATCCACACGACAACCAAACTCTTATCCCTCCCTCAAACTCTTATCTCTCCCTCATACTCTTATCACTCCCTCAAGTATTTCTTACAAGATAAGTAAAAATCTCTTATCTTAAAAGGTGGGACACCCAACCCAAACTCCCTCCAAAATATGCAAACAATACTCTTATCCCTCCCTCAAAATATCCCCATATTCCTTCTCCTACACCATTCTTAAGGCCATTCTACCCAAGTCCCAAACAAACACACAAAAACATTCATTTTACAAACAACATACATATAATAAAATGAAATTGCAAGGTTGAAGTTCCTACCTCGCCATTAAAAGAAGATTTGATTCAAAACCACAATACTAAGATCCTTCCAAACTCAAGCCCAAATCCAACCAAATTTCCGGAATAATCATGTAAAACTAAATCAAGAAACCCCCAAAACTCTAAAATGACTCCATTAAACAGAAAAAGTTGAGAGGAGGGTGAGGTTGCTCCATGTAGGATGCCACATCATTTTCCTCCAATTCTACCTTCCAAAGCAAAACAAATCCAAGAGTCATAGGTAGGTGGGTGAAGATGTGACAAATTTCCTTCACCACAAAACCCACTACTCACATTTTCTAAGGACAGAATTTGCAGGGTAAGTCAAAAAGGTGACATTGATTTCCCATTTTCATTTAAAAATACATAAATAGGCCTAATTTTGACCCCTCATATCATAAGTATGATGGGTGGGTGAGAATAAGAGGTGTGGGACAAGCTTATCTTGTCCCACAAACCTCCAAAAATGACTCCAAAGTCAAAATTTGGGATTTGAGGGATGAGTTGGGTGCACAATAGTCAAATCAATAGAATCCAAATCAAATCAAAAGATCACAAGTAAAACCTACCTCAATTAAATGCCCATTTGTCACATGCAAAAATACTTTAATTAGAGTGATTAATAAACATAAATAAGAGCACACTAATTAACAATAATAAAGTGAAATGCACTTCAATAATAAATCTCATACTCCACAAGTAAAAGGAAAAAGAAAAAGAAAAAGAAAAAGGAAAATATTCAAAGCCCATGGTCACATTTTGAGGTTAACCCCCATGGGAACCTCCTAAAAACCTATCAACACACAACAATATAACAGAACAAAAAGATGCCATGGTGACCTTCGTTGCATCCATCCAATATTCTTCTATGGTTAGTCTCCTAACCCCCTCTTGTTTGTTGTGATATAGTTTCCTGCAAAAATCAAACAATACCTCTTCGACCTCATGGCTGCATCAAATACATCAAAATAAAATACATGAATATTCATCAATAAAAATCATCATATCACATAAATAGATCATCATCAAATCTAAGAAATGTTATTAATCGTTTACATTTTTTTAACATTTCAATTATACCATTTCTACCAACATTAATGAGATCACAAGACTAGTCCAAACATCAAAACATAATCAATACGTCAAGAATCTTGAGTGCTAGTACATATATAAAATAACAACACCTCATCATCGTCAATACAAAAATATATATCCATGACTTTAAGAGTTCATAAAAACCATAAAACAAGTCACAACATCCATAGTCTCTAATAGTAGTCTATCAAAATATCAAATGAGATCCAAGTCTCTAATCAACAGTGCTCAAAATCATAGTAAAATAAGTGTTGAAGAGGAGTGGACATTACACAAGCAAACAAAAGTTTGTGAAGGAGAAGACTCTTTTTGAAGTCTATAAATAATTTTGTATTTCCCCCTCATTTACCATATAAATTATTTATGATGGATGCATATTTTTTTGTCGATATATAATTTTTAGACTATCAAGGATAACACAATCTTATATGATTTTTTATCTTAATATAGTTATAATAGTAATTAACAAATATATTTTATTTAAATAATTTATTTTTGTGAAATCATGATATTACATAAAACTATATAATGTGAGACCTATCTATATTTATATTCATATTTAAGATTAAAAAATTATTTATTTTCCGATTTTGATTTTTTCAAAAATTAAACTCATATTAATTCATAGATTTGAGTGAGGGTGAGATAAAAATTTAATATTTCATAAATATTAATGATTGATATTAAAATGAAAGTAACTCTTTACTAATACATTCCTTTTCTTGTTTCTTCCTCTCTAACTTTAAAATCCATATAAAATATATTTAATTAAGCCGAGAAGAGCCAATACATGAAAGAGGACTAATACTTGTATTATGAAGGAGAATACCCAAAATTTAAATAGATTTCAATGAAAAATATTTATACAATTTACACATTATTTTTAAAAATGTAAACAACAATAATGCAATACCTAATCATAGGAGACACATTATATTTATAATACATTTAAAATTTGTTGGTTTATATCAATTAAAAATGTCACTTTCCTTCCAATTAAATAAATAACACTTATATTTAATGAAAAACTAACTAAATTGAGAGAATTTATTGAAATAATCTTTATATATCAAATTAAAATGTGCACAATAATGACATCTTACAATTACTTCTACAATTCTAAAATACCTATTCATTCAGAACCTCTCTATTACTTGTACTAATATTTGGTGTAGTGTGTAGGGGTTGTTAAGATGAATGGATTTGCATTCAAGGATCCCAATACAAGACAATCCTCGATTTTTTATTCGAGAGGACTAAATAAGTCAGCCTCAACCAAAGGACATTCACCATCAAGGTTAAATCGGGTAGTGTGTAGAACGTTCCAAGGCTAAATAGCTTAGGGATTTCCATGAACAAGGTAGACTTTGCCCTGGGGGGCATAAACCCACCTCATACTCACCCTCATTCAACATAGATTGTATTTCTAATGAAAGGCACCATTATTGTTGGTTTTGTCAACACCAACAATGTTTAATTTTCTCGAAGTTAGGGAAAGGTGATGTGTTTTTTATTCCAAGAGGGTTGATGCATTTTGAGTAGAATATCGGGTCCTCCAAAGCCGTGGCACTCAGGGGATTTTAATAGTCGGATGCCAATTTTGATTCTTCCTTTCTCACTCTTTGGGTCCAGCCTGCCAATACTGAGAGGATTTTTTGGGTAAGGCTTTTGATTAGTTTGTAAGGAAGTGAAAAATATCAATTCTAAATATGTTCCATCGTGATCCAATAAATTCCATTGCTATTTGATTTGGTTCTATAAAGATATAATAAGATATTTAATTCCATTACTATTGCATTGTTATATAAAGATGCCATTAGTCATTGAGCTCATTTTCTATTGCATGGTTATATAGGGATAGGGTACATAATTGAATCTGAATTGGGTTTGTCTTGATTAGTTATTTATTTGTTTTGTGGTGATGTGAGACAAACCCACCTTAGACCAGTGGGTTTTTGAGAGTGTTGAGACCTTAAATTTTTTTGGCAACTTAACATTACATGATGTTTTCTATGGATATGTAAGTCTTCAGATCAATTTATTGTTATCTATGTTCTATTTAATCCTGAAATAATTGAAGTGTTTATTCTATTTGATACTGAAATACATCGGAGAGGTTTATATTCTTAATGGTTCTTTCTTGTGATTATTATGAAATTTAATGTTTGAAAAATCTTCCTCCAAATGAAATGTCTCAATCCACCAATTCATGAATTCCTATGCTTTAGAATATATTTCTTGTTTTTTTACCACACTTTACCGTAATTTTACTATTGTGATTTATTTAAAAACCAATTTTTAGTTTGTGTTTAAGTTTCAAATTAGTTATATTTTAGTTAGGGACATAAGAATTAGTCATTTGTGTTTAGTAATCTAAAAAAATATGATATTGTATTGAAATATTTTTCATATAGAAAATCCATAGTTTAATATGGCAAATAGATTACATGTAAATTGAAGCACAAATATTTAATTATATTGAAACAAGTTAAATAAATATGTACAAATAAAATATTTTTTTCTTAATTAAATATTAAGTTAGAGAAAGTATGCGATCACACTAAAAATGATAAACAAAGGTTTGTTTCGATCTTCATTTTCTAGACGTAATTTTAAATATTTTTAAATTTATTTTTTCTATAAGTGGCTTGAAAGCTATAATCTAGTTAGGTTTTTGTTGGCTAGTCCCCTCAGAGAGGATGTTTAAAAATGGATTCATAAATAATAGTAACCACATGGCGTTCGGTTAGGGGAGTCTAAAACCTTACTAAAGGATTTTTTTCTCTTTCATTTTTCCAACCCATAAAACTATAATGCCATAGTTAACCATGGGCCTTGGTTTATCAAAAATACTCTTGTTATTTTCTCTCACCGACTTAGTATATCCAACTTTAAGAGCAGCCAAACTTAAAATAACCATTTTGATTGAGTTTGCAAGATTACCCTGCCTCTATGAAATTTTTTGGACAAACTTATAAAATTGCTCGACCATATAATTTTTCATAAAAATAAATAAATTCTACAATGCTTTTCCCCCAAAATAGATTTTCACACAAATTGATTTGACCAATTATCTAAAATAAACCATCAATATTCAAGTGGGAGAGTACCGATTCTCTAAATTGGTACTATACATCAATCTTCCAAACACTTGCATCTACACCCATTCCTTGGTATACATGATTCAGGAGTTCCTTTTGATGTGAAACATGTGAAAGAAGTGCAAGAAAAAATGGATACAAATTCTAAAGACCCTATATCTTCTAGTGACGGTTGGAATACTATCACTAATAAGAAAAACATTACAACCTCTTGTGCTTATAAACTTCATCCTATTGTGTATTGATCAACAACTCGCTATAGTCAGACCCTACTACACTTGTCATATCCAAACCTTATCCTCCCAACTCCAACACCCATCTCTAACATGTTGCAAGTTATTGTCACCCTCCTACCTTCACAAGCCACACTAGCAGACTTCACAATGGGTTTTGTTTCATATCAAGGATGCTCCCTAGGAATGTGTTAATGATATTGTCTCCCTTATGATCACGAAAACATCTTATGAAGATATTGAAGTTCATCACCATCTATACGAGAGGATTTCATTCAAGGGAAGAGACAAGAAATTCACCTTAGAGATTTCATGAAACGTAATATCTGTTATTCTAATAGGTTTTATACTCTTGAATAAAAGGACAAAGAATATGACATGACACTAGAAAGATGTCAATAATTTTACACTCTTGGAATGTTTATGGGCTCATTGAACCAACCTAAACATATCTTATTAGAGACAATTTTAAAAACACTTGGCATATACTAATTCTTTTCTTACAAGAAGTTAAAAATTATAGGTTTCTTCTTCAATCACATCCGCTCAACATTTGGCAAGGATGTATTTTTCATATGGATAATAATGACCCTAGTTTAGGTTGTGTAATCACTCTAATTTATCTAGGTCCTTCTCAAAATATCATTTGGTCTAGGGTTCGACCCAACTTATCGAGTAGTGTGGACCTGTTTGATTTTGAGGACCACATCCTTGGTATCACTAATCTCTATGTTTCCAATGATGAAGTGGAGCAGAGATATTTTTGTGGTGGTTAGAATATTACTTTACAATTTCCAACCTGGGTTCTTTGTGGGGACTTCAATACGATTGAATTAATGAGACCAATAAAAGGAGGGCTCTACATGAGATGGTATGCTAGAAAATAGAAGCTTGGTATTAAAAGCATAAAATTTTGGGGTTTTATTATCTGAACTACCATAATAGAAAATACTCCCCATATTGGTTTACTTGGTGTAACTTTCGGGAGGGACATGTAATAGAATTTTTACAAGACTTGATCGAGTCCTTTTAGCTAATAAATATATTTTCTTCTTCTCTACTAATGACAACATTCATGTGGGCATGGTCAATGGGATTACCCTCTCTAATCACTCTCCTTTATGATTTTCTTGTAATAAGATAATAAAAATAAGTCTGATTTCCAAAAGAATCAATTTTATCTCAATACATCCCACATTTACAATGAATGAATGGTTCAACACATTGTTTGGGTTTGGAACCTTTTTCCTTGGCCTCAGGGCACTGTTGGATGGATTAACAAGTGGGAGGATACTATTAGTCATACTACCATTTTTCTTTCGATTTATGGTAAGAAAGAAGCCTTATTTAGGTAAAAAACTCACTCTGGTGCCTACGGGGAATTTTAAAGAGTTTCCTTAACACTGGACCAGTTCCCTTCCAATCTCCAAATCCAAACCCAAGTGGCCTATTGGTATCTTACACTCAAAGTAGAGGACTTAGACAAAACTCATGGATTTGAAATCAATCTAAAAGAATTGGCTAAAAGTGGGAGTTTGTGTTTCCAAGGAGTGTTTTTACTTTCTTTGATCTAGATAAAACACTTAAAAAATAAAATTTATTAAGGAAAATAATACAAAAATTTTGCACTCATCTGACATTCTGCAGGACTTTGTCGGTCATTATTAAGGAGTTTGTTTCCCATCATTCCTTTCCTACTAAAAAAAAATCTTGAAAATTTCCTTTAATCCATCCCAAATAGAATTTCATAGTCCCAAAGGATGGTATGAGACAAGATTCTTGCTAAAAATTACCTTAATGAAGCTATAATGTAAATGAAAACTAACAAAGATCCTAGACTTAATTGATTGCCTAGTGAGTTCTATCACAACCTAGTTGGGATACTATTGGGAAAGAGTTCAATCATTTTAAAATTCAATCCTTATAAACTAGCACCCTTAGAGTGATCATCAATCATGGTAACATAGAATTCATTCCCAAATCTAGGGATCACGAGAAAATTAAAATTAGAGACCCATCAGCTTTCTTAATATCTCTTACAAAATAGTTGCTAAAGTTATTGTTCTTCATCTCAAATATTTTCATCCTCTTATTGTCCGTAATGAAAAATAGGTTTCATCAAATATCAATATATTCTAGACAATTTCATTTTTGTGTGGGAAGGCATAAAATGTGTGAGAATCTCGAAGAAAAAATTTGTTTTCATAAAAATTGACTTTGAGAAAGCCACTAATCAGATTGAACGGAATATTATCATTCACATATTATGAGCCCTTTGATTTGGACCTCGATATACTCACATAAGCAACATGTTATTCCAAAATGTTGGTGCCTACACCACTATTAATGGTGTTTAATATTATATGTTTGTGATCTTCAAATTGATACAAGTATTTCTCCTAACAACATCTCGTTATGTTCTAGCTATTGAAGTGTTCAACAATTTTATTTCTCACTACACCTTGTAGGGTCTCGTGAAAGGAATATCCTTTTCCAACTCTAGATTCCAATTGAATAATGGTCATTTTATAAATGATTCATTTTACACTTTTATGAAGAGGAAAATAGTGTTAATACTATCATGGAATGTCTTAACACTTCATGTCTTTCCTCTAGTTCAACCAATCAATGGTTAGAAACTCAATGCTACAAGAATGCTTCCACCCCCAGTCCCAATGGATCATGAAATTTTAATTGAAGTGGATCCAAACTATCGTCTACTTCAAATTCCTTAGCATTCCCTTTTCATTCCAAGCCTCCCTGACAAAGCTTTGCATTTATGTTATTTAGTGGGTTAAACAAATAATTACTTTTTGGATCACAAAATCACTTTCCTAAATGAGAAAATTCCAGGTGTACTCTAAGGTCTTGTCTTCCACACATGTTCATTATTTTTCATGTTGAGACCACTTTAAAGTAGATTACATCAAATTTTAAAACATAATCAGATATTTTATTTGGGATATCTCCTAAATCTATAGGATTCTACAAAGTGGTGTGGCCAGTGGCATATTTGTTGTAGACCTAAAGAGGTGGGAGGATTAAGTCTCCTTGATATCCGACTTCAAGTTCATGCTTTGGGAATCAAATGGATCATTCAAATCATAAAAAAATATTAAACATGGAAAATTATTCTTGTACACTACATTATCCAAGGGCTTCCATTTGGAATAAATTATCAAAAAGGGATGGATTTTAAATTTGTATTAATCACTCTTATTTTAGTTAATATTAGAGGCATATTTGTTGGAAAAGTGTTTAGTGCTCATGGGAACTGTTTAAACTACATCTAATTTGGGTGGGGAATGTCTTTGGAGGATGGTTTGTCTATTAATTCTCATTCCATGTGGTGGTCTCCATTGCTTGAATTCTAGGGTTATTCTCTTGCACTTTATCGATAATCAAAGGGTTGATACTCTTTAAGAAAGGAATTTATTTCAATATATAAATTCAAGAATGGATGTGAATATTAATGTTTCCATGAAAAATCAAGTAGAAGTGTAATTAATATCCCTTTCACTATGATTCATCTCAAGCCCATTTAAATAACACATTTGTTGACCTTTTACACACACAAAAATGCATACACATATATCTATGTGTGGGGGAGATAATTATGTTTGCATCAAAAATGTTTTTACTTTGATTTTTTCTTTTCTACATTTTATTATATTATTATTTTTATTAAGCTGCAAAGGTTTTCTAAATGGGAACATACCCACGAATACAAAAAAAAACAACAACGCAAAGGAGTACAAATTCCGACATCCCAAGAATAAAAAAGCAGTACGGTAGTATCTAGAAATAGATAAACAACAAATGAAACATTGGACAAAAGGAAGAGAATGGGATATCATCCCCTCAAAAGAGAGTATTTTTGATCTCATAAAAATCACTATGTTCATTTCCTCTCTCTCAAGTTCATGTTCAATGATTTCATTACGGTTTCTAAATCCAAAGGTTTTAAGGATGTATTCTTGATAGTTCAAACCTTCCCAAAAATCTAGTAATTTGAGTTTTTAAGAGCACACAGAGATTTATTCACGGTTGCATCATCCTCACGAAATATCATTCATCACCAAACATTGAGGTTCTTCAAGATTTAACACAATTTCTTTATTACTCGAGGTCGGGATACCAGTAGTTATGCTATCAAAATCCTCTTCAAAATTAGAAGATTCCTCGAGTCACTTTCCGCAACCGATGCCCGATTAGAGTCTCTTATAGTCCCATCTTTCATAGGATCTTCTTCCAACACCACTTCTATGGTCAATCCATCCTTTAAAGTAGGGGAAATTTTCACCAAGACCTCCAAAGGAGAAGGGAATGCCACAAAATGATATAAATCCTTAATTCTAACCTCGTCCAAAGGATTTTTCAATGGTTGAGACACCAAAATGGAGCATCTAGTGACACCTTCTTAAAAGGTCCATGTCTTGTCTTATTTTCCTTGATGGGAACCTCCACAAATTCCAAAAATTACCTTGCTTCCTTGACATGCATGAGAGGGGTATGGAAAGAGAAAGAGGTACCCAATCCCTACCTCATAGATAAATTGTCACCTTCACTACAAGGCTTCATAGGCCGAGTATCACAGGATCCAAACCCATAAATCCCTATTCGAGTCTTGTTGAAAATTTTGTACTTGTGCAAAAATGAGCAACTCAAAACTTTGTCATTAAGATGAAATTCATGGGTGAATTATACCTAAACTAAGGGAGTTGGATATCATTTGTTACTGCTGAATTAGTTATAAGATTAAATGAAATCTACAGCTATGTGTGTTGTTACAAAACGTAACAGATCACATAGTCTACAATTTCATGATACCTTCAACAAAAGAACACAAAGGCCCGAAGGACAGCTGTGTTGTCTTGATGAAGACACCAAATTATAGAGTAGGTGAAGTGTTGAGTTTTGGGACAACAAACATAAGTGCATATTACAGAAATTAGAGTTCATTATTGAATGTTACAGGTTCTCATTAATGTTCTTTCCTTCATGTTTAAGACATTCAATTATATGACTGAGTTGTTTAGTTCATAATACAATCCATACAGAAAGATGAAATGTAGAAATAAATATATAACTCATTTACATAATTAAATGTTTTATTCATAAGGAATTTTCAAATGTTTCCCACGAAACAATGGGATGTAAGCGAAAAGTAAAGTACAACTACTGAAATAAAAGGTACACATGCATGAAAGAGAAAGTAAAGGAGTATGAGTGAACCCATCATTTCCTTGGGGTTCCTTTCTTTGATTGAAGCATCTCCATCTCCATCTTTTGTTCCTTCTTCATCTCCATTGTAGAAGCCATTGTACCTAAAAAGAAGAAAAGAATAACTATCAGCTATGAGCTCAGGGATCAAATCATATTCCTACACTATCCTAGTTTGTGCATATGAATCTCTTCAAACAAGAGATGTAATTTACTTGAATATCAGACTGCATACATGCTCTACTTACTCAGAAAGAAGAAAGAGAAAAGAAAAGAAGAAACATGGACATAAGAGAGGCCAAAAAGCCTAATTATTTTCTAACTATTTTCCTAAGTGTGTAGGTACAGGTTGCAACCAAGGAAAAATAGACAATTCATAAGTGCATGTATAAAAGGGAGAATGTAACTCAAATTTCTAGTAAGTTTTCTGAAATGGAAAGGGATTAAGTATAGAAGAGAGACTAGCAATCGAAGCACATGTTTTAGATTGCAGAATCGAAGAAGAAGAATCAGATTTCGGGAAGGTCGGAGTTGATTACAAGAAAAGGGGCACAAGCTGAAGCGAGTAACGAAAAAGAATATTTTGGGAAAAATTTGATAGTGCTTCGCCATGTAAAATAGAAATTCACAATTTTCCATCATGATGCTTTTAACTCCTATATGGTTAAAGGATTTATTTAAATCAAGTAAGTGATACAGAGAAGTAGTAAAGCATGCCATGATCAAGATAAAATAGCTATGATGTCTCATTTTTATTTACCAATCCAGCTTCAAACATGAAGTGATATGATTCTATATTTTGAATCAGAAAATACAACTACTATGCTAGAAATGGATGGAAGATATAATTCTGGAAAAAAATTGCTAGGGATTCACCATGAAAAGTCAACATTTCAAATTTTTCAACATATATAGAAAGTTGTAATAAAGATCAAAACACGGTGTTTATGCGAGTAAAAGAAAAGAAACTATACTTTTAGTCATCAAACTGAAGGATTTTCGAGCATTCATTATAATCTAAAACAACTGAAGAGAGATGAAGTTTCAAGATGAATCTTACAAGTACAACATTCTGTAAGTACAATCTTTAAATTAATCAAGTGTCAACTACATGAGAATACTACAAGTAATAGCTTGAGAGATCAAATTGATTACGAGGATTTATAGTTACAAAATAGAAGTAATTCAGAATGAATACATAAATGCTACAAAATTAGTGGAGTATGACAGACAAGTAGAGTGAAGCCATTTTTCTGAAATGTAAAAGTATATGAGATCAAAGGAATTGTCTAAGTACAAACTTACAAATCTTCAAGGAATGTGTTCAAGGAAGTAATTGACACAATTTTAAACAAGTTACAAATTCTCTCAAAAAGGCCAAGCTATTTACTCAGTGATACAAATAAAAGACGACCATCATATTTAAGGCCATGGGCACACCTTTTTAGAGTATTAAAAGACCAAGTCATTTTCTAGGTCTTGAGCTCAAAATAGAGTTTTATTCAGTGAGCCATAAACTTACTAGTTAAACAGATCTGAGCTCACATGATATTGGAACAGAGAAAAGCAAAATCTCAAAGACAATCTTATAATGCAAAATATGTGATAGAATCAGAACTGTCAAGGCTGAAGTAACCTATATTTAAAGAATATCTGAGGAAGAGTGTACCAATTAGAGGCATGAAAGAGAAGTTATAGTAATATGAATGTCTTCCTCAAGCCACGATGAACCAAATCAATGAAAAGATAATGATTAGCAAAACCGTCGAAAGGAATCGGCTTACAAAGTTTAGAGTGTTTTTAAGAAACTAACAGACCAAGTGAATATTAATGGTTGATTGAAATCAGAAAATGAAAAACTAAGATTGTATGAAGTGGATTTCAACTTTTCAGAAAATATTATTAGCCTTAAGAACAAATTGCAAAATTAAAAGGAATGAAGGAGTACGAATACCCATAACAGTAAACATTCGGATCTGACATGTTTGAGAAAATAAGAATATCCATTTATTATTTAGAAAAACATGCTCAGACAGAAAAGGTTTAATTCAAAGGGCACACTCATACGAATTGAAAAGTATTCAAGCATTTTAGAAGTTAACATTATTTTAAGGTTAATCACCTTCGAATTGTAGTATAAGAAAGAAAAGTACAGATCATGTTTCTTAATCGCGAGACCCATTAATGGGTACCAAGTTAGAGAAAGAAGTAAAAACTTACTGGTTAAATCAAAGTGGAGAAAACCCTTGAGATATCATCGAGCTCAGAACTAAAAGGACCAAACCCAAAATGAGTTCAACTCGAAAATGACCAGAGTCATCCAAGAGATCACACAAAGAAATGCAAAAGAAGATGGGTATCAGTTTTGAAGCCGAAGTGACGATGAACCAAAATACCAGTGAAAAATCAAGGATCAGAAAAGCTTACCGACCTCATCAAGAAATGATGTAAAGCCATATTTATAGAGCTCAGGAAGCATAGCCGATCTCTACAAGAAGGAATCATAGAAAATATAAAATGAACAGGATAATACATATGCTAAAAGCTGAACTTCATAGAATAAAATTGGTAGAGAGATCAATACTTCCACTCATGGGTCCTGACAGATCTTAAAAGGTTACAGAGAGCTCAAAGAATTATATTACCATAGCAAAGAAGAATCAAATTCCAATACTTTGTAGAACCCATAAGAAATATTTTCTTGAGAAATCCAAGTGAAAAGGAAAACACTAATGATGAGTGGCCACCATAGAAACAAGACAAGAAACGAGCTCTAAGCTCTCACCTTCATGATGGTCGTCCAAAAAAGTGACATAGAGAATCAAATGAATAGAGCCAAGTTTTAAAATCAACAATGGAACAGCTCAAGGACCTCAAAACAATGGCTTCAAACAGAAATTTTGCTAGGGCTTTGCCCGCATAGTAAAAAATCAAATGAAATGGTCATTCGGGTCAAGCCTCACTTTACCATGCAAACTCAGGAGGTGTTTTCAACCTAACTCAACCACAATTAATAATCAATGGCTCCAGATCGAAAGGACAAATATCAAAGGTGAAGGATCAAGCTCCAAAACCAAAGCAAGTAACTACGATTAGTTCCCACTGACCACCTATATTGCAAGTTTAAAACCCTAACTACGGGTTAAAAATCAACAACATCCAATGCATCAAGAAAACAAATAAATGGCCCAGGACCATCACTGAATTCAAAGAAAACTCAACCTGAGTTAACCATGCCCAAAAAATTTCCAAGGGGTGATTCATCGTTCAAGGTGGGCCATCCTCACATTTAAACAAAACTCATTTCACATTGACTTTTATAAGTCTAAATCATATTCCAACACCTTGAATGATGCAAAAATGCCCATACATGAAAAATAATCATCACCGAAAAGGTAAAAAGCATTACTTATTCACTTCAAGTATGCAAAGACCGAAAAAATTGTAATGTAATATTAATCAAAGGGTGTCGAATGATCAAGTAGTGATTATTATTCAAACCATGGTCTAAGAGACCCATGTATGTTATCAAAGGTGATCGAGTGTATTGTGGTGCCTTTTTAAAAAGGTGGTCCCCTCATATTATATCAAGAACCATGGTAATATGCTAAGTCTACAAAGGTGGCCAAACCCAAATGAAGACAAATCCATATATCAAAGGGTGGTCCCCACATGAAGCTATCACATACACAAGAGTATTTTTGCATGCCTTCACAACAAGACAGAATAGAGAAGAAGACAGAGTTGCATGTTCATGGAGAGAAACTTTCCTAGCAAGCAATCTTATTTTTAGCAAGTTATTCATTCTTCTCTTCTTAAAAATAGAATAGTCAACTTTAGTTTGATTGTATTGTAATTAAGGCTAATAATGCCTATTTGTAATTACATGCTCTATTTTTATTCCTTTATCTATTATTAAATAAAGGATAAAAATAGAATGCATGGGCGAGTACAAGCCTTAGGCTATTTTTAGGAAGAGGGTGAATTTTATTTTTGCTATATATTATGTGCCTTTGTAAAGCACGAGGAGAACTTTTGGAGGACTTTTTGGATATAGGAGTACTGAAGCAATTTTTGCTAGTTTTTCCTTTTGAGTGTGAAGTACTTTCTGCCTTACTAATTATTTATAGTCTTCTGTATGTTTCTATTAGTCTTATCAATGTAAATTCCCTTATTAATCATCTTACCCTATTGCAAAATTTAGTAGTTTCTACATGATATTAATGTGCATGCTTATCTTAGTAGTATTGTTGTGATAATCTCCCTCAATACCTGCAAGTGTTTTTCCATTAATATTTTGCAGATTAACTATTGGATTGTGCACCCAAAATCCTTCACATAACAATTGTTCATATAATCAATCAAAGTCCTCATACAAATTTGGTGTATCGCCTTAGTTTTAATTAATTTACAGTCATCTTTAACTCTTAAACCCCATAACCAGTTTAGGATACACCAATAAGGAATCATCCTTGATATTGGAGACTCACCTCAAAATAGGTATACCCACAAACCTGAGGTGTTTCCATTGTATCTATGAAAGAGAGAGATCAATTGTGCAAGCTTAGAAAACCTGTAGCCATATCTCTACAGGGTGCACTTTCGAGAGATAACAATTTTTGGCACGCCTGGTTAGACAACAAATCAGATCTACATGTAAGTTATAAATTCTATATCAGATGTACAACAGATTTACAAAAGTCACAAAGTCATTTTTGGGAGCAAGATGCAACAATTTATTCTAAAGATTTTAAGATCTTTTGGGGACTCCGTTAAGATGATATCATACCAGTATTGTTTCATGTTCCATTCCTAAAGTGACTACAAGATCATTGGTAAGCGGAATTACTCCTGAGTTTGTTTCTTTACCCTTGAATTTTGCTAGAAGGAGAAGAATTTGTAATACTTTACCTTATAATAGACCTAGTTATGATAACCCTCCTCCTAATATTCCTTCACCACGTATCAATTTCTCTATTAACATCCCAATTTTTCAAATGGATATTCAACCACCAAGGAATTTTGTAACCTTTACTAATGGCAATCCATTAGTAATCCCAGTCTACCATGATATTCCTAATGCTGCCATGAAAAGTTTTCCATCATTCACGGGTGAAAATCAAGTTACACTTGCTAAACATATGAAGATGTTGCAGCCCTAGGTGCATTCCATAATATCACTCATGAAGACGTAGCTTTAAGAATTTTAGCTACCTCTTTTAGAGGGCATGCCTTGCAATGTTATAGAAATCTAGAAATTGAAAGCATAAGAACTTGGGATAAATTAGGTGAAAAATTGATGAAACAATTTCAGGATAATTCATATGATTTGTCTCTCATTGAACAGATTGTATACTATTAAAATAGCTCCCAATGAATTTATGTCCAGTTTCAATATCTATTTTGCTAGAACTTTGGAAATAATTCCAACAAGTGTCAAGCCCCAAGCTGATCATGCTTTCCTTTAATATCATAGAGCATTAAACAGTGATATCTCAACTATGATTGAGTCAATGGGGGAGACACACTTCCGGATGCTTATGATATTGCTATCGAGCTGAAAATAGTATTATTTAGGTTGGAAAATTGGCACCAAGGCCTTCAATGACATTTTTGGCAGATTTAGCACCTATTCCTTAGCCTATTACAATCATATAACCTCTGTTGTAGCTCCATCGAGATGATTTTCTAAAGCTTTGCAAACTTTGGGAAAAAAATTGACTTTGATTGATAACAAAATTGCATTATCTAGCGAGACCCTATCGGGCTCCTTATCAAAAAATCAACAGAATCAACAAAACAGTAGCCTCTCAAACAGAATCAAAATTATAGGAAACCTTAAAGAAATGCGGTTTAACCCAAAGGATCCTAGTTACTTTAATGCTTTAGTACTAGTTAATATGGCTACTGAAGACTATTGCCAACCTTGAAATGAATCTCATGCAGCTTCAAGTTGCCCAAATGCTTTTTTGAATTTGTATCTTGTTGCACAACCTCAATCGGAAACATTGTTCATGCCTCAAATGGAGGGTGGGCAATAAGAAACTCATGTTTAGAAAGAACCTAAACAGAATTTAGTCAGTTTTAATGAGGAGGATTTAATTACAGTTACTACTAGGGGTCAAGGGAAAGTTGCTGAAAGTCAAAAACAACAAAATAGGCCTATCCTACCTCATCACATCGATAAGACAACACCTACAAAGTCCCAAAGTCAACCAATAACTCTGTTGTTCCTCAAAAAATAACAAGTGTTCTAGTTAATAAATCCCATCAAAAACAAATATAGCCTGATCCAAACAGAATGTTTATACCTCAAATATCCAAGGTGAAGCAAAATCAGTTTTCGCTAAGGCCTACTCTAAGATAGTTGAATCAGTCTCTAAAATTGTTTCTTCTTTTAACATTTTTGATGTAATGAAAAAGCATAATTTTAACATATCAATTTGGGACACTCTAATTATTCTGGATAGCAAGATTTACTTTATCATGAATTAGCTCAATGGTAGATTTCTTCAAAAACAACAAGTAAAGGAAGTTCATAAGGTAAACATGGTCCTTGGAACGTTTAAAAAGACAACATTAAAGAAGTTAAGTGGATGGTTTAGAAGGTTCGAATGCTCATGACATAAAGAAACCACCACCATTTTATTTATCACCGATTATTTGAGAACATCTAGTTCATAATTACATTGTGGACAAACAGGTTGTGCAAGTAGACACGATTATGCCAAAAGTGATTGCAAAAAAATTGGGTTTGTAGTATGAGCCTATAGAAAATTTGTTACATCTCGAGGGAACTGCAACATATACAAAGTTATATAATAAAAAATTGTAAGTAACGTTACATGCTTGCCCAAATTTTTCTATTCTGAAAGATGTTACTTTTGTGGATTTACCTCCATACTTTTCCTTATGCTTATCTAGAGATTTCACGGCAAAAATAGGAGGTTATCTCTCTTCAGATTGGTCCTTATTTTTCACTACTCATCATGGTACTAAATTTACTATCACTCAGAGCCATTGGATAGATTTCACATTGATTCTCACTCTTCAAATGCAGTGGCTAATTATTCATCCCTAGATCAGTCTTATTTTGATGAGGTAGCTCATGTTTCAGCATTAGATGGTGTTTCTAACATGTTTATGGATGAAAAGATAGTGGAAGAACATTCTCATGATCCTTTTGAGGAGGTTGAAGAACACATGTTTGGTGTGTATTATATGCATGAATAAAATACACCACTTCCTTGGTGTTCAAAATAGAATATCGGTGATGAGACGGATTTAGAAGCTTCATTTTGATGCGGCTAAGAACAAGAAAGGACAAGGAGCAAGTCTAATGCTCACTTTCCTAGTGAACGAAAGGTATTTCCACTTTGAGTCTCCAATTTTCATGTACTTATAATGTAGCTGAAAATGAAGCATTAATTCATGGCTTGCTTTGTGCGTAACGAGAGGTATCAACATGCTACAAATTTTTGATGACTCGAGTTGGTTATCAATCAAGTAAGAAATTTCAATGTTTGTGAGAATCCATTAATGAAGTCTTACAAACATATAATTTCAGACTTAATGGAATATTTTGATGCTATTAACATTCGGTCTATTCCTAGAGCTTAAAACAAGCATGCGATTAATTGCAGCAGTTGGGGATACTTTTGAATTGCTGGAACAAATTGAAAATAGAAAAATCCCACCTCATTTTAAGTTAATTGTTAGGCCCTCATTACTTGATAATGATTCAAATTGGCAAGTTTTTGAAAGTGATGATCAAATCTGTAGGTTTTTGTATCAAGAAGCTAAGTTTTTCTGTAGTTAATCAAGATAAATAACAACACTTATATGGTGACTAAATTGTTCGAGTTGAACACAAATAAACTACCTTGAGGTCTGGTCACATTGGAAGACATCTTCAGACCGACGGTCAGTTAAGAAATGTCAAGACTAAAATTCCAACCCATGCTAATAATTACGAAGAGATCTCGGTTGATGAAGGGAAAAATCTATTTCTTGGAAAGATATGTTCCTTAACCGAAAAGTAGCCATTTATTAATCTTTGCAAGGAGTTTAAACATATTTTTATTGGAAATACCAAGACCTAAAAGGATTTGATCCTAGTTTAGGGGTTAATGCATGGTGTTGTGTCTCACTTGTTGTCCCAAAAATGCGATGCAAAATGAGAGGTGCGCGGTTTCCAATGAGGGTTCGCGCGAACACCCTTTCGCGAACCCGTTTCGCGCGAAGAGACACGTAAGCCGTTATTTGCCGCGTGGTGAAATTGAAAGTGTTCGCGAAAGATGCGAACCCCTGTTCACATATTGGAGGCGCTGCGGAGAAAATCATTTTCCTCCGCCCCGTCTCCTTCGCGCGAAGTCTGTGCAGAACCGACCAAAGAGCCCACCACACCAGCTGAGAGCCCACCAGCGACGAAGGCGAGCAACGACGAGCCCAGGTATGTAGCCACTAAAATACCATTTTTTGCAAAACCCTGGCAAAGTTTTTTTTGGTAAAACCCCATTTTTTCTCGTAGAAATGAATTGAATGTGAAGGTCTACTCTGAAAATACCTGGTTGGCCGTTTTGTATGCTACATCCTTGTTACTTGTAAATGGTCTCTTTGAGAAACTTGAGGGCAATAGGCAATATTTATACCCTTCCATTATGTACATCCAATCAGACAATAAGAAGTATTCTTTTACCAGGTTCAGAGAAACTTGTTTTTGCAATGGACGATTGTACTGTAGTTTCAAGCTAATTTTATCTTAGTATTAGCTTTGATCCACGACTAAGGAAGAATTCATATGGTTGTTACCTGTACATTTTTCCAAGGTCCTCTTAGTTGCCCCAGTTGTTCAATGTATTTTTTTGAAGGGTTTCTTTTATGTGTTGCAAATTGTAACATTTTTGGATCTTTTTAGTTTCTGGAAAAATGAGTATATTGTGTAGCTCACAGCTACCCATGCCATACTAAGATCCCAATAGTGGCATAATTGTTGATTGGAGCCGAAATTGCAGAATGCACTGCCAAAATACCGAGGGGCTCTTTGGCCAAGAATCAGTCTTAAGGGTGTCTATCGACATGTTATGGGCATGAACCTAGGTCATCATCATGGCGGCATTAGGTCTTTATTGGTAATGGTATTTTCTCATCGTTTGGAAGGTATGATTGTGCTTATTATGGCAAAGCCAAAACATTCTTACTACAAGTGTTATATAATAAGGAAGAACCGTGAGCATTGTGGTAAAACCATTCTTTTCAAAAATGTTGGGTTAAGCTTGAATATAAAGTAGTTGAGCTGAAAAGCTAAAAACAATTCTGATTACACTACAACAAACTTAACGATTATTGACGAGAGTTAAGTGTAATCATGGTGGCAAGGTCAATCCCTATAGATGTTGGTTTAAGCCTATGGATGAAGACCATCCTATGATTTGAATTTGGTTTAATTCTATGTATGAAGACCATAGAATGATTCATACTTTTTGTGGAGGAGATAGATCGCACTAACAATTACCCACGAGATGGAGGCAACGGGGTATTTTTCGATTCAAGATTTCTGAATGATGTTCACGAGTAAAATAATCATTCCTTTGTCACCTAAATGAGAAGTTTGCAATGCCATATTGATTGATTGCAGGAAACAAATATTCACTGCCGTGTACGATGGATTGGAGTCACGCTATTCAAAGCTTCATAAAATTTCCCTGAATCAGGAGATGAAGGTTTATTACGGTGCAGAATGAAACGATTCATATTGCTCAGCATTTTTTTCTCCTAGAAATTAATTGAATGTGAAGGTCAACTCTGAAAATACCTGGTTGGCCGTTTTGTATACTACATCCTTGTTACTTGTAAATGGTCTCTTTGAGAAACTCTGAGGGCAATAGGCAATATTTATACCCTTCCATTATGTACATCCAATCAGACAATAAAAAGTATTCTTTTACCAGGTTCAGAGAAACTTGTTTTTTACAATGGACGATTATACTGTAGTTTCAAGCTAATTTTATCTAGCTTTATTTCTATTAGCTTTGATCCACAACTAAGGAAGAATTCATATGGCTGTTACCTGTACATTTTTCCAAGGTCCTCTTGGTTGCCCCGTTGTTCAATGTATTTTTTTGAAGGGCTTCTTTTATGTGCTGCAAATTGTAACATGAAGGATCTTTTTAGTTTCTAGAAAAATGAGTATATTGTGTAGCTCACAGCTGCCTATGCCATACTAAGATCCCAATAGTGGCATAATTGTTGATTGGAGCCGAGATTGCAGAGTGCACTGCCAGAATAATGCATATCATGGTTGCTATGTTATGTTATAAATGTTTTGCATATGGTTTGGCTTGCTAAAAGTGCTCATACAGGTTCAGAATCCATGAGTTTATATGGATAGCTAAAACATCCACTAATTATATATAGGTGGCCAGGAAATAGAAAATAGAAAATTGATCATAGAATGGCTAAATTGGGATTTTCCTGTAGTGGCAAGAGTACTCTTCTTAGAGATGGTTCAGTGATTTTGATGTGCCTGTTTTGTATTAGACCTTCATTTCAATCAATACTTATCCTTTTGAGTTTGGAGGTTCTGTTCACAGTGTTGCATCTCTGTTGATTTTCTGGAGTAATCTGTGAATGTTTGTAATCATACATGGATTTGTTGGAGGAAAAGTCATGCCTCAGATTAAGATGTAACCAGCTCGTGTACTGACAAATTTCAACAGTGGCATGTTGGGCACTCAATTTGAAGTCAAGGCTCTATCGTTCTCTACAACACTTGTTTTGACTTAAAAGCAAATGAAGATGAACTTTCCTTTGATGGTCACTGATCATAGCAAATCCTTTATAGTCATATTGCAAAGTTTTGACTCAAAATGCTCTTGGCGAGGATGATCCTTTCCACTGTTATGCAACAATATATGAACAAGTCTGGGAGAGTTGCCAATAGATCAATAGCAAGCAAGCCAAAGGAGAACAAGGTTCTAGTATGCATTGGTACCAAGGGTACAAAAGGGACCACTAAAGGGCTGATATAGAGATAGACGATGCCCTTGTGACAGGCTATGAGAGTGACTAAAAAATCCTAGGAGGATTCAAGGTTGCCTTCTCAAGGCTTCTCCTAACACGCACAATTGGCAATCCTCTAGATGTAGAAAGAAAATTGGCACTGTGCACCTGCCCCCGTAGTTCAGACTGTGAGTAGTGAAAATTCGTCAGCTCTACAGCAAGAATAAGAAAAGGATATCTGAGGCACCATGATCACCACTTGCTAGGTGAGGGAGATGGAGAAGCCTCACAGATCTAGAACCACCCGTGATAGTGACTAATGAAGCTAATGGGCACTTGACATCGGACAACTATGGATGAGACAGGCTGAAACAAGAAGCAATAAATTTGATGGCCCTAGAAGTCCTTTTGACATCTCGATGTCTGAATGTAACAACCTTCATAAGGTAGGGCCAATTATCTCTAACATGAATTACGAAAAAATATAGCTAGTAAAATCTCACTCAAATATCATAATAGATAGAAATGCTAAAGATAAAGCATTCTTCCATCTAACACCTCTATGAGAGAGAAAAGACGGCATATCCTTTTGCCTTGCGGAATATGGTGATCTATCTTGACTCCTAACTGGTGCGAAAAGATGTTGACCTTAGTCAGAGAGGACAATCGTCCAATCAGAAATCCACAAGGAATGCTCATCATAAAATTCTGCTACATCCTTGTTACTTGTAAATGGTCTCTTTGAGAAACTCTGAGGGCAATATGCAATATTTATACCCTTCCATTATGTACGTCCAATCAGACAATAAAAAGTATTCTTTTACCAGGTTCAGAGAAACTTGTTTTTTACAATGGACGATTATACTGTAGTTTCAAGCTAATTTTATCTAGCTTTATTTCTATTAGCTTTGATCCACAACTAAGGAAGAATTCATATGGTTGTTACCTGTACATTTTTCCAAGGTCCTCTTGGTTGCCCCCGTTGTTCAATGTATTTTTTTGAAGGGCTTCTTTTATGTGCTGCAAATTGTAACATGAAGGATCTTTTTAGTTTCTAGAAAAATGAGTATATTGTGTAGCTCACAGCTGCCTATGCCATACTAAGATCCCAATAGTGGCATAATTGTTGATTGGAGCCGAGATTGCAGAGTGCACTGCCAGAATAATGCATATCATGGAGATATTCCATTTTCACAAACCTTAATACTACTGCCATGAGATTGATTTTTATGCCCAAAAAGAATTATTGAACCTTGTGTCTCTATTTCAATGTTTTACCGATGTCTTTTGTTGTTTAAATATATGCATTAGACATGTCTTTTACCGATGTGTTTTGTTGTTTAAATTTGGATTGGTGTTCTATTTGATTGCGCTAATTCTGTATCATATGCACAAAAAATGTGTTTCAGGGAAAGGTGAATCCCACTCAATTGTTCTGCTTTGATAATGGTTTGTGCCTGTAAACTTACATTCTCTTCTACAAACATTGCTTTGACTTTAAGATCATCTAAATGTATTCAAAACTTTTCATTTCGAACTCTGCAACATCACTTGGTATATTTTGTTATCAAATGATTTGTAATTTATGTAATTTATGAAGCTTGAAAAGTTCATATTTCTGTTTTCATTAATATAGGAGAATATCTTAGGAATTTTTTTTAATAAAAAGTACTATTGATTAGAATTTTACTTTCATTTTTTTTTACAGTCATGGCTTCTTCTGGAACTCCTAATTTGTTTGAGAGGACCGATTTAGAGATTGCAAAATTGCAATCTATTCTCGAAAATCCAACTACAGTTGGGCAGTATAAAGCCCATTGTGAAAGAATACTGGTTGATCTTCGTAGAATAGAGACAAGTTTGAAAACATATAATCCATTTGATTCTGAATCAATAACAAAATTTATGGATTCACTAAAATCAAGTGTCTCAGGAGATGTAGGTTATAATGAGATTACATCACGACTTTCCGATAAGGAAGTCGTTAAGAGGTCTTGTTGGAGTTTTTATGCAGACAAACGGAAAATAAGGGCATATTATGTAAACAAATGTTCATGTCCTTTATGTGCCCCTTTGATTTATCCTAGATTTGTGGCCTCTCAAGGCCAATTTCCAAATAATGACCAATTACCGTTATACTTCATAATGATGCTACATGCTGAGGTTCACTTAAACCTAAAGGTGAACTATTTAGACATCCCTAGTTATTTGGGGCAGGGGCGTGGCCGTATTAGCCACAGGCAGGCATATAGAAAGGAGGGAGCTCCTGCAGTTGTTGATGCGCGGCAGCTTGTACCAAGGCCACAACCATTCTTATCAGGCTTTCAGGATGTCGCAACACCTGTCGTTATGACTGCACATGAGGGTGCTATCGAGGGTCTTGCTGGCATTGCTCGCGAGACCCAATTGATCTCTTCTGACCGTGTGGGTCAGTACCTTCAGAGACGCGATACTAGCAGTGGAGGTGCTAGTAGCACCAGTGATGCACGCAGTGAGGTATACGCTCGTGCATCTTTGATTTCCCCAGATGACTTTGAGCTAGTTACAGATCCCGCTCAGGCACGTCGGCTAGGACGCATCATGGCTGCTGACTTGTTGCGTGCGTATGAGGTGATTGCTCGGCATTGCAGCATTCCACTATCGGGGGTTTTAGATTTTATAGAGCAGAGTGGGAGTGTATCTTCTAGTCAGGGTACTATCTTGCGCTGCTACAGATAGACTTCCAGAATTTGGGATTGTCACACCGATGTTCAAAGACATTTCTTTCTAGGTGTGTGAAAATTAAACCTTTAATATAATTAAAATTTATTTTAATTGATCATTACTTTACAATTTATTAATATTAAAATTAAACATGTACTTTTGTGTTTAGGCTTCTGCTCCAGTGTGTGGAGCTTCACAGCCCACACCATCTACCCGTGTCACATACACACAGCTCTTGACTGAGCACAACATGGATCTTGATGTTCCGGGTCTGAGTCAACTTGGCTTAGTTGGCGAGATATTTGCTGGTGTTGAGGTCGTGGATGACAATCCCATACATTTGGAGACGCGTTCCGCAGAGGTATAAATACATGTGTTTTAATATAATTAATATTTAATCTAAATTGAAATGTTAGAAATTAATGAACTTTATTCAAAAAACTTATTTATCAACTTCTTACATTTTATTTATTTTGTTTCACAGGGATCTACGGGACAGAGATCTACGGGTAGCGTAGATACTCCCAACATCCGCGCGCAGGATGATACTGAGGTAATCAATTGTACATATCAGTTATATAATGTATTGAATTATTTAAGAAATTGTTGTAGATTTCTGCTTATATATTTTAATATATGGTACATGCTATATATAGTTTATGACATGTATATTCCTTTTTTTTAACATGCAGGGTGCAGCAGAGCGTAGTGAGGGGTCTGGCACTCGCCCTAGTGCACGGAGGAGACTTCAGTGATATTTTATAGATTTCAAACATTTTAGACATACTTCTAGACATTATTATTATATTTTGATATATGTCTTAGACACGTGTATTTACAATTATGGATGTGAATATAAGACACCCCCTTATGTGACAGCTGAATATATTGCTCAGTGTTCAACAATTTATTATGGAAATATATCATTTTGTTGCAATTTGCAATTCAAGATAGTACGTTCAGCAGCTCCATTCTTATTTACTGGATACATAGTTTGCGTAATTGATAACTGATCTCACTCCATCTGGTTTGTAGTATACATTGCCAATAAATGTGTAATTGAGCTATCATAATTATGGTAGATGGTAAAGACTGCTGATTAAATGTTTTAACGATCTAATGTTTTAAGCTTTCCCAGCAAATTGAGTTTGAAGATCGCTTTTTAGGTCAAGTGTCATATATATCACTGTCCAATGGAGTATTACTGACAGCCTTGTGGGATAGCTTGTAATAATTTTGATACGGGATGTGGGCCTTGTGGGATAGCCTATATTGTCACATATCAAAGTGAGTCATTACAATCTGTGGCTGTGAAATGTAGGATTTCCTCAAAAAGATGTAGATATTTATAGGACTTCATTTTTCTTTGATATTTATCTTAAATATCTGTAATATCTCTGATCAGAAAAAGAAACATTGTACAGAACTGTATTAAGATAGAGGGTTAAAAATAGACATGATAGTTGGACAATTAGACCTTGAAAGTCCGTGGTGCTTCCCAATCATTTATGGCCAGAGTCGACATAGGTATTACTAATATTTTGCATATCCATTTTTTTCTGGGCATGCTTGTCTTATCTTCATGGAGATTATAATAGAGTTGACATTGCATCTTCAATGCTAGGGGGAGGTTCTTGGTGATTAGAAGTGGTGTTGCAGGGTCGGTGTTGATGAGACCAAAAGCAATAGCTAGCTTCTCACTTTGGTAGTTAATAAAGGAGATGTTCATTTATTACCGTGCTGCTTTCATCAGTCCAGCATTGCATAAATTTCATCAGATTGTGGGTGGGATGTGTCTCCATCAAGGAATGAATGCACTGTGTTCTTTTGCTCAATCACACGGCAACCTGGTTCCTTTTTCAATCCCCTCTCACTCATCAACTTTCGTATTATTGAGGCATCATCCCACCTTCAAGCCTCTGCATAAATATTTGAAAGAAGCACAGAATATCCACATTTTTGAGGTGCTACTGTAAAAAAATATTTTACGCCCAATCGCCTAACTCTGTGTTTCTGTAAACTCTGCATGCACTAAGCAAAGCCCCCCACACACTCTCATTAGCTTGGAGTGGCATATGATAAACACGGCCAAGAAGGTCAACTAGACAGGCATAGTGTTCCACTCTGGGTTTGATACAATAATCCCAAATCACATCATCAAAATATTTTAAGCCTTCATTCACCATACCTGTATGGCTGCACGCAGACAGAACAGAAACAAAGGTAATGTGATCTGGTTGTGTACCTTCCTGTTGCATTTGGTAAAAGAGGGTGGCAGCATCCTTAGCATGCAATCATTACAGTCCATGAGATGACATCCCTTTGGGATATACTGTCAAACACTAGGTGTGCATCTTTTACACTTGCACATGTCTATGAGTGCAATACACAAAACAAATGTGAACCTAACTTACTGCTTTTCATGTATTCATGGATATCCTTGCCATTCTGCAGAGCTGCCAAACGAGCACTTGCAGAGAGAGAAGTCGTAATAGTGATCGAGTGAGGATACACGGCGTGCATCTTTTACACTTGCACATGTCCATTTGACGAAACAACCTGAGAGTCTTCACCTATCTGAACATAGCCTGCGGTCATTGCATTCCAAGACATTTTGTCAAACACTTTGTCAAACAGGTAACGTGCAATCTACATGCTCCTGCCTTTTCCATGAACACAGGTAGGGAGAACACTGGCAATCGTAAGAGAATCAGGAATTGCACCTTCCGGTTCCATCAGCCCAAACATTTCTAACGCCTAATCAAAAAATCCATTCTGTCAATAACCCGCAATCATGGTATTCCACGAGATATTGTCTCTCATAGGTATTTTGTAAAACATTTGACGTGCATACTACAAACTCCTGCACTTCCCATAAATTGCTACAAGAACATTCGCAACAAATAAATCAAACTCATAACCATTCCTAATTATCTACCTTGGAGAGTGTATATTCGACCTTGGTTTTATGTTTGGACACTGGGTTATATGTTGTTCTGACCTACTGTAATAGATATTATGAATTGATTTTGGTATATATCAGAGTCCATGTTGTTCTGACTTACTTATACATTACTGTCACTCGTATCGGTAGATTTTGGGCCCAACAGTGATCATTAGGTTTCTTTTAGTTTATAGAAAGTTTTCGCAACTGCTTAGAATAGATAAAATTTGTCAATCGTTCCTGAATTTCAGCAGTCACAATGTTTTCATAATGGAATTGTTTAAGACTTTAAGTAGATGTTACTTGGCTTGGACAATCATGGTTGTTCACAATAAACTGTGAGAACAGTTAACATATTATTTGTAAAGGAGGCATACTAGTGAAATACCCACTTAGTCCATCCATGTTTGTGTTTGACGAATTTTTTCACAAATCATTTCATATACAATAAAAGTTTGACAGGCATAGTGTTGGGGTTTCTGCTTTCTGCTTTGCAACAGCAGACTTATTCAGACTTTCATATACAAATCATTTTGGATTTAATTATAATTGTTTTATATACAGACTTCTTCAGCAGCAGTATCTGTCATTTTTGTTGGGACACAATGTATTTTTCCATTTCGTCAGTTTTTAACTTTTAAAATTAGAACCCTTCTTTTCAAAGCACTCAGTTTTTATGTTCTGTTTCTGTTTTTACAATAGGCCATGTAGAGTTAAATATTTCTTCTGGGTGTGTGTTGTTTTTGATTTCTGTGCATAATCTAATTACTCCTTTGAGAAATTCGAGGAAAGAACATGAGAGACAGTTTCCTTATTATCTTTTCTATTTTACAGTGACACTTATCTTTTAAACTATGCTATAGTCATATGTTAGGGAATTCACTGTTATATTTCGGTTGAATACGTGGGTTTTTTTTGTTGCTTCTCAATTTAAATAGGTTGCAGGAAATTTTATTAGATATATATATGTTTGTCCATTGCTTATAAAATTATGTTTTTTCCTGGAAATTTATTATGGAATAATTGGATAAGTATGTTCAGATTCATTTTTACCAAATTTATTATGGAATAATTGGATAAGTATGTTCAGATTTGTTTTTACCGTTCAGAATTTGGAAGCATTTTTACACGTTGGTTCTTCATCTTCCATTTTTCTTCATGATGCTGGAGCAATCTTCATCTATACTTTTTTTGTAACCTGTTCACTTTCTTTTGTCCAGAAATTTGATAATATTCAGAAGCATCAGATAATCAGATTATGTTTAGGATCTCTTTATTAGATATATATATGTTTGTCCATTGCTTATAAAATTATGTTTTTTCCTGGAAATTTATTATGGAATAATTGGATAAGTATGTTCAGATTCATTTTTACCAAATTTATTATGGAATAATTGGATAAGTATGTTCAGATTTGTTTTTACCATTCAGAATTTGGAAGCATTTTTACACGTTGGTTCTACATCTTCCATTTTTCTTCATGATGCTGGAGCAATCTTCATCTATACTTTTTTTGTAACCTGTTCACTTTCTTTTGTCCAGAAATTTGATAATATTCAGAAGCATCAGATAATCAGATTATGTTTAGGATCTCTTTAAAGTTTAGCCTCATCGAATTACCTGCTATTGAGTATAACAAGTTAAGAAACTTGACAATGTTAATGCAGAATATCATTTTAATGCAGAATATGTAAATTATTTATTATTATTTTATAATTAATATGAAAAAGTGCCAGATTCATTGTAGATTCACTTCATATAACTTGAACCTGTAATGAAGGCAGTTTTTCTTTCACTTTGCCCTGCTTAAGGTTGTCCCACATCAGTTTTTTAGCATTTTCTGTATATGGAAGTACCTAGTCATGCAAGGTGGTATTATTTTTGGAATGAATGCTCTGTTTTCTCGTATTTATTCATGAAAAGAAATTAACATCTTCATGGATGTTTTGTTTTCTCTTGTTTATGGTTGGTCTTGCTCAACATCAAATTGTAACAATTCAAAGCATGCAATCTAGATTATGTCCTGTAACGAGTCATTCCAAAATTTATTAATTGTAGAAGGCCATCTGCAATTTTAAGTATGTGTGATATCCTCAAGTAATGATCCCATTTGCATGCTGCTTAATTATATCTTCAACAAATCCGACATTAAAATAAATATGCAGAGAAAAGCTTTTGGGCTTCTTTAACTACATTTTGTAAGAAGTAATACAACCCTATCCCCTCTCTCCTGAACCTATGACCTCCTTTATAAAGGACATGCACTCACACTGTAAAAGGGACACATCCTCTTGGACTGTAAAATCTATACATAGCCACTGTGTAAGCTATTGGCACACTGATGGGAGAATTAAAGTGTAGGAGCATGTAGCAAAGAAGGGGCATTCTGGCTGTGAGTGTTTTTAAGTATTAAGTAACAAATCTCTATTTATTGAGTTGATCTATTTATTTAACAGGATTTAGAGACAAATGACAAAAAAGGCTCTGAACTATGGTTGACCAGGTGCACACATAGGCTTCTTTAACTACATTTTGTAAGAAGTAATACAACCCTATCCCCTCCTCTCTCCTGAACCTATGACCTCCTTTATAAAGGACATGCACTCACACTGTAAAAGGGACACATCCTCTTGGATCATTGTAGAAGTGGACACTGAAAGAATACCTCAAACCTTAATTAATGCAGAGCAAAAAGATATTTTGATTCATGATGCAAGAAAACAAGAAATTATTGTAATTGAAGATGATGTAGCTAGTGAAGCGGACAATTATATGGATGCTCTTACTACCATGGAATCCGAAATGGAGACAGATTCTGAGAGCAGAACCAAACAGGAGGTTGATTCTGACATCAATTCAGAACATTTAAGGTAACAGGAAGAGAATTACATGAGAGGCATGCTCAGTGTTCTGAATTCACTAAGGCTGAAGCTACTGTCTTCAAAAGGAGAAAAGTCATCAGGGTTTTTGAGTAACAACTCTGCATATGTTTATTCAAATGGAGATTCAACATGTTACATGCAAAAGTCAGAGTCTAATCAGTCTTTCAACAGAAAGTCACAACTTTCATCCTTCTAAAATATCTCAAATTGGAAATCATGTATTGATTGGACATGATAATTGGAAATCTCATTCGTCCATAGCTATTTTACTTAAAATGTTATCTACTTCTATTCGTGCTACTTTGAATTTAACAATTTTCATATTTACTTTGACACTCAAACAACCATATCACAATACTTGTAAACCATAAACCATCTCACAACAAGTAAGAATCACAAGTATTAAACAACTTTATTGTATAGTGGTCTCCATAGTCCCTTCAAGTAGAAAATACAATGCTATCTAGCTTAATAGTTTATTACCAACAAGGTTTAGTAATTTATTCCATGTCCTTCTATATAATACCAAGTGGCTCTGCTCGTTGTTCAATGACTTGTAAAAGTTTTTCATGGTCTTCTACATCTAGTCTCCATTTTTTGCGTTTACTATTTGTAGTCTTCACCTGCTGCAATTGTAACCCTGTAGCAATTATGTGATGGGTGTAATGATACACCTTTTTGTCTGGTTTGTAATCAACAAAGTGAATCCCACTTTGGAGGGCTTTCACTTGTTGTAAGTATGTTCCTTGCACTACAACCGAGCCAGTAAAAAATGTTGTCACTTCACTTGTTATTTCACATGTTAGCTTTGTTCTCTCCTCTGTGCAACGCAACAAGTAGTACTCCACTTTCTCAATATTGGCTTCTTCAGCAATGACTGCAAATACATCTCCTACAACAAAATGCAAAGAAACATTCAATGATCGGATGTATAGTATAAATTATATACATATATATTTAATTATCAAATTATACTTGATCCTTTCAAATAAAACATACCTTGTTTAACTAGCCCAAATATGTGGTCATAATCAGTTGAAATTAATGGCACATCTTCAAAACTATCATCATGATCTGAGCCATATGTGTCATCCACAACTAAAGGAACTTGCTTCCACTCACCTACATACCCATGTTTTTGACTATTGCACTCTGAATATGATTTGTTCATGCATTCATAACAAAAACAAGAATAATCTCTTGTACAGATTGTCCAGTTATTACTATCCATAGTCATCAAAGAGTGCAAAGACCTAGAATTGGGAATCCTTTCACATCCATACTTTGTCCTCCGATCAATACCTTCATTTAATCATGCTCAAAAGATCAATAAAGTTTAAAACAAACAACAAAAATCAGAATAAAAAATTTAAAGTTAGTAACTTGTAGTTCACTTAATAAATCACATCAAGATTTACATATCTATGTTTTAAATGTGCATGTACCTGTTATCTCCCAAAATACTCTGTGTGGGGTTGAAGTGTGTGATGTTGAAGCCTGTGAGGTTGAACCCTGTGAGGTTGAAGCCTGTGAGGTTAAAACCTGAACTGCAAAATGTTTCTTACACCATTCAACAACGGTGTGGGCATCAATTAATCGATCTCCCTCATAATCAAAGCTTTGTTTCTTTAGAGCACGTTTGATGCATGCACCCGCACCATCGTGTTCTCCCTTCCCATGACCACTCTCAAAAAAACTCCATAAATGAGGAATTTTGTGATGACGATGATAACGACTGAGTGCAAAGAAAGGGCAAGAGGATTTGAATTGTGATGCGCAACCATCTGACCAAACAAAATGGTGATCTATCTGTATTCCTCGCTGATGAAGATATTGAAAGAACAAACCAAAACAATGTTGCACAAAGTGGGTGTCATGTTCTTTGTCATCACTTATATAGAAGTGATACTCCTTCTTGATCATTCGCTTCACATATGTACTTTCAACCCCATCCAAATCCAATTGTGCATGCCTATAAAATACTTGAACCATGATAGTAACCTGGTCAGTATGATAATACTGTGTTTGAATTTCTTTTTGATGAGAAAATGAGTAATTCTCAGCAAAATCAACCACGGACAATATGGAACCAATAGGGAATGTGTCCCTATTAGTCTTGAATTGTGTAGCCTGCCACTTTGAATAGTGAGAATGTTTGATGTACGGACTAATTAAACTTTGGAAACTTTGCATGAATGTAGCAATGGGGATTTCCTCTTCTACCAAATCCAACCTGGTTGCATCTTTTCCAAGCCTTGTTGAATATTTTATGTATTTGAACCTACAAAATCAATTCATAACATGGACAAATTGTCATGTATTCATTTGCAGTAAAATAAAAATCAAAATAAAATCTAACATCCAAATTTAAAAACATAAATTTATATATATCACCTCTTGCAAGCAACTAGGTTAACTGTGTCCAAATCTTCATTTGTTTTTGGCAATAATTTCAAGTCCCCACACTTGTCACAGACACCTTTGATGCAAGTCATACGATCATCAACATGATCATCAGATACGTTGCAAATAATTGAAGTTATGAATTCACTGACACGTGTAGGTGGGGCAATTTCTTCTCGTAACTTTCTATACACCTGAAAAAACATAGATTTTGAAATACATTAATTTTAAATCACATGTCTCAAAAAACGATATTTAAACAAATTTTAAATATATAGATATAAATGAAAGCACGCCTCAAAATATATATACATTGAATCTATAAATTTTTATGTACCTGATAGTGATAATCAAACTCAACGTGATAGCGACAACAACATGTGTCAAGGACTTTATCAGCTCGCACATACCAAGGCTTCAAATTTTCAAACATTCGTTGTCCAATCTTAACATCTGGATTTTCTTCTGTAAACTTTATGTACATCTCGTGTTGAGTTATTTCAAGCCAATGTTTTATATGTTCGTCATAGTTATTGCGAGTTACCCTATGTTTTAAAACATCCCTCACATTCGGAGAAGGACGAGTCCTTTCAGTCCAAAAATCAGAAACTATCTTCACAATATTATCCTCTATTTTATCAGAACGTGGATTTCTACACATTAGTGCCCAATTTCCTTCCATAGTAGAGTCATCCAATGTCTTCCTCCTTTTTGCATACCTGCTAACCATCTTTCTAGATAAACCCAATGCCTTGGCAAATGCGGTAACATGACGATTCTTTGTTGTATCTTCACTTACAACTGAAGTTAATATTGCTCTACGAGAAATACTCTTATCAGTCAGACCTAGTTTTTGTACCCAAAGAACTTATTCCTTTAAAAACATTCCCAACAAATTCTTCTTCTACACGTTTTGAATTTTTCTGTCCAAAATCAACACCTAACAATTCTAATGTTTCCTTCATATCAACATGATTCAAGAATGTAACCAACAAATGTGCTCTAAAGAACTGTAGTCAAATTAACAAATTCACCATATATTATCTCTACACTTTTTGCTGTTTTCTTTTGTGATAGTGGTTCTTGTTCGGAAAATTCTTTTAATTTTTGTAAATCCATCTTCACCAAGTGTTTCACATTCTTTTTGGGAAGTAATTCCATAACTTTTGATATCACTTTAGCATAATGTTGCGCATCATGATCTGTGTCCATAAACATACACATGGGATCCTATCAAAACCCTTGCCTTTACGCAATCTAAAAAACATAAATTATCATATTTAAACCTTAGAACTAAAAAAATATTAGGATCTATCAAGGGTTTCTATACATATGTACCAATTTTTGCAGCGTTGTCTTTCACTTGTTTGTCTCTTCTCTCTCTCTCTCTTTGTGCCCTCCTACGAACAGATCTTCTAGCATTCTTCTCTGCATTCTCTTCCTCGGTATATTTTCGTTTCTCATTCTTTGCATTTCCCATGATTCATCCACTTCAAAAAATTTCACCTGCACACTTGATACAAATCTGAATGTGTAAGAGTAAACTTGATACAAAACTATATGTGCATGCATGCATGCAACTCTATTTATATACAAATCTCAGTAGAAATTATGTTATTTTTAATTTTAGTTTTCTATAACTTTAAAACAACTTTTCTAAATTTAATAGAATTTATATTTAATATGTAAAACAACTTTTCTAATTTAATATTACATATTTTTGGTTAAAAACAATTTTAAAAAAACACACTTACTTTAAAACAAAAAAAATATGTAAAAAATTAAATTTAAAACATAAAAAGTGAACAATATTAAGTAAGTAACTTGTAAAATATTAAATTTAGAAGGGGAGACGCAATTGCGAATCATTAAAGCTAGGAGGAGACGTTTTGGCGGCGCTTTGGTGGCGCAGAGGGGTTCGCGCGTGAACTAGGGTTCGCGCGAACCATATTCGCGCGAACCCTAGTTCGCGCGAACCCTGCTGAGTGGCAATGACGTGGTGCCCAAATGGCACATTTTGGCCCCAAATCTTTTTGGGGACAATTGTGACCCAAAATCTGCCACTCGGATGCCACGTAACCAGGGTAAACGAAATAGTTAACTTACAAAATTTTGACACAAAATTCATATTTTTATTGGCTTTCTAAAAATGCAATTTTCATTTTTTAAAAATCTGTTTTGCTATTTATTTTTTAATTCTTACTAACATACGGTATTTTAGGGCAATCAATAGTACACAATCAACCAAATTTGAAAAATAGTACAATATATCAAAAAAATTGAAAAAAATATACTTAGTATTTGTTGAATTCTTCTTCTTGCAAAAAAAAAAATTAATTTCGATATAAATATTAAAAGTTATTGGCATTGAAATATGGACGCCATTTATTTTAAAATATAGTTACTAAATAATTAATTAAAAAAAAAATATAAGTCAAAAAAATATGAAATTTTGACTGCACGTCAAAATTATAATCTTGAACATATATCTAAAATTTCATAGTAAAAAGATAAGTTTTCATTTTAAAAAACCACCGAGGGACAGTCATTCCTCTTTAATAACATAAGAAACAACATATGAATAAAATTAAGAAAAATACTAGATTTTTTGCCAAATATTTTTTAAAAAAATATACATGTATTCTACACTCTAAACACAACATTTCGTTAGTTCGTAGAATTTCATGAATGTGTACGGTTTTGTGGCTATTAACTTTAGAAAATCAATTAAACTGTTAGATAAAAAGAATTAAATAATGGTGGTGCAACATTTCAACGTGTAATGGACATGGATTTTCACAACTTATTAAATAAATGAATCCTTTTTATTTAGATGATGTTACTTGTATTTTCAAAAGATTATGAATAACATTTAATGCATTTAAGGTATACTTTTCAGTTGTGTAGGCAGTTTGGAATATCTTTGAATCCATTGAAGTCTATCTTTTCAGTACATCAAGGCAAGCTACTTGGCCATATTGTTTCTAAGCAGGGTTTAGCAATTGATCCTTTTAGGATCGAAGCCATATCACAACTATCATTTCCCCATCATAAGAAGGCATTATAGAGTTTTCTTGGAAAAATCAAATTTGTTAGAAGATTTGTTCTAGATTTTGCAGCATTGGTTAAACCACTCACAACTATGCTAAAGAAAGAGAAAACTTTCTCTTGGACCAGTGAAGGGAGAGAAGGATTTGAATCAATAAAAGAGCTATCTCTCAAGCTCCTACTCTTGCAAATCCAAATTTTGATAAATATTTTACAATGTATGCACTTGCAGGAGCTAAAAAAACTCGGGTATATTAACTCAAGTCATTGATGAAAATATCGAGCAGCCTATTGCTTTCTTTGCACATAGTTTACATGATTACAAAACAAGGTACACATTTCTTGAATAAGAGGTATTTTTACTAGTCATACGACTAAATAATTTCAAGTATATTCTTTCAAACAATAAAATCCATCTTCTTGTTTCTCATCCAACTGTGAAAGCATTCTTACTAAATAAGGAGTTGAATGAGAAAAGAGAAAACTAGATAACGAAGGTCATGGAGTATGATTTTGATATTCGGGTTGTTAAGACAGTTTGAGAGAAAGGTCTATGTGAACATATAATTGCTGATATGGAAAAACAACGAGTTACAAAACTAGATGATTCAAAACAACATGTGGAAATTGTGTATCAAAGCAATCAGAAATCATGGTTCAACAAGGAAATCAATGCCTAAGCTCACTCACGAGATTCAGGAATCAAGATGGATGAGTGATTTGGTTAATTATCTATAGCATTGCTCCTATCTGGAAGGTATGGACAATAATAAACAAAGCCATTTCAGATTACAAGTTGTACCGATATCTTCATTGATAATGTGTTGTTCAAAAGAGATATAAATGGAATCTTGATGCGGTGTGTTGACTATGATAAAAGTCAAAAATATTGTCGAGAATTCCATGAAGGATTCGTAGGAAGTCATTTCTCAAAGCACGTACCACATCCTTAGAAATTATGAAAGCTAGTTACTATTGACCTAGCATATTCAAAGACTATTTTGATTTGGATTAGAAAGTGTAAAAATGTTCTTTCTTTGTCAAGTAAAGAATGTTTAGCTTCATTACCTTTACAACCTATTTCGAGTTGATCAGCGTTTTATGTAGTGGGGTCTAGAATTTATCGGCATGATAAACCTACCTTATTCACAAGGACATAAGTGGATCTTAACTGCTACAGATTACTTTGCAAGATTGACTGAAGTAATAACCTTGAAGGATTCTAATGAAGCTTTGATACTATCCTTTTATGAAGGAATACTTTGCAGAATCGGTGTTCTAGTAACTATCGTATCAGATAATGCTTTAGCTTTTCTTGGTTCTAAGATAAAAGATTGGGCTGTCAAACATGGAATTTATTTGAGTACTTCATCTAATTATTACCCACAAGGTAATGGCTTAGCTGAAAGTACTAATAAGAATCTATTAAGGATCATCAAGAAGAACACTTAAAGATAATCAAAGAGCTTGGAATATGATGTTGAATTCAGCACATTGGGCTAATAGAGTTACTCCTAAAAGATCAGTTGGCAATTCACCATACAAACTTGTGTATGGAAAAGAAGTAAGAATTCCTATTTCAGTTGAGTTACTTGCATTGGATTTGTTACATCAAATGGAGCTACTTGAGAATGAACCATTACAAGTTCGTTATGCAGAGTTAATGGAATTACAAGAGCTAAAATATCAAGTAATTTAAATATGGAAAAGAAATATAAACAAATGAAGAATACTTTTGACAAGAAAGCCAAATTCAGAGTCTTCAATGAAGGATATATTATGTTAAAATGGGATGCTGATCATGTAAAGCAAGGAGGACACTCAAAGTTTGATACAATCTGGAGTGGTCCTTACATGATTTTAGCTTACAAGGAACACAATGCTTTTCAACTTTCGAAGCTGAATGGAGAGGAACTTCCCTTTCTGTGAGCTATATGCTTCTCAAACATTGTTATTAAAAATCTTACAGTGATTGTTAGAGTAAGAATTTCCCTTCAATAAGTGCAGTTTCTACACATTGCATCATTTTTCAATTCAATAAGTGCATTCATGCACGTGATCTGGTTTACCAGATCCTTTCCCAGTTTTAGTTTGTTTTGGAAAGGGTTGGACCTTTCAAAAAGGTAGATTTTGGTTATATAATTTGGACTCCATGCCCAATGGACAAGAGCAAGGAACGATCTATAAGCTAGCAGGCATCTTTCCCCATAGGATCACCAGAAATGTCGACAATTTTATACTTTTGCAAAAATGGGCAACTCGAAACTTCATCGTTATAATGAAAGTCATGGGTGAATTATACATAAACTAAGAGAGTTGGATATCATTTGTTACTACTGAATTATTTATAAGATTAAATGAAATCTATAGCTATGTGTGTTGTTACAAAATGTAACAGATTACATAGTCTGCAATTTCATGATACCTTCAGCAAAAGAACACAAATGCCCCAAAGTACAGTTGTGTTGTCTTGATGAAGACACCGAATTATAGATTAGGTGAAGTGTTGAATTTTGGGACAGAAAACATAAGTGCAGATTACAAAATTTAAAGTTCATAACTAAATGTTATAGGTTCTCATTAATGTTCTTTCCTTCATGTTTAAGACATTCAATTATATGACTGATTTGTTTAGTTCATCATACAATCCATATAGAAAGCTGAAATGCAGAAAGAAATATACAACTCATTTACAGAATTCAATGTTTTATTCATAAGGAATTTTCAAATGTTTCCCACACAAGCCGTGGGATGTAACTGAAAAGTAAAGTACAACTACTGAAATAAAAGGTACACATGCATGAAAGAGAAAGTAAAGGAGTATGAGTGAACCCATCATTGCCTTGGGGTTCCTTTCTTCGATTGAAGCATCTCCATCTCCATATTTTGTTCCTTCTTCATCTCCATTGTAGAAGCCATTGTACCTGAAAAGAAGAAAAGAATAACTATCAGCTATGAGCTTAGGGATCAAATCATATTCCTACATTGTCCTAGTTCATGCATATGAATCTTTTGAAACAGGAGATGTAATTTACTTGAATATCAAACTGCATACATGCTCTACTTACTTAGAAAGAAGAAAGAGAAAAGAAAAGAAGAAAACATGGACATAAGAGAGGCCAAAAAGCCTAAGTATTTTCTAACTATTTTCCTAAGTGTGTAGGTACAAGTTGTAGCCAAGGAAAAATAGACAAGTCATAAGTGCATGCATAAAAGGGAAGAATGTAACTCAAAGTTTTAGTAAGTTTTCTGAAATGGAAAGGGCTTAAGTACAAAAAAGAGACTAGCAATAGAAGCACATGTTTCAGATTGCAACTGAAGAAGAAGAATCAGATTTCAGGAAGCTGGAGTTGATTAAAAGAAAAGGGTACAACTAAAATAGAACGAAAAAAGAAGATTCTGGGAAAATTTTGACAAGGCTTCACCATGTAAAATGGACATTTACAACTTTCCATGATGCTACTTTTAAATACTACATGCTTAAAGGAATTATTTAAATCAAGTAAGTGATACAGAAAAGTAGTAAAGCATGCCATGATCAAGATAAAACAACTATGATGTCTCATTTTTTATTTACCAATTGAGCTTCAAACATGAAGTGATATGATTCTATATTCGAATAACATAATACTACTATAGATGGAAATGGATGGAAGAGAGAATTTTGGAAAACATTTGTCAAGGCTTTGCCATGAAAAGTCAACATTTCAAATTTTCTAGCATACATAGAAAGTTGTAATAAAGATCAAACATAGTGTTTATGCAGAAAAGAAAAGGAACTATACTTTTAGTCATCAAACTAAAGGATTTTGGAGCATTCATTATAAGCCTAGCTGAAGAGAGATGAAGTTGCAAGATGAATCTTAAAAGTACAACATTCTATAAGTATAGTCTTTAAATTAATCAAGTGTTAATGACACAGAATACTACAAGTAATAGCTTTAAAGATCAAATTGAATGTTGGATTTACATTTACAAAATAGAAGTCATTCAGAATGAATAAAGAAATGTTGCAATATCAGTGGAGTATGACAGAAAAGTAGAGTGAAGCCATTTTCTGAAATGCAAAAGCATAATGATCAAAGGAATTTCTCGGATACAAACTTCCAAATCTTTAAGGAATGTGTTCAAGGAAACAATTGACACAATTTTAAACAAGTTACAAATTGTTTCAAAAGGCCGTGCTATTTACTCAGCGATATAAAAAGATGACCATCATATTTAATGCCACAGAACACCTTTTTAGAGTATTAAAAGACCAAGTCATTTTCCGGGCCTTGTGCTCAAAATAGATTTCTATTTAGTGATCCATAAACTTAAGCATTAAAGACTGAGCTCACATGATATTTGAACAGGAAAAGAAAAATCTTAGAGACAATTTTATAATGCAAAATATACGATAGACTTAGAACACTCAAGGCTGAAGTAACCCAGATTTAAGGAATAGTTGAGGAAGAGTGTACCAATTCGAGACACAAAAGAGAAGTTACAGTAAAAAGAATGTCTTCCCCAAGCCACGATGAACCAAATCAGTGAAAAGAAAATGATTAGCAAAACCATCAAAAGGAATCAGCTTAGAAAGTTCAGAGTGTTTTAGAAACTAATAGACCAATTTGAACATTAATGGTTGAATGAAATCAGAGAATATGCAAAACTAAGATTGTATGAAGTGGATTTCAACTTTTCAGAAAATATTATTAGCCTCAAGAACAAATTGCAAAATTAAAAGGAATGAAGGAGTACGAACACCCATAACAGTAAACATTCAAATTTGACATGTTTTAGAAAAATTAATATCCATTTATTATTCAGAACAATAGGCTTAGACAGAAAATCTCTAAGTCAAACAGCACACACATCCAAATTGAAAAGTATTTAAGAATTTCATAGGTTAACATTCTTTTAAGGTTAATCACCTTCAAATTGTAGTATAAGAAAGAAAAGTACATATCCTGTTTCTTAATCGTGGACCCATTAATGGGTACCAAGTCAGAGAAAGAAGTAAAAAAACTTACTAGTTAAATCGAAGTGGAGAAAACCCTTGAGATATCATCAAGCTCAGAACTAAAAGGACCAAACCCGAAATGAGTTCAACTCAAAATGACCAGAGTCATCCAAGAGATCACACGAAGAAATGCAAAAGAAGACAGTATCAATTTTGAAGCCAAAGTGACGATGAACCAAAATACCAATGAAAACTCAAGGATTGAAAAGCTTACCGACCTCATCAAGCAGTGATGCAAAGCCAAATCTACAAAGCTAAGGTTACAGAGATCTCAAAGAATTAGATGACCATAAGAAACAAAAGCAAACGCAAATCTTGAAGAACCCATAAGATGGATTTGCTTCGTAAAGTCGAGCACAAAGGAAAACATTAGAAGTAGCAGCCACCATAGAAATAAGACAAGAAATGATCTCTAAGCTATCACCTTCATGACGGCTGTCCAACGAAGTGACACAGAGAATCAAATGAATAGAGATGAGTTTTAAAATCAACAGTGGCATAGCTAAAGGACCTCAAAACAATGGCTTCGAAAATAAATTTTTCCAGGTCTTCACCCGCATAGTAAATTATCAAATGAAATGGTCATTAGGGTCGAGCCTCACTTTATCATGCAAACTCAGGAGGTGAGGTTTCAACCTAACTCAACCACAGTTAATAATCAATGGCTCAAGATTGAAAAGACAAACATCAAAGGGGAAGGATCAAGCTCCAAAATCAAAGCAAGTAACTACAATTAGCTCACACCGACCACCTTTATTGTTAAGTTTAAAACCCTAATTGTGGGTTAAAAATCGACGGCATCCAATGCATTAAGGACAAAAATCAATGGCCTAGAACCATCACCAAATTCAAAGAAGACTTGACACTGAGTTAACCATGCCACCAAAAAAAAAATCGCCAAGGGCTAAGTCATCGTGTAAGGGGGCCAACCTCACGTTTAAACGAAAATCATTTTGCATTGCATTTTATAAGTCTAAACCATATTACAACACCGAATGATGCGAACCGACCATACATGCAAAATAATCATCACTGAAAAGGTAAAAAGCCTTACTTATTCACTTCAAGTATGCAAAGGCTGACAAAATTGCCATGTAATATTAATCAAAGGGGCAACTAATGATCAAGTAGTGATTATTATTCAAACCATGGTCCAAGAGACCCATGTATGTTATCAAAGGTGACCGAGTGTATTGTGGTGCCTTTTTAAAAAGGTGGTCCCCTCATCTTATATCAAGAACCATGGTAATATGCTAAGTCCACAAAGGTGGCCAAACTCAAATGAAGACAAATCCATATATCAAAGGGTGGTCCCCACATGAAGCTATCACATACACAGGAGTATTTTTGCATGCCTTCACAATAGGACAGAATAGAGAAGAAGACAGAGTTGCATGTTCATGGAGAGAGACTTGCCTAGCAAGTAATCTTATTTTAATCAAGTTATTCATCCTCTCTCGCTTAAAAATAGAACAATCAACTTTAATTAGTTTGAGTGTATTGCATTTAAGGCTAATAATGCCTATTTGTAATTCCATGCTTTATTTTTATTCCTTTATCTATTATTAAATAAAGGATAAAAATAGAATGCATGGGCGAGTACAAGCCTTAGGCTATTTTTAGGAAGAGGGTGAATTTTATTTTTGCTATATATTGTGTGCCTTTGTAAAGCACGAGAGGAGAACTTCTCGGAGGACTTTTTGGATATAGTAGTCTTGAAGCAATTTTCGCCGCTTTTCCTTCCGAGTGTGAAGTAATTTCGCCTTACTAATTATTTATAGTATTGTGAATGCAAATTTCCTAATTAATCATCTTACCTTGTTACAAAATTTAGTAGTTTCCACATGATATTAATGTGCATGTTTATCTTAGTAGTATTGTTGTGATAATCTCCCTTAATACCTCCAAGTGTTTTTCCCTTAATATTCTGTAAAATAACTATTGGTTCATGCACCAAAAATCCTTCACATATCAATTGTGCATATACTTAGTCAAAGTTCTCATACAAATTTGGTGTATCACCTTAGTTTTAGTTACTTTACAATCATCTTTTACTCTTAAACACAAGAATCATTTTAGGATAAACCAACAAGGAACTCGGCCTTGATACTAGGAAATTCACCTCAAAATAGGTATACCCACTGCACTGAGGTGTTTCTATTACAGTATCTATGAAAGAGAGAGATCAATTGTGCACGCTTAGAAAACCGTAGCCATCTCTCTACGGGGTGCATTTTCGAGAGATAACAGGTACCACCAAGGAACCCATTTCGAGAGCAGACACCGATCCATCCTTCTTTATCTCCCACATTATTGCAGAAGAGAAACACACCTATGCAATAACCAATGTTTAAGAAGTTGGATCAAAAGATATTGGAATCCTCATAAACAAGGCGAAGAATCCATACACCAGTTTTCTTAACAATCTCGATAAAAGAAAGGGTGGGATTATCATGAGACATTCTAATGAAGAACCTAACATGTATCATCCTTGAACAAGGTGGAGGGAAAGTCCTTACCACCTGCAACACAAGAACCAACGAACTTGTTATCCCATTTCTCACTAGCAGAAAAATCCTTTGGAGGTGGAGGGGATGACCTAGACCCAAGAGCCCGCTCCACTCTTGCACGATAAATTTAAAAATGATTTGCAGCTCTCTTCTATTTTCTTTCCCATCCATCGCTCGATTGAACATTTTATTATATTATTGATATTCCTTATTTCAACAGATTTTTAATGTTGGAAATAATTTTGTGTATGTTTAATCTTAAAAAGACCCATAAATGCATTATATATTTTTCGTCCTAATATTTACACCAAAGGTGTACTCCAAATTATAAATTGGATGGGAAGCTCTAGACACTGACAAAGTCATATTTAGTCACAAATTGGACGGTGTAGGTGGCTTGCAAATCAGACGGTGCAGATTGGTCCTTTCAGCTTCGTTCAAGACTCTACTAATTCTTAAAAATGCTTCACAATAATGAAACTACATTTTGTTATCCACATACAAGAAGCGATAATTCAGAGACCAAGGCACATACTTTTGACCGTTGTAAAGCTATCTGAACCACAAGAATAGACATATTTACAACATTTTTGACAGATGTTTTCAGGTTGAAAGCCTTCGGATTCTCTTCAAATCAACAATACCACCGCATACTAACATCCCCGCTTCATATAGTGGTTTTACCTTATATTTTTCTGTATAAATTTAGCGTCATTGTGCGTTGATAATGAAATATTCCTCTATGAGACAAAAATCACTCAACTCTTCATACACCTAAATATATATTTAGTAGTACATATTAAATAATTAAAATTTTATATAAATGAGCATAATATATTTTTAGTAATATATAAATAAAAATATATAACAATAAAAATATTTTTGTAATATTTAATAATATTATGTACCCTTAATTATATCATATTAATATATTTATAAAGATATTATTAAGGTGAAAATTAATATTTATAAATAGCTAATTATATATAGTATACTTAATTTATTTACGCGAAAGGAGTTTTCCAAATGGGAGAGAGGGTCGCTGCATCCAATAATTGGTAGAGAAATAAATGACACAAATTACTTTTGATGTTGATGTTTGGCCTCTTCACATGACCTTCCACGTGGTGTTTTATATGTGGTGAAATTCAAACCGTCTTGCATAAAGCTTCACTACTCACATTTCCATTGTTGTGTCCATGAAATCATGTAATTAGTTTACTCTTTATAATTCACCAAAGTCTTGAACAAAATTTATTCTTTACCTATCAATAGTCTACATTGACTTAAAAAGTGTTGGACCATGGGTTTCAAGCTTTGAGATGAATCCGATTAGTTTTCCTAAAGATCATTACTCAACATGCAAGATGGTGGAGCCCCGTAACATATCTTAACATCCTTTCCTTATTGTTACAATAACATCAACACCTTGATAACAACATTTGAATTCGTGATATTCTACCTAAAGATTATCATCATGGCTCTTCATCTTTAAAAACACGCATATGACAATATACTTGGAGGAGATTAATTATCACTTATATTTTGTAATTAGTCGAGTTTAAAATTTGAAAGTGTTCTATAAATGGTGAGAAGGATCCAACATTGTGTTTTTTTGGAACTTGGGGCGTATTATATTTTTCATATTTTTACTATGGGCCTTTTAATGGAAAATTGCACTCACCTAAATAATGCAAGCGAGATTGAGATGATAAAGTGGAGCCTAGATAGCAAATATAATTTGGTGGGAAAAATCTAAGAAATAGAATAGATGTGGGAAATGGAAGAATTTAATGTCCACAATTTTCATTTGTCTTCCTTTTATTTAATAAATTAAACAAAAATCAACAACCTTGTCATTGTAAAAAAATTAAAATAAGTAAGAACAAATCCCATTTTCATCATATCTTTCTAAACTATTTTGTTTCTTCAACTTGTGCATGACTAGTTGTTGGTGCGCTATAATTCACAAAAAAATTAGTGCATAAGTGACCTTCCATATGGCTTAAAATAAAAATGGCACACCATTATTCTTAAGCTTGATAATATGTAACACATTTCATATGGGCCTTATTGTAAGAACAAGGAGTTTTACAAAATGATTCTCCCGAGCGTTCTCGCCTCCCATTTAATTCTCCTCCTCAAATCATCTCTTCATTCTTCATCTTCCTCCTTGAATGTTTTGTTGCATCACGTTTAACTTCTTTAATGTGTCCCCTTTGGTTTTTCCTTCATTTCATTCATGTATACATCTTACCTATAAAATTAAATGTTGTCAATCAAAATCCTCGGTGTTGTGATATAATATTTACCAAGATTTCATAATGAATATAATCTACCTTTCGTTCATACACCACCTATATTCCTACAATTACTTTGGCTTACAATTGTTGGGAAAGGCTACATATTACTATAAGCTTTGGATGGGTTCTTAACCTTGAACCTTTCCAGTTTTCCCACATTTTATTTTTCCTTTTCCGAGATTAAAATTCTTTGGTGAATCATGAATAATAGACTTTATTTGGGTATTGGTAGGAATTATATAATCCATGGAATAGGAGTGAAACATGCAAGTATTTAATTGAAACTTCTTAGTTTCCAATATTCCATTCTTGTCTCCGTATTTTCTACCAAGTTAACAACTAAAAGGGAGTCTAAAATTACTACAAGAGGAAAGCATTTTTTTATGTTTTGAACCTAGGACCTATTGGAATTCCTCCATTTTTTATACCCATTAGGTTCACATGAATATTTCGACCAAGATCACAACTATAAAGCCGAGTACATATACCATATACTTTTTGGGAGCATTAATCGAGATGTGAAAACCCTAGTCAAATTTCACAACAACATAATGCGTACTTTCCTTCTCTCTTCCATGCTTCATTCCTCCTCCTTGACCATTTTGGCATTCACAAAGTAGATAGGAACTACTTCTTCCCTTGTTCTAAGAAAAAAACACCGTATTTCGTATTTGGGTTTGCGGGAACAATATTATTTTAGTTGTTATATCATTTTCGGTAATGCTTGTTTCCAAGCCCGATTATCACAATTGTTGCTAAAGAAAACCCTTTTCATTTTCCTAATAGCTAGAGATAAACCCTATTCCAAAATGTCTATGTAAATGATTTCTTTCGATGCTAGGTGTAACTATAGAGGGGCCGTATTGTTCTATCCATCTAGGGCTTCCCCTATGTATTTACATAGTTGGGCGGTGGCCCTAGGGATGAGAACGCAGTACATCTTCTTGTCTTTGTTGTGTACTATGGATGGTGCATATGAATTCCCTACATTTATGTTTGCTATAACTTCCAAAAAAATGCAAGAGCTGAAATTGTAAACATTTTCTCGCTTCCTCAATATTGTTCTTCCACTCCTTACCATTTGAGATATCTCTATAGACATTTGTATAAACGTTGTATAAAACCTGCCTTATCTACTTCAAATGATTAAAACAATGTCATGTGGTTGTTGAAGAGTGGAGTTTCTAAATGCTTCCTCATTCCAATTTCTCTACTCTTACACTTCCCCACCCTCAAACCTCTTATTTTCCCCTCTTCCTCTCCCATTGTTTCTATCCCTCCACTTTGAATCATCCACTAGATCCCCTTCAGCGATTCCATCATACATTTCACATACAATTGCTAGCATCAGATGTTGACAACCATATTGTTATAAATTTTATCAGAAAACGTTGTTATATTAAGAAATAATTACAATAAAAATAATGCAAAAAATCAGGGCAAGTCAACTTCAACAATGTATTGTAAATCTTAGCAGGAAAACCAAGTATTTGTTTCCTATCACAAGCCTATTTGACATCATGATAGTGTCTCTTTAATTGTGATATACACTCGTTGAAGTTGTAGGTTTACTTTTTTATAAGCTAATGCTTGCTCCTTGTGCCGTTGGCGGCACTCCAGTATATTCGTTTTTAACTCGTGGCTTTTGAATAGGTTTCTAATGAGCCTTTCAACAACACTTATATTACGCGGTGGCTACCAAACTAATAAAAACATTATTAATATCCATCTTATGATGAAACAACCTGAGACTGGGCTAAAATGGAGTCGGTTTGATTTGGACAAGGTGGTACATGACGTCTAAGTGGTTGAAAAACAATCTTATATGCATGTGCTTATGATTTAAGTAGATAAGTGAATATAGACTTTGTAAGCATATAATCAGGTCCTTTCATATGGATGGAACAAGTCTCAAGAGGTAATATTAGTAACTATGTTATTTTATGTGATGAATATTATTTTATATCATTTATTCCAACAATATCAACTATAAATAAATGTTATCATTCTTTTCATACCATTTTCAATTCATATTAAATTCAAGTGTTTTTCTATTTCACTATCTCAAAAGATGAGGACTGCAAGGATTTATAAGAAGGCTGCTGTGAACTTGAGTTTATGGTTATCTGCAATATTGGCCATCAGCGCATCAGACCCAGATCCTGTGCAGCATTTCGGTCTGGCCGATATATCTCAAGGTTAACAGATAGTATGACTTACATTAGTATAGTTGGTATTATATATTTATCATGCATCTAAAGATATTAAATTCTATACAATTGCAACATGGAATGTAAAGGTGAATGGTTTTGTATGTGAGGACCCAAAGACAGTCGTGGCATCAGATTTCCTATTTCCGGGACTGGCTAATGCACTCTCAAGAAACAATGATTTGGGTTTCAATGCCACAGCAGGAAAAGTTGACAATTTCCCAGGAGTAAACACCCTGGGAATATCAATGAACCATGCTGAATTTGCCCCTGGGGGTGTGAACCCTCCTCATATTCACCCTCGTGCAACTGACATAATTTTTGTAATGGAGGGCACTGTTCTGGCTGGTTTTATCACAACAAACAATGTTTTGTTTTCACAGAAGTTGGAGATGGGAGATGTCTGTAGTGCATTTTTAGAAAAAATGTGGGGGCATCATATGCCGTTACTATCACTGATCTTAACAGCCAGTTGCCTGGAGTCCAAGGGGTTGCATCCTCTGTCTTCGGATCCAATCCTGCCCTTCCTCAAGATTTATTGGCCAAGGCCTTTAACATTACTGACGACCAAGTGAAGGAATTGATGTCTACACAAGGTTCTGCACCTGCACCTGACGTGTATTAATCAGTAACTGTAATAAAATGAATAAAATGATTTATTGGATAGAGTGAGAATCACAAGCTCTGCGTACCAAGGGCTGTGATGGTTCTTTATCTGTTATAATTGATTTTCTGTTATCAATTGTTTATGAAGGATTGAGATGATTGATTTCTTGACGATGTGTAAAAACATCTGAAACAAGAAACTATACTCCAGTCTAGACGAAATAAAAACAACACACAAGCTCAATATTGCAAAATAAAACTTACTATATAAATTCCAGCAGCAGCACTTTGGTGTTCTCTACATTACTTTCAAGACCTCTTATTTATATAGAAGTATACCGTCTTATGGAAAATTCAACATTCTTCTACAAGTTAAGTGGGACTGGTTAAGACTCATAAATGCCCTGCCACCTAGGGCTTCCCCTATGTTATTGTTGATTTTCTGTCACAAAATATTTGTGTTGTATCTTCTTGATCAGAGAAAGTAATTGACATCACTCTACACTTCCAAACTACCTGATATGTTGTTGATGTGGGTGCCACATACTTTTCTTTTGCTGAAAAATGGACGATTTGTAGGAGTGCCATAAGACTTCACATGAGGCATAGTGAAAAATCTATCTAAAAGATATCTTCCTATGATCCATGCCTCCTACGAAATCATTGTTATTTTAACCAAATAACTTGAAATTATCAAATGGTGTTTACAAAATTCCATGTTTTCTTGTCCATCTATATCTTGTAATTATTTTCACAACTTGCTAATATGATTCATTTGGTGACTAGAAGAAACTTGAGTTAAGGATAACTCAATGTATGATATTAGGCCTCATGGCCATCAAGTACTCTAGACTACCACCAGGTCTATTGTATAATGTTAGATGAACATTAGATACTTTATCTTTCTTTTTAAGTTTCATTCTTGTGGAAACAATTATTTACATTTGTTTGTAGTTCATATTTCTAATCCTTTTAAAAACATCATTTGCAAAAACATCATTTGCATACGTTGAATGACATATAAAAATTCAATCTTGTGTTTGACAAATTTTGATGCCAAGACAATACTTCATTGATTCCAAATCGATTATTTCAAATTCTCTTTGCATTACCGATTTGAAAAATATACCAAAATATTTTTAATAAATACTAGATTATCCACATGCAAACAAATGATGAAAAATGAACCTTGATTATTCATTTTGATATATATTGTGGGCTCATTTTTATTTTTGTTTAAGTCATTTCTCAAAGGCTTTGGTGAATGCGATTATACTAGTCGATAGATTTTGTTTAAGACCATAAAATGATTTCTTCAATTTATAAACTTTTTGTTCTTCACCATCAAATTCATAACCTTGTGCTTTTTTTTTTTCATATAAACATATCCATTTAATTAAATTTTCATCTTTGAAATTTTGTTTAATATATATGGAACCTTGATAAAATAATGAAAATCTAGGATATAAAAATATTTTATTCACCTTGATTAAGTATGTCTCCTTTAAGCTTGTTTTTCTATTGAAAAATATTTGTAGTGAGATCTCATCAAGGTAAGTAAACACATTCACATTGGATTCCTTGTAAACTAGTTATTTTATTTACACTTAATAAGCTTTTTTTATTATTATGGGTAAATAAGGGTTAGGGGATCTTTCCCTGTATAATAAGGAGAAAAAGATTTATCGATGAGGAATGAAAGAACCAACCTCTACCAACGGCACATAAAATCAAGGAAAAACACCTCTAGCATTACAAACAAACAACATGAACTTAAACAAGAAAAATCATCCCTGGGATCCCTTCCCATGGAATCTAAGGTGCATCTTAAGGGATTTATTTTTTCCTTTCTTTCTTCTCCTCATAGTACACCAACCATTCCCGGGGAATCGAATTTACAATTTTAGTAGTGTGAACCGGCAAGCACATTTGAATATTATTGTTGTCCAAATGAATACCAAGAGGAGATGGTGAAGTCACAACCTCATAGCAAGGGGAAGGACTCTCCTCAACATGGTTAAAAAAGGGGAGCCTCCTCCTCCTTCGAAGCAAAAAAATCCTCATTTGCGAGATCCATCTTCGAGACTCGAGAATCTAAATGATCACAACAATGAATGAACGGGTTTGGATCCACATTCTTCCACCAAGAAGTGTGTCTACTTGCATGTTTCTTCCCATTCTTGCAATCCACAACTAAATGTCCAAGTGAAAAGTAGGTTTTGCATCTAAAGGGAAAACCTTCATAGTCCAAGTTTTGAGTCCATATTCTATCCTCAACCATAAGATAGATAGAAGCAGGAAAATCCGTTGAGGTGTTCATATCAATTAGAATGCGACCATAGGTAGTATACTCATACAAGGTTGTTTTTGTGTTAATAGCCGTGGATTTTACCCAGTGTCCCCAATGGTAGTTAAACATTTCTCGTCCCAAAGCGCAAAGGAAAATAAAAGGAGACAAATCTAAACATGTCGATTTGGAAAGTTTCAGTGAAAGGATAAAAAAGGGGAAACCATGGCTTCATGAGTAGAAAGTAGGATTGAAATTCCCACAATCTATCAAATATTAAATCTCTATCAGAGGTAAAATCAAAGACAAAAATGAAGCATATATCATATTTAGTTTTTAAAATAATAATTTTGGTAGAGTTTGTTCTACTTCCATACTCTCCTAGATCTGTTGAGAGATTCTCTCCACTCCTTTGATTGTGGAGATAATCTCATCTCCTAGTTTAGAAATTATAACCTATTCTGTAAAGCCCACTAATCTAGGTTTAGCTAGAAAAATTATGGAATGATTTTTTTTTTTGAAAAGCGCACCGCATACAAAGCTTTGAAGCAAAAGGTTGTTACCAACAATTTTCTAGGAAAATAATATATAATAAATAAATTTTTCTCATTATAATAAATATTAAGTCTACATTATAATTTAATGAGTGTAATTAGTCCAAGCATGGTTAAATTTCCCTTTAGGTGTTAATTTAATAAATAATTAAATTAACACTATAGTTAAATATTCCCTAATTAACCCTCTAAAACTTAGTTAGGGAATATTTTAGTATAGTTTTAATTTAATTATATATGAAATTAACACCTAAAGGGAAATTTAACCAGGTTTGGAATAATTACACTCATTAAGGTGAATGTGGATTTAATATTTATTATAAAGGAAAATTTTATTTATTAAGGGGTTGAATTTACGAGCTATCCCTGTCCCCTCACGTGGTGACTCTGCTCTGGTTGACTCCACATGGGAGTTCTTTTCCCTATGATCCTCACTATGTCAAGGAGATACACGATCCTCCTAGATGGCTCCCTATTATGTCGGGATGATCGCCTCCTACGGACCCTCCACGTAAAGCGGCAGGACGTCCAAGCGCTGCTAAAATGCGAGGTAGGATGAAATTGCACGGCATGATCTCGGTGGTGGAGTCTAGGTGTATGTGAAAGGACCCCTCGTCGGTGCCGTGCCTCCTACACATACCAATACGAGAGTTAGCTCATTATTCTAGATTTTATTCAGCTTTTTCTATGTTTACTAAAATATACAAGATTCAAACAAAGTTGTTTTCTAGATTTAAAAGTGTGCTAGGTTTCATATTGCACTAGGTTTAATGTTCATGTCTCAAGTTTTCTCATGTGCCCAAGGGTCCAAGCTTTGAACCCACAACTCTAATACCAAGTGTAATCCTCGCTAAAAATTCCCTCACGAGACTCAAGAAAAACCTAGGTTCAGGTAGAAAAATTATGGAATGATTTTTTTTTAAAGTGTACCTACAAATAGGCTTTGAAGCTACGGTTAAGCCGATAATGTTTCTAGGACAATTATATTTAATAATTAAAATTTTCCCCTTATAATAAATATTAAATCCACATTACAATTTAATGAGTGTAATTAGTCCAAGCATGGTTAAATTTCCCTTTAGGTATTAATTTAATAAATAAATAAATTAACACTATAGTTAAATATTCCTTAATTAATTTTTAGAGTGTTAAAGGGGCCAAAATAAATTAAATACCCAAGGTATTTAATTCCATAAGGTCTAAACAATAAACATGGTCTATTTACATGGGGTTAGAATAAAAACATTCTCTTACCCCATAAGGTGACCCTCTAAAAGGTCAACCCATGCCTTTGGAAAAAAAACATTTAAACTAAAAAGGTAATTTCCCTCTACCCACTCTCCACCTACTTTTTGCTACAATACTGATTTTTGCATATTTCACACATTAAGGTTTCTAAAAAAATTTCCATCGATATGAAATTTATTACCCTTTCCAATTATATAAATAATTCCTCCTAAGTCCTCATATTTTTTGAGTTACGGGATGAGCAGCCTTAAGAGGATTTTATTTTCCAAAAGAAGGCCTCACGGCCCGTGGGAAGACTTTTCTCCGGTGAATATTTTGAGATCAGATCGGATTGCACTGGGAGATATTTTGGCACTTTGTACTTTTTGCAAAAAGCACAATTTACACTTGCGTGCCCATGAGCCCACGAAGGGTGTTCCCACCAAAGGAAAAAAATATGCATAATGCCCATGCAAAGACACATGGTCATGTTTCAAGTCAAAGTAGGAAGGCAGATCGTCTACGAAGCACTATGAATTTTTTACTTTTTTTGTGGAAAAAGAGAATGTTTTAAGATAAGCCACGCCTTCGCCGACGCCCCAAAAAGCCACGTGTCAAGCAAAAATTTACAAGTGGGGAGACAGACCATCTGGGAAACTTTAAAATTTTGGCTTTTTATTGAAAAAGTGTAAGGGTTTAAATATAACCCACATCTCTACTGACAACCAGAGAAGCCATGTGTTAGGATGATAGTTTCATGCAAGGAGGCGGGCCATTGGGAAGACTAAGGAATTTTTTCCATTTTTACAAAAAGTGAAGTTTGCATAGATGTGGGCCCATGAACTGCTGGAAGTGTTTTTGAAAAGTGAAGTTTGCAATACTACGGAGCCAGTGGAGGAATCTTAGCAAAAGTGAATTTTCCAACATGGAGCCTTTTTCTCCAAAAAGTAATATTCAATCCTCGCGGAGAAATGGGAGACTTCATGTGTTTTTGCATTTTTTTTTAAAAAGCGTAATAAGTATTTTTGGCTCGGATCCACTTGCAAAGATTTCATTTTTTCTAGTTTTGCACATTGTGATACAAAATCTTATGATGGCCATAAATTTTGACTAGAAGCTCAGATTTGAGAAAGAGAAGACTTTTTGGAAATTTTCGAACTCCTCTACACACAAGATGCATAAAATATTATTTTTCAATAGAATTCTTGATGGGTGAAAATTAGAAAAACTTCTTTGACGCCATTAATAAGTGATCTAATATTTTCAACTACCTAGATTTCTTTTAATCCACCATTCTTCCTTCTCCAACATGCCAAATAGACATGGAAAATTGAACTTGACATATTTCATATGGATTTGTAGGGATTGATTGTTAGTGGTTAAGATTTCAAATGAGATTTTTCTCTTTTTCTTTGTGGACAATATTTTCTTGCCTCTTGCCCATGCAAATGATGTGTTGTGTAAACTTCTAGGGAAATATAATCTATTTTGTGATGCACTTTGTTAATCCTTAGCTTGTTTTAATAACTCTTCCTTCCTTTCATCTTTTGTAGGTATTCTATGCATTTTTCGATGCATTTTATAGGTTTACAATAAATCTAAATGGGAATCTACGTACTTAGAAAAGAAATGATCTATTTAATTTTCCAAATGGAGGGTACTTTAAAAAAATTTAGGTTCATTCCATTCCAACTTTAACATGTTTAAATTTCCTACAAAAATGCAAGGAAAAACCAGAAGGTAATCCAACTTTTCAAAACATGCCTTTCAAATAACACAGTGAAATGTAATATTTCTTAACACAAACTTTTCCAACCTTCCAATAGAGAGTTTACAACAATATTTCCAATAACAGATTTTAAACAAGAGCAACACCATTTTGTGGAAAATAAATCAACTTCAATTATAATGAAATAATTTTTTTACAACTCCTTTTAAGTTCACCAAAAAAACAACTTACAAAAAAGATATCTTTTCTTTTTTTTCATTCGAATATAAATTTCATGTCAAAATCAAACAACTTTTCACCACAAATACTATTACAATGTCATCCACTTAAAGTGGGAAATTTTACAATAAGGAAACTAAAGAGAACTTCAAAGTTGGTCTTCATACACAGCTCCAAGAATGGAAAACAACAAGAGAGATCCACCATGCTTCATTTGGTCACAATGAAAAAAAGGGGGAGAGGCAACACTCTCCACCAACCAAGAATTAAAATGAAGAGGAGAAGCCATCCTCCTCATTGGCCCCGAGCCTCAACCACATTACAAGGAAAGATGGATTCAACTCATGGCAACAAACAAGCTTCCACATCACAATACCAGATTTTACAATCATACCAAAGTCCAAATAATGCAACTACAACCACAAGAAGGAAAGAAACCAAATACACAAGGATTTAACATGCAAAAGCCCAAGGAGTAAGATCTATGGGGGAATCCTCTTATACCTCCCAATGGGAAATGGGTGTCAACCTAAAAACCAACTAATAAATCATCTCAAACCCCTACATACTCTTATGCCTCCCTCAAGTACCTATTATACCTCCACCATTTTCTTATGCCTCCCTACAAATCTCTTATGGCTCCCTCATCAAAAAATAGACCAAGTAAGAAATGCAAGCTATTTCTTGTCCAAGGTGGAACACCCATCCCAAACTCCCTCCAAAACATGGAAATAACTCTTATGCCTCCCTACATTCTCTTATGCCTCCCCACAAGAAAGATCCCCATAGTCTCCTCCTACACCACACTTAGGAAATCTACCCAACCAACCAAAAACATACAAAACACTCAAAAACATTCACATATACATAATATAAAAGGAAAACATTTTACAAGAGTCAAGCTCCTACCTCTCCATGGTAGAGCTTGATCCAAGAGTTCCACAACAAGCTTCTTCAAGTCCAAAAAATCACCAAAAGCTCCAACAAATCCACAAGCATTCCAAAATCCTCTAACTCTCCAAAATTACAAGAGCACAAAAATAGAATGAAGTAACCCCAAACAAGCAAAAGAATTTAGAATAAATAGAAAAGGGAGAGAGGAGGGTGAGGTGGCTCCATGTAGGATGCCACATCACTCATCCTCAACTCCACCTCACAAGTGAAACTTCAAACTCCAAAGCACAATTAATAAGTGGGTGAAGAAATGACATTTTACTTACACACACAAACCAAGCCCACACCCCTTAAGGACTAAAAATAATTACATGTAAGAAGGTGAAATAAAAACTTACAATTTGTCTTCCCAAAATACATAATGAGGCCTAGTTTTGACCCCCCAACCCATAGGTAGGGTTGGTATAGCAATTTAAGAGGTGTGGGACAAGTTTAACTTGTCCCACAAGCCACCAAAATTCGGCCCCTAAGGACAAATCCGAATTTCAAAGGAAAGGTGGAGTGTTTCACACTCAAAGTTACTTACACATCACTTACAACACATAAACCAAGAGCCATCAAGTCTAATAAATAATTTCTTTTGACCCATTTTTAATTAATTTTAGCAACATGATTACTCACAACTCTAGACACAATTAAATAAATAATAAAGGGGAAAATACATCACTAAATAAACACATACTAAAATTAAAAAAAGGAAACTAAATAAAAGAATACACATAACCCCTTGGTCACATTTGAAGGTGATTCCCCCATGGGAACCCTAACAACAATTCAAACATACACACATAACAAAATACATGTTGCCATGGTGACCCTTGTTGAATTCATCTAGGATTCCAATGTGGTTGGTCTCCAATCCCCCGATGTTTGTTGTGACATGTTTACCTAAAACACATAACACCTCCTTCGGCCTCGTGGCTGCATCAAAACATCCAAAATAAATATAAAATATAACTCCAAAATCATCTATATATGAATCAAAACATCATCTAGGCAAAGTAATGATATCATTTACAATTTCATCAATAACCATATGATCATAAGATTAGTTCAATTTTCTAGGTCTACTCAATAAGAGAAATATCACATGTATGAAAAACATATATATATATATATAACCATGTCAATCAACATATCAACATTAGTATAAAATTTCTTTAATAATCCACATGCATCATATATGAATCAAAATCAACACAGTCCATGATCTCTAACATCTAACATCATGCCAAATCAAAAGCTACAATAATATCCATAAGTATAGTTAATAATATCATAATCAATAACAAAAAGGTGTCGAAGGGAAGTGGGAACTACATCCCCCTCCCCTTAGACTCAATTCCTCCTAGAAGTCACTGGAACATGTGTGGAAACTAAACTCGTAGCAAAGTATCATCCTCCCATGTAGTCGTAATCTCATCATATCTATCCCACTACACTCGAACTGGTCAATCTCTCTGCCTTCGAAGGCCCGGGGTCTATGCTCTATAATGCAGATAGGCTCCACCATCACCTTCCCTTGATCCTGCACCTACAATGAGGTCTAATCCAACACATGAGAAGGATCTGCAATATATCTCCTAAGTATTGAAACATGAAACACATCATGGATGTGAGATAAGTTAGGTGGCAATGCTAGATGGTAGGCCAAAGGACCGATACGCTCTAAGATCTCAAAGGGACCCACGAATCTAGGAGCTAACTTAGAACCTTTTCCATAATGGATAAGGCTCTTATGTGGCCTGACATGAAGGAAAACCTTCATGCCCACATCAAATCTACGGTCGGTCCTATGTTGATCTACATACTTCTTCTTCTACCTATCATGTGCCTCCTGCATTCTCTATCTGATCATAACCACTTATTGCTCCATGTCCTATAATAAAGCTGGCCCAAGAGAAACATGTCATCTAACTGTCCCAACTAAGAGGTGTCCTACACTCTCTGCCATACAATGCCTGAAAAGGAGCCATGCCTATCGAAATCTTGAAAACTATTATTGTAGGAAAACTCCACCAAGTACAAATATTCCTCCCATCTCGACTAATGGTCCATAATGTACATCCTAAGCATTTCCTCTAAGATCTGATTCACCCACTCAGTCTATCCATTTGTCTCAGGGTGATACGTTGTGCTGAAATTGATCTTCATCCTGAGGGCATGCTACATGGTAGTCCAAAAGTGGGAAGTATACAGAGGATCACGGTCACAAATAATCTTCCATGGAATCCTGTGTAATCTTATAATCTCATCTAGATATACTTGAACCACTACACTAGTTGTATAGGTGGTCTTCACTAGAGAAAAATGAGCCACTTTCGTCAATTTATCCACCATGACCATGATGGTGTCGTGGTGGTATCTTGACATCAGTAGCCCAACAATGAAGTCCATGGAAATGGTGTCCCACTTCCATTCTAGTATAGCATGAGGAAAGAGAAGGCCAAGCTAGATGCTAATGCTTGGCCTTCACCTTCTGACACTCTAAACAACATGACACAAACTGAGCCATGTCTCTCTGAAGTCCCCTCCAATGATACAATTGTATCTCAAAGTGGCATGCATCTTCTTCACCTCGGGATGGGCTGAATAGGGTGCATGATGTGCCTCTGTCAAAAATGTCCTGCCTCAAGCCTCCATCTCTAGGGACATAAATCTAGCCTCTATGCCTAAGAGGCCATCTTCCTCTAATGAAAACCCATCAAACTTCCCTCAAGGGGTCTATGAGACTCGATCTCTACTCTAGCTGCAATGTAGAAGATGTCATGAGGAAGCTGTTGTAGAATCCTGCTCTGTAAATTTGTGCCCACTGAAGTGGCCATAACCACATGTCTCCATCTACTAAGAGCATCTACAACCACATTCTCCTTCCCCTTCACATGCTCTATCTCCATATCATACTCAAAAATAAACTCCATCAATGCCACTGTTGAGCGTTGATATTTTTTACGTGAAGAGGTGGCGAAGACTCAAGTGATCAATCCTAAGTGTGAATCTTTGGCCAAGAAGGAAGTGTCTCCATCAAACCAAGGCATGTAAAACTACCATAAGCTCAAGATCATGAGTTGGATAATTTAGATCATAATCTTTGAGTTTGTGAGACTCAAAATTAACTACTCTTCCCCTCCTGGATCAACACACCTCCAAGTCCTACCAAATATGCATCCGTGCATATGAAAAAATCACCCTGAGGATCTGGCACTACAAGAATAGGTGTTGTCATGAGGCATTCCTTTAAGTATCCTAAAGGCCTTCTCACATCTATTTGACTAGAAAAACTTCTTCCCTTTCTGCTGAAGGGAAGTGATGGGGTACATAACCCGAGATAAGTCTTATACAAATCTTCTATAATATCCTACTAAACTCATGAAGTTGCGCACCTCTTTCACACTAGTGGGTGTTGTCCAATCCATAATAGCTTGGATCTTGGAAGGATCGACTGTGATACCTTCCATATAAATGATGTGGCCTAAATACTTCACCCTTTTTGAAAGAACACACACTTCTCTAGGTTCCCGTAAAGATGTTGCTCACGAAGACACTAAAGAACCTGGCGAAGGTGCCCCTTGTGCTCCTCACATGTACGTGAGTAAATAAAAATGTCATCAAGGAAGATGAGCACAAAGTGATCCAAGAATGTCCTGAACACCCCATTAATAAAGCTCATGAACATTGTAGGGGCATTTTTCAAACCAAAAGGCACCACTGTGAACTCGTAGTGGCCATATCTCATATGGAAGGTGGTCTTATGAATATATGCCTCTATAATCCTTAGCTGATGATAACCTAACTTAAGATATATCTTAGAGAAAATTGTGGCCCCATTCATCTAATCAAATAAATCATCAATGCACGGAAGGGGTAACGATTCTTGATCGTTACTTTGTTTAGCTGGCAGTAATCAATACATAACCAAAAGATCCATCCTTCTTCTTTACAAAAATCACTAGTGCACCCCAAGGGGATACACTAGGATGGATTAGGAATTTCTCTAGAAGGCCCTCTAGCTATAACTTGAGCTCACAGAGCTCAAGGGTGGTCATCCGATAAGGTGCTCATGAGATAGGCTCTAATCCCAGAAACCAAATCTATGTGAAAATCTATCTCACGTGGGGGTGGTAACCCTAGTAGCTCCCCTAGAAATACATTAGAAAACTCTCTCAAGATGGGATGGTCATCAAGTGATGGTCCACTAGACTCATCCTCTAATTTTTCACTAATTGTAATAGCATACATCTTGAAACCTCATCACACACACCACTTAATATGCATAGCAGAGATGGTGTGAATGGAAATGGGTCTCCTAACCCCACAATCACTGACTCAACTCCTAGATCATTTGTACATGATATAGTCTTATGGTAACAATCCACTTTGGCTTTGTGTGCAGAAAACCAGTCCATGCCCAAGATGACTCCATATGAACCCAATGGAAGGATACAAAGATCCGAGGTAGTGGTGAAGGGTCCCAAATCCACTACACACTCCTTAACTAAGAGTCTATGGAGATTTTGGCTCAGAAGCCATCTTGAAGTCCCAACTAAGACCCTGCCTAACTGCAACTAGCCTACATCACTCTACTAAATATGGTGCGATAAAAGAATCAGAAGAACCAAAATCAAATAGAATGGAGGTAGGAATACCACCAATGCTACCTTTCATCTCAATCACAGTACTAGGTGCTCATCCTGGTGGTTCTCGACCATTACATAGATTCGATGATGTGTGCCCATGTCACCAATAGTAGGCTCTGAAATCTACATCTTACCCTTGTTATTAGGGTTATGTGGGCACTCTCTCCAAAGATTTCAAGGACACCACAACCATAACAACTTCTCGGTCCTCTCCAATGAGATGTAGCTCTAGTTGGTACTCTAGAGGTCTATATGTGGATCCTGATGATCCGGATATGGAATGTTGAGGTCTCTCTACTGGTGAGCTCCTGCTGACTAAGCTCTTGGTGCACCTGTGTCCTAATGGGAACCCTAGGAGGAGGCCCCATACTCCCCCCCTATGTGCATCGAATCTCTGTGGAGGTCTGTAAGGTGGTCGGGTCTACTACAATGGTGGTGCTTATAAAAGATGATTGTGCTAAACCTGTCGACCACCTGTGAGGAGGAGGAAGAAATGACCCCTAATTTGTTGTCCTGCATTTGCAAGATGTGGCTCTACACTCTATCCCTTGCCTATTGTGTCTTTCCCAAGTCTCTTCTACTATATAGGCCTTCTCAATGGCCTCAGCTAATGTCTGCGGATAATGGATATGCACCACACCTCGCAAATCTAAATTCAGGCACCTGATGAACCTATGGATCCGTACCTTCTCATCCTGCATATAGTCGACATATTGGAGTAGGTCTGAAATTGAATCTCATACTAGCTATAGTCATAGATGCTTGACGGAGGTCATGAAACTTGTCTATCCTCTGTTGAATGAACCTTCGAGATAAATACCTCCTGAAACTGCTCCTCAAAGAGATCCCAGGTAAGCATCTCTGAATCAACATGGAGCTTCTTCTCCTCGATCCTCCACCAGACACTTGCTCCATCCCTCAGAAGATGGATCACAACATGAGCTTTCATGTTGCTAGTACAAGGGAAGAGCTTGAAGCACCCGCTCAAGCTCACCAACCAAGCCTCTTCCTAAAATCCACTATGTCCCCTAAATAGTGAGATGGTCGTAGCTTCAGGATCTCCCTTTATAGGTTCGGCTGTAGTCTAGCGACCCTTAGGCCTCTCTGCATGCTCATCTCTAAGCCTAGGGCTTTGAGACCTATCCATGTGTCCTGAAATCCAGTCTCCTTGTCCCCTCTGTGGTGACTCTTCTCTATGTCCGACTCACATGGGAGTTTCTCGCCCTATGCTCCTTGTTGTGTCGAGGAGATGCACGAGCCTCAATGGATGATAACTCCTATCATGTCTAGTTGAATTTCCTCCTATGAACCCTCCTCATAAAGTAGGCATTGATGTCTGAAGTGTGTGTAAAATCTAAGGTAGGATGGCTTCTATGACATGGTCTGGTGGTGGCATGTCTAGGTCTATGTGAAAGGACTCCTCATTATGTTCATGCCTCCTACATAGACCAAGGTGAGAGTTAGTTCATTATTTTAGTTTTTATTTAGTTTTTCATGTTTAATAAAATATGCAATTTTCAAAAAAGTTGTTTTCTAGGTTTAAAAGTGTGCTAGGTTTAATATCGTACTAGGTTTAATGTTCATGTCTCAAGTTTTCTAGTGTGTCCAAGGGTCCAAGCTTTAAACCCACTCTAATACCAAGTGTAACGTCCCGTAAAAATGCTCACTCGAGACCCAAGAACAACCTAGGTTTAGTTAGAAAAATTATGGAATAAGTTTTTTTTCAAAAAAGTGTTCCCGCATGCAAGCTTCAAAACTACAGTTTTACAATAATGTTTCAAGGACAATTATATTTAATAAATAAAATTTTCTCGTTATAATAAATATTAAACCCACATTACAATTTAATGAGTGTAATTAGTCCAAGCATGGTTAAATTTTCACTTAAGTGTTAATTTAATAAATATTAAATTAACACTATAGTTAAATATTCCCTAATTAAATTTAGAGGGTTAAAGGGGCCAAAATAAATTAAATACCCAAGGTATTTAATTCCACAAGGTCTAAACAATAAACAAGGTCTCATTTACATGGGGTTAGAATAAAAACATTCCCTTACCCATAAGGTGACCCCTTAAAAGGTCAACCCATGCTTTTGAAATAAAACATTTAAATTAAAAAGGTAATTTCCCACTACCCACTCTCCACCTACTTTTGTGCTTCAATCTGATTTTTTCATATTTCACACTTAAGGTTTCCTGAAAACATTTCCATCAGATATGAAATTTCTTCCCCTTTCCAATGATATAAATAAGTCCTCCTAACTCCTCATATTTTGCAAGTTATGGGCTGGCGGGCCTTGGGAGGATTTTTTTCCAAAAGCGGGGGCATGCGGACCTAGGGAAGACTATTCGCCGAGGAATATTTGTGGACCGGAAGATGGGGGAGATATTTTGGCCCTTTGTACTTTTTCCAAAAAGCACAATTTTCTCACTTGCACTGCCCATGCGAGCCCGCCGAGGTCTTTGCTTGAAAAGAAATATGCCTACGGCCCGTAAAGGACAAGTGGTCAAGTTTCAAGTCAAAGCGGGAAGGCGGGTCACTAGAGGCACTTTGGGTTTTGATTTATTTTATTGAAAAATAGAAAAGGTTTTAAGATAAGCGTGCCTCGCCTAACACCCGGAGAAACCACGTGTCATGCCAAAAGTTATAAGCGGGAGACGGACCAGGGAAAGTTTTGAATTTTGGATTTTTATTAAAAAGGCGTAAGGGTTAAAAATAAGCACACCTCCGCCGACACCAAGAGAAGTCACGTGTCAGCCGCCGAGTTTGCATACGGGAGGTGGACCATTAGGGAGACTTAGGATTTTTTTCTATTTTTACAAAAATTGAAGTTTGTAGATACGGGCCTATGAACCCGCAAAAGTGTTTTTCCAAAAGTGAAGTTATGAGATGTTGTTGGGCTGTGGAGGAATCTTTGCAAAAGTGAATTTTTGAACTTGGAGCCTTTTTCACTTTGAAAAAATAATATTCAAGCTTATGGAAAGGTGCAAGACTTTGTGTCTTTTTAATTTTTTTGCAAAAAGTGCACTAAGTATTTTTCAGCCTGCGGATCCACTTGCAAAGATTTCATTTTTTTCCAGTTGCACAATGTAATGCAAAAATCTTCAGATGGCCATAACGTTTGACTAGAAGCTTGGATTTGAGCAAGAGAAGAATTTTTGGAAACGGCTCAAAGTCCTCTACGCACAAGAAGTATAAAATATTATTTTTACGTTGATGGGTGAAAATTAGACGTTGATGGGTGAAAATTAGAAAAATGTATTTCACACCATTAATACATGATCCGATCATTTTAACTACCTATATTTTATTTGATCTACCATTCTTCATTCTCCAAACAGACCAAATAGAGATGGAGAATTGCACTTGACATATTTCGAATGGATTTGTAGGGATTGATTATTAGTGGTTGAGATTTCAAATTGAATTTTTCTTGTTTTTCTCTGTGATGGAATTTTATTGCCTCTTGCCCGTAAAATGTGTGTGTAAAACTTTGGGAAATACAATATATTTTGTGATGGGTTTTGTTCATCCTTAGCTCATTTTAATAACTCTTCTTCCCTCTCATTATTACAAGGTATGTTTTTGTGCATTTTTCTCGATGTCTTTTCCAAGTTTATAATAAATCTAAATCCAAATGGAGGGTAATTTAAATTATTTTAGGCTCATTCCATTCCAACTATAATATGTTTAACTTTCCTACAACAATTGAGGAAAAAAGAATGTAATCCGAATTTTCAAAACATGCCTTTCAAATAATACAAAGAAATGTAATATTTCTTAACACAGACTTTTCAAATTTTCAATAGAGAGATTTTGCAACAATATTTCCAGCAACACATTATAAACAAGAGCAACACCATTTTGTGGAAAATAAATCAACTTCAATAAATGAAATAATTCCTTTTATAACTCTTTTAATTTCTCGAAAAGAACAAAGTACAAAATAAATCTTTCTCATTCGAATATAAATTTCATGTCCAAAATCAAACAATTTTTTACCACAAATACTATTACAATGTCATCAACCTAAAGTGGGAAATTTTACAATAAGAAAACTAAAGATAAATTTGAAGTTGATCTTCATACACAACTCCAAGAACATCACCAAGATAGATCTGCCATGTTTCATTTGGTCACAAAAAAAGTGGGGAGAGTAAACGCTCTCCACCCAACAAGGAATTTCAATGAAGAGGAGAATCCATCCCCCTCATTGGCCCTCGATCCCCAACCACATTACAATAGTAAATGGATTCAACTCATGGAAACAAAATAGCTTCCACATCACAATACAGATTTTTCAATCATACCCAAGTCCACATAATCCAACTATAATCACAAGAAGGAAAGCAAAAAATACACAAGGCTTCAACATGTAAAAGCCCAAGGAGTAAGATCTATGGGGAAGCCACTTATACCTCCCAATGGGAAACGAGTGTCCCTCTAAAAACCCACCATTAAAACATCCCAAAACACTACATACTCTTATGCCTCGCCTCAAGTAAATCTTATGCCACCCACATTCTCTTATGTCTCCCTAAAAATATTTTATGGCTCTCTGTCAAAAAATAGACCAAGTAAGAAATGCAAGCAATTTCTTGTCCAAGGTGGAACACCCATCCCAACTCCCTCTAAAACATGGAAAGAATGTTATTCCTCCCTACATTCTCTTATGCCTCCTTACAAGAAATATCCCCATAGTCTCCTCGTACACCACACTTAGGAAATCTACCCAACCAACCAACAAACATACCAATAAACTCAAAAAAATTCACATATATACAATATAGAAAGGAAACATTCTACAAGAGTGAAGATCCTACCTCTCGATGGTAGATCTTGATCCAAGAGTTCCACAACAAGCTTCTTCAAGTCCAAAAAATCACCAAAATCTCGAAAAAATTGACAAGCATTCCAAAATCCTCTCACTCTCCAAAATTACAAGAGCACAAAGATAATGAAGTAACCCCCAAACAAGAAAAAGAATTTGAATAAATAAAAAGGAAGAGAAGAGGGTGATGTGGATCCATGTAAGATGCCACATCACTCATCCTCAATTCCACCTCACAAGTCAAACTTCAAACTCCATAGCACAATTAATAAGTGGGTGAATAAATGACATTTTAGCTACACACATAATCCAAACCCACACCCCTTAAGGACTAAAAGTAATTACATGTAAGAAGGTGCAATAAAAACTTACAATTTATCTTCCCAAAATACATAATGAGGTGTAATTTTTACCCCCCAACCCATAGGTAGGGTTGGTATAGCAATTTAAGAGGTGTGGGGCAAGTTTAACTTTCCTCACAAGCCTCCAAAATTTGGTGCCTAAGGATAAATCCGAATTTCAAAGGGAAGGTGGAGTGTTTCTATAGTGGCCACTTTCCTTCAACACATTTAATATTGATTATGATACTAGTGATTATATACTTATGGACATTATTATAGTTTGTGAGTTGGTATGATGTTAGATATTAGATATCATTGACTATTGTTTATGTTATTTATATATGATGCATGTGGATGATTAGAGACATTTGATATGGAGGTTGTTATGGTAATTGGCATGGTTAAATTTATGGATGTTTCTCGGACATGAGATATTTTGATATATTGAGTAGGCCGAGAAAATTGAATTAAATTTGATGAGTATATGGTTATTGATGAAATTTCAAATGGTATTGTTGGTTTCCTTGATTATGTTGTGATTCATATATTTAGATGATTTTTAAAGTCATATTATATATTTATTTTGGATTATTTGATGCGGCCATAAGGCTGAAGGAGGTATTTGTGTTTTGTAGGTAAACATGTCACAACAAACATTGGGGATTGGAGTCCAACCACATTGGAATTATAGATGTATTCAACAATGGTCACCATGGAAACATGTATATTTTGTGTGTGTGCTTGAAGTGTTTTTAAGAGGGTTTCCCATGGGGGGAAATCACCTCCAATTATGACCTTGGGGTATTTTGTGATTTCATTGTTGTCTCTTTAGTTTGTGAGTATTACAGAATTTTATTTTGCTTTGATATTTTTGGAGATTAAATGTGCCTTTTCATATTTTTTTAATATTTAGTTTCTTATGGACCACCCATAACCCAAATATTCAAATTTTGGCTTTGAGCCATGTAAAATGCATGTAAATAATGAATGAATGGTTTTTCCGCTCTTTAAAATACTCTTCCCCACCCATATCTATTATTTTAGGGGTCATAATTACACCACTAAACTTGGAAATTGAATTAAAATAGGGTTGGTGGTGCACTCACTTTTGAATAATAACTTTAAAAGATTAAGTGACATCCTACATGGAGCAACCTCACCCTCTCTCTCTCTCTTCTACTTATTCGAATTCTTTGGCTTGTTTGGAATTACTACATTTTTGGGCGAGTTCAATTTGGTGACAACATTTTTGAGCAAGTTCACTTTGGTGACTACATTTTTGGGTGACTTCGCTTTGGTTACTGCATTTTTGGTTTTGGTGCTTTTGGAATTTTGGGAGAGCTTGAGGATTTTGATGCTTAAGGATTTTTTGGAGCGCTTATGGGTTGTTTTTAGGCAGTGTTACAGTTTCACACTCAAAGTTACTTACACATCACTTACAACACATAAACCAAGAGCCGTCAAGTTTAATAAATAATTTCTTTTGACCATTTTTATAATTAATTTAGCAACATGGTTACTCACAAATCTAGACACAATTAAATACATCACTAAATAAACACATACTAAAATTAAATCAAAGGAAACTAAATAAAATAATACACATAACCCCTTGGTCACATTTGAAGGTGATCCCCATGGGAACCCCTAACAACAATTCAAATATACACACACAATAAAATACATGTTGCCATGGTGATGCATGTTGAATTTATGGAGGATTCCATTGTGGTTGGTCTCCAACCCCACGATGTTTGCTATGACATGTTTAACTACAAAACACATAACACCTCCTTCACCTTATGGCCACATCAAAACATCCAAAATAAATATAAAATATACTCCAAAATCAATAATATATGAATCAAAACATCATTTAAGTAAGTAATGATATCATTTACAATTTCATCAATAACCATATGATCATAAGATTAGTTCAATTTTCTAGGTCTACTCAATATGATGAAATATCACATGTCCGAAAAACATATATATATCTAACCATGTCAATCAAAGCATATCAACATCAATATAAAATGTCTCTAATAATCCACATGTATTATATATGAATCGAAATCAACATAGTCCATGATCTCTAACATCTAACATCATGCCAAATCAAAAGCTACAATAATATCCATAAGTGTAGTTGATAGTATCATAATCAATAACAAAAAGGTGTCGAAGGGAAGTGGTCACTACATATTTTGGTGATGATAACTATTGTTTTCACCTATTTAATATCCTTGCTCCAAAATATGGAACACATAAGTGTATAGTAATATTTTGTTCTTATTTGTCTCTATAACTTGCATTTTCTAAAAAAATTGTTGTGCATTATCCTCATCTGACAAGATCCAGTTGATTTCTCTCTCATGATATAGAGAAAACATTTTCACAAGAAGTACAAGTCTCAACCTCTAACTTTTCTTTGACATGGAGTTTTTGTAGTTGTGTGAAGTTGATTTGATATCTATTGGGAACATTACATAAGGGATGCATTTTATTCTCTCTATTTTTAGTAGTTTGTAAATTAGTTGGTGGTTGTATTTATTTGCATTGGTATATTTTTTTAGAAACCTGATTTGATGTTTATTTTCCTACTCTCAAACCCAACTCATCCTTAGCTCACTTACAACCCTTTCTAACTTGTTGGCTTAGCTAATCTACATGTCAAGTCCCTACCCATCTCACTCCCCTAACCTAGCTACATCACAACTCCTTCCTATATTGGAAGATGCTTTGTGATTTTTGCATTTAAAGAACCTTATCTAATAAATAAAGGAATTTTATGCATGTTAAAGAACCTAAGATAATAAATGAAGGACTTAACACCAAGTAAATCCTAGATTAATTATTTAATCAAATACATCAAGATAAAACATGAAAAGAAACAAATAAAATTGAACAAAATGTTAAAAAAATAATGAAAACCTCCTTTCAAAATTGGATGAACTTTTGATATTTATATATTTCCTTCTAAGCCAATCACAAGCTATAGATGATGAAGGATGATTTAATAAAAGGAAGGAATATCCTCTAAATGGCCTAAAGGCCATGTTTGAATCTTCTCTTACTACTTTTAGCAAGTAATGGGGTTTATCAATTTGGAAAACCTTCATATAATAGAGATTATCTCTTGAGTAATGAGTATCAAATTTTTGCAAGGACATTACATGTAAAGGTGTAGAATCATACTAAAGTGCTACATTTCTTATATACCTTTCCAATTTGGGAGAAGCTTACATTCTAGTGAATGTGGAATAAAGAAGATGTAGAATTAGGAGTGGATAAGCATGTTTAGAGGAGATTAATTAGAATTAATGAGCCATTGGGGGTAGGGAATTTTTAATTAATCCATTAGGATTAATTAATAGGTCATGTTTATCTTGTAGAAGCTATTTACTGATTATTAGAAGAAAACTTAGTGTTATTTGAAGGGTTTCAGAGTGTGATATAATTAAGAAGAATATTTATTATTTAAATAAAATATTTTAAAATGGTAATTATTTAATTAAAAGAGTATTTTAACTAACAAAGTGATGTTAATTAGCATCCAAGATGGGGGAAAGACTAATTAATTAATGAGATATTATTAATTAATAGAGAGGATGGTGAATATATGTTAATTAGTGGAAAAACACTAATTAAAGAATGATGATTCATGATGGGAAAATATAGTGCAATATTAGTATTAAAATTGTGATGTCAAAATTAGGTGTCTTTATTAGCCCCTCTTTGATGTGGTGTAATGTGAGTGATGCCATTTCAAATATAGTAGACAATTTTATTTTATATGGGTAGAAGAAAAATTAGTAGGATGGATGATGTCCCCTTGAGCATTGATGGGGTAATAGAAGAGGGTGATTGATGCTCGGAAGGAAGAGGAAAATTACCATAGTGAAAGAAAAGTGCATCGTAGTGGTTTTAAGCCCATTACGATGTTCAAAACCACCATGGAGAGGGAAATACACAAGGTGAGAGGGGTAAAAACAAGTCATTTTCACCCTCTCATCTAGCCAAAAAGAGCTATGGGTGATCACAATGAGTATAAATTGAAGCACAAGATTTTTTCCATCGCATAGAATGAGTTTCAAAGTACTAAAAGACACACCAAAATGAAGCATATGTAGTTGCTGATTTGTATTTTAATTTACATTTTTGTGTTTTGAGTTTTCAATCCATTAAATGTCATAAAAAGACAAGTATGTAAGCATCTTTGAAACAAATCCTTGTTAATTTTAGAGAGGTCACTCCATATAGCAGCATCCTCATATCATTTTTGGTGACCTCGTTATAATATTGGTGATGTCACTACAAGTTTTGGTGTCCTCTCCTAAATAGGATACCTCGCTAGATCTTGTAGTGGATTTTCCATCACCGACCTCACTATAACTTGTAGTGATGTCACATCTATTAGTGACATTAGGGTATATAAGAAAACCTCACTCAATAATGATGGCCTTTCCTACCTGTAGTAGCAACCTCACCAATTTGAGATGTACTTAGACTTTTTAGTGATTATCAATGTTGACAATTTTTGCACTTGTGCAAAAATGGGAAACTCAAAACTTCATTATGATGGATAGAATTGGTGAAGTATACCTAAGCTAGGGAGATTTTTTTAGATAATATTGTTATTGTTGAATTAGTTAAATGATTACATGAAATCTACAGCTATGTGTGTTGTTACAAAACATAACAGATCACATAGTTTGTAATTTCATGATTATCTTCAGCAAAAGAACAAAAGGCCCCAAAGGACAACTGTGTTGTCTTGATGAAGACATCCAATTGCAGAATAGATGAAATGCTAAGTTTTGGAACAAAAACATAAATACAGATTATAGAAATTATAGTCCATTACTGGATGTTATAGGTTTTCTTTAATGTTTTTTTCATGATTAAGACATTCAATTATATTAATGAGTTATTTAGTTCGTCATACTATCCATACAGAAACCTGAAATGCGTAAAGAAATACACAACTCATTTTCAGAATTCAATGTTTTATTCATAAGGAATTTTCATATGTTTCCCACACAAGCCGTGGGATGTAACTAAAAATTAAAGTACAACTACTGAAATAAGAGGTACACATGCATGAAAAATAAAATAAAGGAGTATGATTGAACCCATCATTTCCTTGGGGTTTTTTTCTTTGGTTGAGACATCTCTATTTCCATATTTTTCCTTCTTCATCCTCATTTTACAAGTCATTGCACCTATAAAGAAGAGAAGAGATAACTATCAGTTATGAGCTCAAGGATCAATCCATATTCCTATACTATCCTAATTCATACATATGAATATATTAACAATAGGATATATAGTTTACTTGAAGATCAAACTGCATACATGTTTTACTCACTCAGAAAGAAGAAAGAGAAAAGAAAAGAAAAATCCATGGACATAAGAGAGGCCAAAAAGCCTAAATATTTTCTAACTATTTTCTTAAGTGTGTAGGTACATGTTGTAGCCAAGAAGAAATAGATAAGTCATAAGTACATGCTACAAATCCAGGAAGAATGAAACTCATGTTTCAATAACTATTCTGCAAATGGAAGAAGTTACAATACAAAAAGAGAGACTGGCAAATAGAAGTACATGTTTCAATTTGTAACTAAAGAAGAAGAATCAGATTTCAAGAAGTTGAAGTTAATTGGAAAGAAAGGATTACAGCTAAAACAAAATGAAAAAGAAGATTCTGGGAAAATTTTGATAGGGATTCGCCATGTAAAATGGACATTTATGACTTTTCATCATGTTGTTTTCAACTAATACATGATTTAAAATAATTATGTAAATCAAGTAAGTGATACAGAAAAGTAGAAAAGCATGCCATGATCAAGATAATAGTTATTATGTTTCAGTTTCCAACTACCAAATCAGCTTCAACAGAAAAGTGTTACATTCTATATTCTAAATTAAAAATACAACTACTACAATTGAAAAGGGAAGGAAGAGAGAATTCTGAAAAAAAAATTGACAGGGCTTCACCATGAAAAATCAACATTTCAAATTTTCTAGCATGCCAAAAATACTACTATCAAGGAAATAAAGCATCTAAGTAAAAGAAACAAGATTACAGTATTCCAACAAAGTGACAAAATCATCTTCAGAATCAAAGTATGCAACTACAGGTTATAAGGGATCATTTTAGAAGGTGAACTGAAGAGATACAAAAGAATGCAAAGTTTCAAAATTTCATTTTTACAAAATTTATCAAACTCAAGCTAAGTAATTTCAAGGAACAAAATGTCTCTATAAAGCATACAAATATTGAACTAGAACCCTCTCGACGAGAAGATTCAAAGTGCATCCATCGTAAAGTATAGTTTTCATAAATAAAGAAAGTATTAATTGTAGATATCTGCTACAATATATTTTTCAAAGCTCAAAGTGTTAGAGATCAAAGGTGTCCACAAAATTTCAAAACATTTCAGAATCCATAAAATCTCTCACAAGAAATAGTGATATTTTCCTTTCAATAGAACAATGACAGTTCACACAGTGGCTGAACATCTAGTAGCATAGCTAGTGAAGGAACCCACAACGAGTAAAAGGTTACTAACAGAGCTAGAAGGAGGCCAGTAAGTTCCAGAAAAGGCTCAAGGATTGACCAAGAAGAACTTTGAATTAGAAAACCCACAACAAAATAATATGCATGAAGACAACTCCTCCACCATGAGAACAATGAAAGCTACATAATGCAATTATAGTGCATGATGAAACCAATACTTCAACTTTATAGATGTTTTCTACATAGAGTCAAATAAATTGATATAAAAATACAAATCTATGAGTTCCCATGTCACCGAAAGCACGGATCTGGCCAATGAAGAAATACCCATTAATGGGTATCAGAAATAAGAGCAAGAACAACCACTTACTGGTATTGAAGCTGAGTAAATCCTTGTGAGATCACTTTATTCAGACCTAAAGAGGAGCAAGCTCAGAACAAGTTTCAACTCGAAATAACCAAGATCTAGCCACGAAACCACAAAAATGTAAAGAAATAATGGATTATATGTATTTCTAAAAGACAAAAATGGAAGCGATGAATCAAAAGCAATACCCGACGAGGTTGGGACTTACCCTCCCTCCTTAAACATTATGATGGTTACAAAATCCCAAACACGACATAGGAACATTTATAGAAATATGGAGAGCTCAAGTGCAAAGAAAGGTGTGTACTAAGAGTCCTCACAGAACTTCACAAGACACAAATATCTTTTGTGCAAAATCCGAGCTCAAACCCACGGGAAAGATCATAACATCCCACTCGAAATATCAGTAAAGGAGCTACATATTCTCGAAGACTCGGAAGGTTGAAAGATGCGTAAGAACAAAACTCAAAACTAGAAAAATGGCATTAAAAATTTTTCGGGGCTTCGCTCACGAACTAGAGGTGAAATGAAAAATGAATGGTTTCAGGTTTCATTTAACTCACTCACCTTAGCCATGGATTAGACTAACTCAACCATAGTCAAAAGATCAATGATAAAAATTAAAAGGAAAACTGCTCAATGCTCGAGGATAGATACCCAAAGTTGAAGCTAACCATGATGGTGAGTTCCCACTAGCAACATTCAATGTAGACTGTAACCCTAACCGAGAGTCAAAATCAATAGTGCAGTTCATAAAAAATGGAGATCGATGGTTTTTATCAAGGACCAAACCCAACCAGGGTTAACAATGCATACATGTGTCAGAAGCACAAAGAAACCCTAAGCTGCGCAGTTATAAATCGATGGTCCGTGATCGACGATTCAAAATCAATGGCCCGAGATCATCATCAATATCAAAGAAAACTCAACCAAGGATTAATAATGCCACTAAAAAATTCCGAGGGGTGAGTCATCGTGTAAGAAAGGGCTGGCCCACGTCATCAATCAAAAATCATTGCCTTCTGACCTTTCTAAGGTCTTAAAACTATATGCTTCAGAAATCAAATGCCTAAGCCTTATAATAGTGTAATGACATCCAAAAGGGCAAGGTTTACTTTAAAGGTCCCCAACTAAATAATTGCCACCATGACTTAAAGCATATAAGGCCGAGGTGTGGTCGATGTTATGATTAACCAAAATGTGGTAAAGTCACAACATGAAATTATTTCAAAATAAACCCTTAATTATTTTCCAATAATATGCCAATTCAACAAGATGGCCAATGCAGATTTGAAGACAAGTGTCTACATCACAAGTAGATCCTTCAAGAAACCTTTAGATGACAAAAGAGTTGAGATGTTATTTTTACAATTGTAGCTAGAACAAAGAAAATTTCACATCAAGCGATTGAAGAAGGCAGTTGCATGCACTGAAGGAGAATTTCCCAACAAGCAAAGTTATTATTAGCAAATTGTTCACCTTTATTTTCTTAAAAATAAAACGGTTAACTCTAGTTTTACATTAATGTAACAAAGGCTATTAATGCCTAATTGTAATTACATGTTCTATTTTTATTCCTTTATCTATTATTAAAAAACAATAAAAATAGGATGCATTGGCAAGTACAATCCTTAGTCTATTTTTAGGAAGGGTGGGAAAATTATTTTGCTATATATTGAGTGCCTTGGTTAAGCACGAGGGAGGACCTTTTTGGATATAGGAGTACTGAAGAAATTTCTGCTAGTTTTTCCCTTTGAATGTGAATTATTTTCTGCCTTTCAAAATTATTTGCAGTCTTGTGTATGTTCCATTAGTTTTGTGAATGCAAATTACCTAATTAATCTTCTTACCCTATTGTAAATTCAGAATTTCGCATTATTTTAATGTACATGTTAACTTATGAGTACTATTGTGATATTTTCCCTCAGTATAATAAAGTGTTTTCCTTAAATATTATGTAGAAAAATGTTGGCTCGTGCATCAAGAATCCTTCCCATATCAATTGTGCATATAATAAGTCAAATACCTCATATAAATTTGGTCTATCACCTTAGTTTTTGTTAATTTACAGCCATCTTTTACCCTTTACCCTAGAAAATCAATTTAGGATACATCAATAAGAAATTGACCTTGATACCGAAGACTCGCCTCAAAATAGGTATACCCCTGACCTGAGGTGTTTCCATTGTATCTACGAAAGAGATAGATAAATATTGCAAGCTTAGAACACCTGCAACCATCTCTCTATAGGGTGCACTTTGGAGAGATAACATCAAATCTTTGGCAAATTGGACTTAGTCTAATACTTTATTTTTGTGTTTTGTAGGAGTAATTAGTTGTGATTAATGTTGAAGAGCAAAAATATTTCACCCTATGGGTACTACATACCTTTCATTAACACATGGTGGTCATTGTTAGATGAATTGGGATATAATATTCCCTTGATGCCAACACTCTAAGTAGATAGGCCTTTACTAACATCTTTGATAGAGAGATAGAAATTTGATAAGAGTACCTTCCATCTCCGGATAGGGAGATGACCATGATCCTAGATGATTTTCATCATACACTATGGATCTTGATTAGTGGGGCTGCCTTCTATTATGACACTTTGTGGACATAGAGTACAAGAGAGAAACATGATGGTCAACCCGCCTAGATGGTGTCGGACCAATATAGTATTGACCAAGATCTATGAACGATATATGATTGAGTATTTATCATTGATATTGATGGCTCATGTCAATGGCCTCTTCCTTTATTAAAAGAGTGGGTGCTATTTTATAGAAGGTTACATGGCCATGATAATAGACATGTTGAAGCATGGATGAGTATTTTCTCTAGGGTATCATGTTTTGGGACAACTATGCATAGATTTGCACTTGCTTTTCCGTAAAGAGGGACACAACATATGCCACACCAATATTTTATAGATATAATCCTCAAACCATAAATTAATGAGATGGCTAATTATAGCCCTCAAGGCATTAGAGGATGATGACCCATGTTCATTAGGATAGATTCGTTCATGTAGGTGTCAAAAGTGTTATATATGGATTATCATGTATATAAGGGATTTAAATGAGATATTTCTTATCGAAATTACATGGAAGCCTCACTTGGCCATGATATCTTAGACATATAACTATGTACAATTGGCATATGTTCGCATAGAGTTACACTTTGTAGGCCTTAGATATTTTATCATAGATTTATATATGATAGATGTATTTTAAAGGAATATTAGCTATACACATGTAGTTACTACAATGTCGCATATGTTTTCACATGAAACTATAGAAATAAAGTGGTGGGGACCTATGATACATGTATCTATAGCCATAATAGAATGGGTGAATCTGGCCTAAATAGTTTTGGATATGAGGAGATGAATCAAATGTCTCGGGACAACATGTGAATACTAGGTGGTGTATTAGTATTTTCACCTAGATATACTTACAAGACAGAGAGACAAGGACTGATAAGTGTAGTTGAGGTAGCCATGTTAGTGCATAAATGATGACATCCCTATTCAACATAGGGCACCGAGTTGAGAAAACTAATGGTGTATGTTGTCAAGTTTATTATTACAGGAGTAGATAATTAGTAGTGGTACAGAGACACCAAAATTAGTACACATATACTAATCCAGTGTAGGGCCAAGGGTACTTTCTAGATTAGTCACAGGGTATAGGATCTTTCTAAGATAGGAACTAGGAGGATCCTCCACTATGATAGGGACATGTATTAGAGAAGTCTCTATGAGTGGTGGATCTAGGTGTGGGGATGGATGCAATGGAAGCTAAGAAAGTGGATATTCCATGTTAATGAGAAAATAATGCAAATTTTCATGAAATTGGTGGGGGATAGCCCCAAGAATACATGGAGGAAATAGGGGTGGATGGGAGATTACTAAATTAACCAAAGAATTTTTTTCCCAAGTACCAAGGTAGGTCCATTAGGTATAGTGTCGATTCCTTCATGAGTGTCTATATTTGCAAATTTATTTTGATTCAAGATCATTTGGTATCGAGAGATGCTTTATTATTAGTTTATCCATTACATTAGATTGCAAGTTTTTTGTGTATGTTGACAAGGTCCCTCTCTAAAATAGGTGAAGGAACATTAGTAGGTTTGGATCCAAAAATTGGATCAAGATGGTCATGAAGTATAGATATGGATGAGTAAAAAAGATAAATTTCATCAATCCTTCATGCAGATGAAAGAAATGGTAGAGTAATTGTAATGAGATTAGATAAGATAAATGGAGAAAGGAGCTAAGAGAGGTAAAATCATGAAAAATAAGAGAAATATTCTTCATCCGAATCTAGTCCTCCCTCTTCAAATATTGGTAAAAAAATTTGATTTTCTTTCCTTAATTAAAATTAGATATTAAGTTTGAATTGCCAATGTATAATGGAGATATTAATGTAAAGAAGTTAGATAACTACATCAAGAAAATTGAAGTATATTACAGGTTGAGAAAATATTTGATGACAAGGAAAAAATCCATCTGGCTACTCTTTGAATGGGTGGTACAACACACATCTAGTGGGAGAGTAAGATATAAGAGATTATGAGAAAAAGGTAAACCAATCTCTTCTTGGAGTGATTTTGTTTCTGATTTCATAAAACAATTTTATCCTTTAAGGAAAACAAATTGTAAAATTTTAAGGAAAACTAAGGGATAGAGAGTTGAGGACTATACACAAGAATTTAGGAAAAGAAATATCATTTTGGGTATTTCTCTCCATAGAAAAACTTTGTTTAAATATATTTGTGGGTTATATATCTATTTGAGACATATGATTCTCATCCTTAATCCTAGTAACCTTGATGCATTATGTTCAAAACCTACGCATTTTTAAGTAAGAGGTAAAATGACCAAAGAATCATCTTCAAACATAAGAAAAATCAATCTGACGGGAAAGAGAAATGTTTGAAAGAAAACTTGTAAAGTAAAGGGTAAGAAAAAGACTAATTCTCTTGTTAGGAAATAAGATGATAATCCATTTTTATTCATTGAAAAAGAGTCATGATGCATCTAAGTGTTGGAAATTACACTAGAAGTTAAGATTAAGTGGTTAAACGATAAAAAGGGAAAGAAAAGAAGAACAAAACTATGGTGCGTAAAGATCTTGGATCTGATTCTGATGATGATACTAAGATCACAGCCATGGGTTTACAAGGTTGTAATTATTCCTCTTCTTCTAGCACTAGTTCATCTAATGTTTCATCTTCTTCTAAACAAGAATCATGCATGATGATAATAAAAGAAACAATATTTTCCCTCTTAGAGTTGTTTCTAAACATACTTAAATAAACACTCTATTTGATAAAGGATCTTAATATAATATAATTTCAGAGGATGTTGTGAAGAAATTGGGACTCGAAACAAAACCACATCCTAATCTTTATCCTCTAGGTTGGGTTTGTGCTGATGTAAAATTACATGCAACAAAAACATGTAGATTTAGATTTTCCATTCTTGACAAGTTCATTAGTGAGGTAGATTAGGATTTTGTTGTATTAGAAATTTGTGGTGTTGTTTTGGGAATTCCATATATTTATGATAAAAATTAAATTGGGACTATAAACAAAACCACATCATAATCCTTATCCTTTGGGTTGGGTTTTTATGATGAAAATTACAGTCATAAAAACCTGTATATTCAGATTTTCCATTCCGACAAGTTCATTAATGAGGCAGATTTGGATTTTGTTCCATTAAAAATTTGTGGTGTGGTTTTGGGAAGTCCATATCTTTATGATAATAAACAAATCTTCTACATGGAAGAGAATAAATACTTGCTTATCGTGATGGGATTGAATACATTATTAGAGCTCATCACGTGAAAACAAGTATTTCCTTTCAGTAGGAAATTTGAAAAGGATCATAAATTCAAATAAAAATTTGTGCTCACGTTATTAAATCCAAAGAAAAAGATAAATCTAAGGCTTTTGAAGATTTTTATCCTAAATAAAGAAATTATTTGATTAAGATTGTTTCTAAATATGATTATGTGTTTCAGGATCCACAAGGCCTACCTCCTAAAAGAGGGGTTAAAAATGATATATAGTTGTTGTAGGATACATTTCTTCCTAACATTGGTATGTATAGATTGTCCATATTTCAGAATGAGGATATCAAAAAGTAGGTGATGGAATTTTCGAAAATGGAGGTATCCATCGGTATATACAAAATCACGCACTTTGGGTAATTATCTAGTCTCAATTACATACTATTATTTATGTGATGTCTAAGTAAGAAAATTAATAACTAACCCATTTCTTTGGCTAAATTTATTTTATTTATATTTCTACTTTCAGTAGTGTACCCTTACTTGCTTAGTGTGTCTTTTAACTATTTGGCATTAGCCATCCTGGACACTAGCACCCACCAAGACACTAGTGTCAAGCACCCTTGTCCCTTCGGGAACTCCTTTCCCCTTTGTAATTTAGTATTACTTTTTGGGTATTTTATATATATTTGAGAATCTTATTTTTTTGGTATTCAGAATTTTCGGGGTTAATTATGAAATTCAATTGAAGGAATCATATAAATTTAAAGTTATGTTATCATAATAAGGGACAAAGGACTAAGCACTAACCATCACCACTTAAGGTTGCATCCATCAAGGCATATAAGATCTCAAGTACATCAATCTAACTCCATCACAAGGGACACAAGGGCTATTTTTCTGTATCACACTTCATAGGATGGAAGTTCACTCAATTCTATGGACACATTTACCACATACTACATCTAGCTACTTGATTTCTATTTGAAGTGTGATACCCATGAGAGCAACACGGTGAAAAATTCCACACAAACATACATAAAAATACATTGGGTATGAGATGCAATGAAGTGCTATGTAGTATGTCCATTATTGTGGAAGCTGAGGATAGTCCTACCCCTCATTTTGCATCTTTATTTTTTAGGATTTGATGTCTATTTGAGGGTTTTTAGGTCCATTATTTATTATAGGTTTCCAGTGACCTCGGTGATCATTGGATCAGGTAGTATATATTCATATATCACCCTTGGAGGATGAGATAACAAGGTTAGAAGGTCAAGAACCCATTATAGGTAGAGATGTAGAGATATAAAACTATTCATAAGAGATGACTTGAAATTTAATGACCTAACTTAGATGAATTCAAAGTGAGATACCAACTAATTAGAGTGAGACATGACAAAGAGGGAGACAAAAACCTTTGACAAGAGCATGATATAATTCTCAAAGTGAGAGGGATGTAATCCAAGTGGTGGAAAAATACCCATAATGGTAGAAAGAAACAACTCAATCAACAATAAGAGCATAGGGTATTGCAGATATGCTTGATCACATCGCATAAATCTAAGGAGAGGATAAATACTATAGGAATTTATGCTAGTTAATAATGATAACCAACCAAAGGGATGTGAATTATTAAAAAGGATGGCAACGAGTGAGTCACAATGACCATGTTGGATTCTACAAGATCACAAGCCTCAATGGGTACACCCTCGGTCATGTGACAACCTAAGTTATTAGTACATTCTCAAAGAGGATGAAGGTAATGCTCACCATCTATGGGCTCATCTATAAGTGTAGCGCTCAGAGAGATTTATTCGAGAGTAAAATAAGTTTTATCTAGGATTTATTTTTATTGATCTATGATGAGATGCATCACATAGTTTTGACACCATTTTTCTAAACTTGAGTGCCATTCGACATCCCCATATACATATAGATATGATTATTGCATTTATTCTATTTTTATGCCCCGAGTTGGATTATAATGTTTTATCTTTTAACTACTGATAAATGTATAACATTGGTTTATTGTGATGTTTTGATATATGTTTAGTGAGATACTTATGATTGGATTAGATTTGATAAGGACATGGTGATGTTAAATATCTTGTTTTATTACTTCCTAAATATGATATACTTGTATTGTTATGGTTTGTGTTACATTTGGATGTATTATCCATTTCATTTATGATTACATGACCTACTGTTATGCCAAGTAGAGTAGAGGAATGGAATGGGATAGATGAAAGAAAGTGAGGATGATGTATTAGAGTAGTTCAGTTTTCCATGTTGGTAAGAAATTCCTATTCAAAACTAAAATAGTCCAATCCATGAGCCATGTCACCTATAAATTATTCAAATCCTTGAGGTATGCCCCATATAAAATTTTATAGGATTAATTTCATGTTAACCTAATTCACACTAATCCACACCGATTGGTGCTGATTTGAGGAATCAACACTATTTCTTTCCTTTTTTGAGGAGAATGGTTGAATTTTGTTCAAACAATCTCCTTTTTCAATATTTTTGGGTTTTGTAATGGTTTTGAAGTTGTTTACATTTTTTGGGAGTTTGTTAGGGGGTTAGGGTTATTTTAGTTTGTTTGTTGTTTTTATTTATTTTTCTTTATTTTGTGGTTACTCATGGTTATGAGTGGGGACATGTGGTACAATACTAAATATAGGTCCACAAATGGGTAAAGTGACCATGTGGATTTATGAAGGGATGTCGTAAGGTGTTTAGGTATGTGTAATAATATGGATGAGCTAATTACGATGCCTACATTTTTGCCTTTTTATCAATTGAATTGTGATAAACAAGGCATACGAAAAAAGTGAGTGACATAATTGAATGTTTTCTAGATAGGTGATTCCCCCTCAAAATAGGTGCCATCGCAAGAGAGTGTGATGGTAAATGGTTTGAATGGATGGTGCATTGATAAACACGGAGAGTATATGTTTGTGTTAAGATTGTACTTATAGATAAATATGCTTGATTTAAGGTGCAATAATATCGGGCTTGAAATATACTACCACAAGGGTGGGCTTGCGTGATTGACAAGTCAAGTGTTATGGGAACCAATGGGTTATCAACTTTGTAGACATATGATTTTTTTTTGAAGAAATGTGAAAATGTTCCTAGAAGGATGTGAAATTGTTGGTGGGTCGGGACACACATTCTAGTCATGAATAGAGTACAAATTTACATTTTGAGGGTCTTAGGGTCTAAAAAGAGGCATAAACTTGGAAAATGTGAAATTTATAGGTGATCATTATCAATTGATGGGATTGATACAAATTTGGAGGATTAGTATTGATTTGGTACGAAAAATTGTCGATCAAGGCCAGATGCCAATATATAGGATCCGTAAAATTGTGGAAATTCATTCTACTCATTGCGTTTATTTCTATAAAATTGAAACTTTTATATTTTGAGAGATGAAGGTTAACAAGAGAAGATAGAGGAGGTGATGACCATCTCGAGATAAAGGTAGATATTTTTGGTTTTTTGTTTAAGGGTTTTTTTCAATATGGAGATATAGGATTAATGTCGATTACTAGGATCAATGTTGATTTAGGTAGAATCGGTACTGATTTATGTAATTGATGTTCATTTTAGAGGTGTTTGGGTTCAAAGTGGACTACATCGCTACAGCATGTCCATCGATATTTGGATATGGCGGTGGCATTGTTGGATTGATAGGATGCAACCATATGGACATTTTGGTTATTGACGTAACCAATTTTGCATTTGTGACATTTTTGGAATGGTTCTAAATCCCCAATGATGATTAATATCCTTTCCAATGGTGTATGAGTCCAATTTATCATATTTAGTATAAATTTCTATCTTGGAATGGTTTGCTTGTTCATTTCTAGGCTTTCCCTACTTTTCTTTGCCTTTCTACAAGTTTTTATCTTAACATTTAGCTTTAAGATACATAATTTATGTGGAAGTTATGTAACTTCTGTCTTCCCTCGGGGAAGTTACATAACCACCCCGATGGTTACGCAACTACCCTCCTGCATACGCACTAATGGTTGTGTGTGATTTTTCTCAAGTCCTCTTTGACATATTATGAACGCGTGTCAACTTATTCAAAAACAATTTTAACGCATGTTTCTTAGTCAAATTGGTTGTTCTTGGGATCATTTGATATGTACCAACTTCCCCTTCCTTCCCTGATGATTAATTGGAGTTAACTACCCCTTATTTGAGAGAGGTAGCATTTCTTGGCTGTCAAATGGATTAGACCATTTCTCTTCCTTTTTCCTATAAGAACCAAGATTCTACCCAGAGCCTTGGTTGGATATTTTGTTGTGATTTTCATTGTTATGATTCTGTAATCATGCTAGGAAATAAACAATCAATCCAGTTCTCTTTCATTGTTATTTTCCTAACCACATTGCTCTTGGACTACCTTTAAGCCACCGCTACTCCAACGCTTCTTCACCATTTCTTCTACATTACCCAAAGATACAGCCCATGGATTCACCTAAACACTAAGTTGGAAAATACAATGAGGGGAAAATAGAGTAAACCATCACTGGGTTTTTCACAGTTCTACAAATTCCAAGTTGGGGATGTACTTGGTTTTCTTCAAGATTTCTTGATTTCTTTATTTCATTGTTATGCACAATATGACTAGAGTATTTAAATCAATTCAATTCAAATTAGTTCAATAGTCAATTCATTACTATAGCTTCCATTTTTTTCTACACAAAGCTTCTGGTGATAGATTTATTTAAGTGTGTCCTGGAGGAAAGCTACTACATTTGTTTAAAGCAATTGTAATTCCATTTCAATTTGAAATATTCATTTAGATCCTTGTTTACTTCTCTTTGGTGGAATTTTTAGGGGAAGAAGTTCTTCCGAGAATATTTGAATTCTTCTCATGTCTCTAAGGTAGAATACAGGAAATTTTAGGTCCATAAATAAAAAATATAAAATCTTTGGTTTTGTTAGAGTAGGTTATTTGTTTGTTTAAGTTCTGTTACTAGTATTGTAGAAAAAATTTCAACTTATTGATATTTCTTCTGTAGATTTATTTATTTATTTTCAGAAAGCATAAAAACCCAAAATTATTAGATTAGTTTAATTAGTTCATTTTATTTGTTGCATGTCTATTATTCAATTGAAAATCTAACAAAACTTTAGAATAGATTTGTTTTATTTATTAAGTTCGTCATTCTCCTTTGTTGATTAGTTGTTGGCTAGTTAAGATGTAGGATTGATTAATTAAATTAAATTAATTGATTCATTTTGATTTAAATATTCTCATTTCTATTTTTAATTAGGAACATAGCTTAATTAGTGGGAATCAATACATCTCCCCATATATCACTAATTGGCTTAGGATCAACCTTGCCTCCTTGAAGTTTCTTTGTGAGATTATTTTTATATTTTATTTAATAGTTCACACATCCCACATGACCATTCGAGGTCCTCAGCAATAAGGACACAAAGTATATGATCCTTGGGTCCCGCAACTAAATGCATCTTACTTGTACATAGACATTGTCACAAGCCTTAGGATATTTTTTTTTAATCCACAACACTCCCACCTATCATCATCTCACAATTGATAGTCGAGAAGGAAAAATATTACAACATCTACAAATTATAGTGGAACCATCCTGGATGAAACTATTTCCCACAATTCACTCACTTGTTTTATCCACATGTTTTCTCTCTCACTTCCATGAGGTTTTCTTGAAATTTCTATGAAGAAAATGAAGGAAATTTCCCATGCAACTTCTAACACCAATTGCAATCATTTTTGCATGCTAGATATTGATTGCCATTTATGTATTACCATCATCCTAGACCGTTCGAGTCTCACCTATGCATGTAAGACAAGATTTTGCTACCTTAGATGAGCATATTCCATTATTATACAGGGACATCAGATTACCTTGATCTTCCCTTATTAAAATTTCACGCATTTGAATTACATAGATTCCATATAGCCATCTATCCACTTCATTTTGGTTTTCCCAACACGACCTTGGGAGGTCGCATGCGTCTGAAAGTCACGTGTTGATTTTCAAGCGTACAAAATTGGTGAACCCAATGTGAAAGACTAGTTCCTTTTCATTTCCATTGTTTCTACCTTCTTTCATCCATCCTTCTCCTCTCCCATTATTCTGTGGGTATTTAAATACCACTTGAATATGTTAGGTAAGGAATATGTCCAGCCCATTTTGGGTCTCAAGGAATATTACTACCAAATGGGTATGCAAAAATCACCCTCACTATCTGGGTGGGATGATAACTAATAATATAATCTACCTTCCCCTTCCAATCCTCCTCCTCCTCCTCCTCCTCAAGGGACCAACAATGGTTCATCAATCGAGATCAAGGAGATTGATGAACCTACGTATAGCCCACAACCTAAGCTCTTTGAATCAAACAATATGCTATTCATAGGGGAGCAAGGGTCCAATCCTTTGGTCTTATTTAGACTACAAATCAACATGTAATTTGGATCACTCGTATCTTATCTACTACCAAAAGAGGAACTCCTAGCACACATTACGAAGTGATGAGCGTCGTAAGATAATAGACCATTCCTTGGATAGGATGTAAGGGTATAATGATGTTCTCGCTTCAAAACAACACTTCTAACCCTCCTTATGTAATAGAAAATACACCTAAAGAGGGGTGGTATTCGATAGATAAATTTATATTAGGAAATCATGTTCCCTTTTCTCCTAACAAGGCTCAATATCCACCTAAGTCAAATGGAACACCATCTTTGGGTGATATTATTTCAATGCTAGTGGCTAGAGTTAGGGAGTTATAGCTTTCCCAACCTCCTAATGCTACATCTTGTTTTGGACAAGGAAAGGTCACCCACCATGCTCGAGAACTTTTTATATGTGCCTTTTGTGCCATCTCCTCCTCCCTGTCTACATGGTCAGTCCTTGTCCTGGAGACCTCCTTATAGGATTGCACACATTAGGTATGCCCCCACACACTTCATATGGATATCCCCATAGGCACAAACCGGAAGTGTGTTCTCTAATGTTTTATAAACTAGAAATTCAACGTTCCCTTATTTTGAACCTACTACTTCATACAAAAATAATGCTCCCACGTACCTCAATATGTATTCTAAATCACCGCAGGGGGGCATTTTTTCCTTTCCTATTTCATATGCTCAGCCTCAAGGGATGCCTTACACCCTTGCAAATTGTTATGCTACATAATATCAACCACTCATTCCTCCCCCACATCCCCATCAAGGGTATTCCATGGTAGATTAATTTCCATTAGGCACATATGATGAATATATCTAGGATCCCCTTGAATTTACCATATGTAGTGTAATGCTTCCACCACCACTTCCTAAATTTCCAAATTTCAAAGTGGAGGGGGACCCAAATGCACATATCAAATCATATACGACTCTCATCAAATAGGTTCTCCCATGAGACATAGTTCTAGCTAATATTTTCCCCAATAATCTCAAGGGGATTACTTTTTATTGGTACTCCGGGATCTAAAAATCCTCAAAGGCTTAATTCACTTGTTCAAATGACTCATTTATGAGTTTATAAAGCCTTTTATATGAAAAAAATCTTGCGAAGGGAATCGAGATAATTCCTCCACATCAAGCAAGAACATAATTAGTCCTTTGCCCATTTCTTTCAAAGATTGCGAGAATGTTCTCTACTCTCGGCTAGTGCTCCAAACATGGACCAAACAAATATCTGCTATATATTACTTCATTCTCTCAATTGAGAGACCAAGGAGGAGGTCCAAAAGTTTCCTCTTAGATGCTATGAGGAGTTCATAGATATTTCTTTCCACAATTGAAAAATCATGATTGATAGTGACCAGAAAACATATGACTCAAATGGGATGCTTTTCAATCCCTCTAAAGGTAATTCAAACTACCTGAATGGTTTGAACAACAATAATAAAGGACATAAAGTCCTAAATAAGAACCATAGTGTTACAAAGGATGACGTAATTGACCTATCATAGAAGTTTAACATTGTCAACACACACGGGTAACATGAATGATGGTAACAAGAATGTGAATCCCAATAATCAAAGGAGTAATAATTTCACTCGTTTCGTTAATGTGGTGGAATTTAGTCATCCTCCTCCTCCACCTCATAGAAATTAAGGACCAAAAGTCGGAGTTGAATACCTAAGTGGTTATCCAAAGTAATATTAAAACTAAGGTCGGAGGTCCTCAAATTTTATATTTAACAACCAACAAAAGAACAAAAATATAAACTATGGGATGCAACAGAACCAAAATCAAATACCTCATGATTATGATCCTGATTTATACTCTAGTTTCCATAGGGTTAGAGGACATGATGCTTGTATGTGTTGTGATTGTAAAAAATTTATCCAATGGATTCCAGAGGACCAAATTAAGCTCTTCATTGAGATTTTTTTGCTAATCCTAGGGCACTAACATAAAAAATTCACATGGGGCCGGTTTAACCTCATAATTCTAACCTTGGGGTTTATAGAGACCCTCTTCCGACATGTTTTGAGAATGGAAAACTTAATCCGTATGGTCCCTACAAGGGATGTCCACATAGATTGCTATAGGGATGTCCATAGGGAAAACTGCCATGAAGCCTCTACTTCATCAAATATATCAATATATACACCTATATAGAGTCTATATATAGATATGGACTATAGATAACTATAGAGACTTTGTAGACTAGACTATCAAGGTGGAGTTGATATACTGATAGTCTACGAGGGTGATATCTATAACTATAACTATTAATGAAGATCCTCCCCCTTTGTATATAGTGGCTCCCCCAAATCGATATGTATATAGGTAGAGAGAAGGGCTTGGTATTCTCTATATCTCAGCCCACCTAGGCTCGACTCTATATCTCATCTCTATTTTCGGGCTATATTAACCCTTGTAAAATAGAGAAGGGAGAATGTCAGGGTTGGGTTAGGTCATGTAACTTATAGAGTAGGAACCTTGGTTAAATAATGTACCAAGTTCTATAGAGAGTGATATTCGAGTGCCTAGTGCTATAGTTCGATATAGGTACCCAAATACTATGGGAAATAGAGTGAGGATCGAGGGATATATAGATAATGGGGAAGGATCATGAGGAAGATGTGGGGGAGGAGCATGAGGAATGCTATATATAGTTACGGTGCATATCTAGTTAGAGTATAGAGTACAGAGGGCACTCCCCTCCCAAGGAGTGGAACATTTCTTTATTTCAGTCACATTCTTTCAGCGGTGTTGTTCTGTTCTCAGATATACTTACCCATCTCGCTCCCACTTCCTATACTATACATCTCGCTCGCCATCTCGCCTCATCTCAATATTCATTCTAATTGATTTTATATCTCGAATCTATCGAATGAGAGTATCTCTGTCTCTCTCTTTATCTCTCTCCCTATCTCTCTCTATATCTGAACTCTAAATGAGATTATCTCTATCTCTATCTATATCTCTCTCTATTTTTCTACCTATCTATCAATCAATCACTGCCCCTAGGTCGATCAGATAGATATATAGATAGGGCTCCCCATATCTAGATAGGCTTTTCCCTTAGAGTCTAGCCGCTGCCGAAACCACCCTCTCTTAATCACTCACTTCTCTATCTCTATCTTTTTGGGCTTTTGCCAGATCTATAGATTTAATATGGAGGAGAGTAGAGAGAAGCAATCTCTGTAGAGAATATAGGGGGCCACATATATAGAATAGATATGGAAAATCATTGGCCATCTCAATTCTCCTAGGGTGCACTCAGAGGCCCCTAGATCTCTCTATTTAGTTTAGTTAGTGCTCTCCCCTATCTAGAACTATCTTATCTTAGAGTTCTAGATAAGGTACCTAGGTGCCCATAGATAGGGCCCCTCTATAGAATCTAGATATGGAGATGACCTACTATGACCCCCTTACTCCCTATATATAGATATAGGGGCAAGGCGGCCCCTCTTGAGAGATCTCTCTATAGGGGCGGGCCCCTAGTTTGGTGATTGAGACGAACAAGAACAAGATGAAGGCCACCCATATGTGTGTGTGTGTGTGTGTGTGTGGAGATAATGGGTTCCTCCTCGACCCAACCCGGGGAGAGCGGATCCCCCATATCTATATATATGCTTGGGGTTGCTTCCTATCCCCATGTAATGTAGAGAGAGGGGGGCCCTCGATTGGTAAATCAATCTATCGATCAATCGAGTGCCCCACATCACATAAAGAAAAGATAGGGGCGGCTCAATCACCTATCTATAGAGAGGGGTGCCCCCCCATATATAGATAGACTATAGATAGTTTCCTCCCCACACAAACTAAGGATACCATTCTATATAGAGGGGCCCCCTCTATATAGAAGCTCACTTTGCTCAGTGTGGATGCGGGTTCCTCCAAGGACTCCAATCTCATAGACCAAGCTGATAGTGGTTTTAAGCTTAACTATCTATCCAATTTTGTAGATCCAAATGGGCCCGACCAAAAAAACTATAGATATATATTTGTGACCCTCTCTCTTATGGCCAATTCCCAAGCATCACGAAACTATATGTTTGGTGCCTCTTGCTTTTGATGGTCCGAAAAAATGAATTTTGTGGGTTTAGTTGAGCTAGAAACCAGACCGAAAATTAATTAAGATTACTCTTCACAACCTCTTCCGATCTATCCTTCTATGTCGGATGATACACCGGTGGCTCCAAAATGAGGTGGGGCCTATGATATCATTACAGATTTGACCAAGAACTTCTCTCACATATCCAATTTGGAGTGGTTAAAGAACTTAGCTATGCATCGAGAAACATTGTTAAAATCATTAAGACTTGACCTTCTAATTAATGTTACTCCTCCTTTGGCCTAAGTTAATCACATAGATGTTGATGTCTATACCCTTGTGTAGCCTAAGAGAGATGCTAGCTTCATATTAGACATTAGAAAGATGCCAAGTGATGTTGAGTTTGCGTAAAGGGTGATCTTACATTGTACCTCAAGGTTTAGATAGAGAACAACTATATTAAGTGTGTGATGACAGACAATGGGGTTACTATCAATATATCTCCCTTCTTGTTTCTTGAAGCTAGTCTATGTAGAAACTAATTGTTCTTCAATGCAAAACACATTGAGAGGCTACGAATGACCTCAAGGAAATGTCCATTGGGAATATAGTGCTTCAATTTACCCTTGGAACAAAGAATTCCTATATTTACCCTAGATGCACAGTATGAAGGAAATCCCTTCTACGCTTTTCTGAGAGGTTAGATTCCTACACCTAGGTAAGGTTTTTATAGCACAGGGTGACCCAAATCCATTTGACATTCATTTGGATAACCTAAAGATGAATCCCAAGGTTTAAACCAAGTCTGAGATTCCGTACAATCAGTTGAACAAGCCCCAAGACTTAAAGCATGAGTCCCAACTTCATCAAAAAACTAAGCTAGAAATCCATAAGGCAATCGAAGGGGTTGATTATAGTGAAATTAAAGTTGTTGTGGTAGAAAATTTCTTGAATGAAAATAAAACAAAGATCATGATTTTTTTGAGAATGAACTTCCTATTGATCTAACATTCAATTCCTTGGGCATAGAATATGCCCTTAGGATTGATTCTCTCCCATTTAGCATCTTTGACAAGATCTGCATGGTTGAGGTTTCAGAGGTCAAGGAGGAAGATTCTAAAAATGATCAAACTTCTATTTTCCTTAATGGTTGTTATACCCACAACTATGATGGCATGAAGTTCTTCTTTGGCACTCGGGCATGTGTGATCCTTACTTATCTAGAGCGAAGGATCATACCTTTTGCATTTAGGCTAAATTTTAATGTAGAAATAACTCCATAGAATATCAAGATCTTCTTCTTGGTCTCATTGTAGATAAGAGGATGGGAATTAACAATTTTAGAGTTTTAGGTGACTCCCAACTTGTCACTAATCAAGTCTTGGAAGTTTATGAGAACATAGTGGAACATCTACAAATTTACAAAATCGTTGTTCTTTAACTTAGCAAAGTTTTTATGTTATTTCTATCGAAGCCATACCTAGAGAGAAAAACCTCTTAGAAGATTCAAAGGATACTTCTTCCTCACACTTTTTCTAAGTGAGGGCTTGAAGGAAACTAATTTTACGAGTCTCGATTCGATCCAAAATATTAGTTTTAAAAGTGTGAACCAACGCAATTCTTGCATATATTGAATCCAAAAATGAGCCTTCCACTATGGAATTTGTGGAGAATGATGAGGAAATCCTAGGATTCCTTAATGCATAAAATTATCTTCATCCGCTCACCATAAGAGAGGATTTTCTCTTCTACCTCACCCTTCCTCCTACTTTGGAGATCAAAAATTGTGCTCTTCCTCATTAGAGGGACTTGAGATCTATGAGATAGAGGAAGAAGAGTTGGAACTACCTCCATCCCAATATGATTTTGAAGAGGGTAACACCTCTTTTATTAAAAAGACCATAGATATAAACATGAGGATGAAGGAAGAACCAAATATCTTAAAACTGGGTTCTTCTCTTACTCCAAATGAGATAGAAGCACATACGAAGGTGCTTAAAGAACATTCAAAATCCTTTTCCTTCAGTTATAAGGAAATGACAGGAATTTCTCCTGACATGTTATATCACAACCTTAGCATGAAGCTTAATGTTAAGCTCGTGAAGTACAATTCATGAGCCATGAATATAGAAGTTGCTTTAATGGTCAAGGAAGAAGTAATGAAATCTCTTGAGGCATGTTTCATTAAACCAGTGGACTATTCCATGTGGGTGTCTAACATCATCCCGGTTCTTAAAAATAATGGGAAGATACGCATTTGTATTGAATTTAGAGACATCAACAAATATTTTCCTAAGGATGACTTCCCATTTATTTCCATCGATGTCATTGTAGATTCAATGACTGGCTACAAATTATTGTCCCTTATGGATGGATTCTCCAACTACAACAAAATAAGGATTTCTAAGGAGGATCAATAAGAGATACGATTATCTTGTTATACTTGAATAACCAAATTTACTATTTATAAAAATAAAAATGAAAGATAGTCCCATGTAAAACAAAAACATTTTCAATAACAAGTAAAGGACTAATTAAATATAATAATAATTACTTGTCTCTACATCTTTGAACATTATCTTAAGTATTGATTATATGAGTAGAAAGATATAAAATGTTTAATCATGTAATGTCAAAAGGTACATGCCGGTTCAAAAGTAAGGTAATTATACGTCTAAGAATCAACATGTGACCCTAGGAGGCACTCGACCTCCCAAGGTCATGTCGGCATAGCTGATGTGGAATGGAAAGATGGCTATGGAATGGTTGAATAGGGAGAATAGAAAAATACTAAAAATGGGTGAAATTGGCTACCAAATAATAAAGGAAATCAAATTTCTTCTACGAGCACTATGGGGATCTTCTCGTCTAAAGAATTGAATGGGTATCTAACATGGGTAGGTGAAATGAATTAGGTGAGCAGATCCAGAAGGTAGGGTATGAAGCTTCTACGTTGTTTTTCAAGAAATGTAGAAGGATGGAACATGAGCAGTGTAAGGTAAGGAGGGTAAGAAAGGACAATAAATGTATGAGAGAAAATAAAAGGAGCCTAGGATGGAAGGGGGCAATATCTCTTGTTACTGAGAAAAATTTTGTGTCTTCAAATAAATTTCATTCGTTAGAAGATGAGGAAATGGAAGAAGATGATGAGAAAGTTAATTTGGATAAAAATATGGATTCACGGGTTAGAGATGATAAATATTTGGATGGTATGGATCAGAAGGACAAAGGAGATAGGTTTCAGAACAAAAAGGAAGATTCAAAAGAGGAAGGGTTGGGTCTTGAGGATTAGGAACCTAGTGTTGGGGTGTGTGAATTATAAAGGTTATTTATGTTGTCATAAGTGATTCTATTTCAAAGGAGGAGAAAGTTTTGTTTCAGATGGAAGAAGTTCCTTGTTCTTTAAAATTGGAGAAATTTAAGGAAGAGATGGAAGAAAAGAGGATTAATACGAGAAGTGCTCAAAAACAAGACAAAGTTAAAGCATATTGTGGGAAGGTTCCAACAAGAAAAGGAAATATGACAAATAGGGATAGGAGGGAGAAAGCAAAGTGGCCAAAGAAATAGATTCAGGAAGACAACGCTCCATTGAGGAGAGTATTTCACCAAATAAATTGAGATGAAGGTCATTTCATGGAATATAAGGGGGCTAAATAATCCTAATAAACATAATATTTTGTCCTCTTTTAGAAAAAAGAATAAGCCTGATATTCTTTTAATTCAAGAAACTAAGATGTCTACTGCTAAAATGAGTGAGGTTAAGAATAGAGTTTTTGAGATCGAGATTGAGAGTGTTTCCTCGGTGGGGGCATCGGGTGGTTTGGTAACTTTCTAGAACCCAATGATAGAGAAGGGAGGTTGGTTTTTTGTTCTCAGTTTCATGTTGCTATTTTGTTTAAAGAGAAACTTGATGGTTATGAGTGGATTTGCTCTAATATTTATGCTCCAAATTCAATGCTTGAAAGTAGGAAGCTATGGAATAATATCATTCAGTTTAGTAGTCATTAAAAGAACTTAAATTGGTTAATTGGTGGGGATTTTAATACTCTCTGTTTATGGAAGATAAAAAAGGAGGGTCAGGGGTCTATAGTGATAGTATGGAGGATTTTGCTGACTTTATTGCCTCTTACGACTTGTTGGATTTCAAATTAAGAGGGTCTCCCTTCACATGGTTGAATAGGAGATTGGGGGATGATTTGATTCAAATCACATTGGAAAGGTTTCGATTAATATTTCTTGGTTTCAAAATTTGGCAGGGTATGTGGTGGATTTCCTTAGAATCAGTTCTAATCATAGTCTCATTAGCCTTAAAACTTGAATAAGTAATGAGGTATGTGGAAAGCCTTTCAGGTTCTTTAAGATGTTGTTCTAGCATCCCGGTATAGAGGATGAGGTTAGGTCGAGTTGGAAAATTTTTGTCAAAGGTAATCCGATGTTTAAACTTTTGGAAAAATTAAAGAATGTAAAATAAAGGTTGAAGGTATGGAACAAAGATACATTTGGTAATATTTTTGCATAGAAATATGAGATTAGTGAAGCTTTGAAGAAGGTGGAGGAAGAGGTTGATACTAATGGTTTGAAAAAATATTTGAGAGATAAGGAGAAATCTTTATTGTCTGAATATCATAATTTAGAAGCTAAAGAGGAGGCATATTCGAAACAAAACTCTATGGTGTAATGGTTAAAGGAGGGTGATAGGAATACCAAGTTTTTCCATTTATGCTTTGATGCATAAGAACAAAAAATCTATTTTGGAAATTGAGGATGAAAGGGGAATTATGTTAAGTAACCAGGGTGATATTTCATAGGATTTTGTTAGTTTTTTCTCTCAATTACTAGCTGCTGGTAGAGAACCTAATCTGGGTAAGGAAAGTGACATTGCAAATCTTTTTGAAACTGTCATTTCTTATCAGGAAAATGTTGATTTGATAAAAATTCCCTTGAGGAAATTACTATGGATATTTTTGACATGGATGGGGATAAATCTCCAGTACGGATGGTTTCCCTACTTTTTTCTAATATATCTAGGAAATTATTCGTAAATATGTGGAAGAGGCTATTCAGGATTTTTTTGATAATGGTAAATTGCTTAAGGGAGTTAATAGTACTTACATTTCTCTTGTTCCTAAGGTTTCAAGGCCTAAAAAGTGTCGGATTTTAGACCTATAAGTTTGTGTAATACGGTCTATAAGATAATAACTAAGATTATCTCTTTAAGAATTACAGGTTTGTTGGAACATTTTATTTCAGACAATCAAAGAGCTTTTGTAGAAGGATGACAGATTCTTGATAGCATGATAACTATCCATGAACCAGTTCACTAGGTGGAAGTTTCTAAAAGGGATACTATGATGCTAAAAATTGACATGAATAAAGAATATGACAGAATCTCGTGGAGATTCTTGAAAATAATTCTTGGGAAGTTGGGTTTCCATACTCACTTTATAAATCTTATTATGGAATGTATTTCTACCCCAAAATATTCAATTTTGGTTAATGGGAAAGGCTGCATGATTTTTATCGTCTAGTAGGGTGCGAGGCAAGGTGATCCTCTTTCTCCTTTCCTTTATATCATTGTGGCAGAGAATTTGAGTAGACTTTGTGCTAACTATAAATAGAAAAAAAAATGTATGGGTTAATTATCTCTAATGGTATTTATCCTATTGTTTTACAGCAATTTGTGGATGACAGTTTCCTCTTGGGTAAGGAAACTCAAGTGGGAGCTCTGGGATTTAAAGAAGTTGTGCAGGATTTTGAGGAAGTTACGGGTCAGCTCATAAATTTTAGGAAAAGATTTGTTCTGTTTTTTAATGTGGATATGGAAATCCAAATCAGAATTGTGGAAATTTTGGAGTGTACTATTTAGGTGTTGCCTTGTTTTTATCTTAGAATGCCTTTGTTTAAAGGAAGGATGTAGATGGAAAGCTGGAATCCTCTAATTTTGAGGTTTCAAAAAAAGTTGGCAACTTGGAAAGGTACTTTTCTTTCTCAAGCTGGTAAGCTTCAATTATTGTAGAGTTATCTTCAAAGTATAGTGGTATATCTCTTGTCCTGTTAAAAATGTCGGTAAAAATCAAATACATTATATCTTAGATTCAACGTAGGTTTTTATGGTCTAAAATGGAATCCAAAGAAAGACTTCCCTTAGTGGCATGGGAAAAAGTCACCCTTCTAAAGTACGCTGTGGGTTTGGATTTGAAAGATATTAAAAGTATGAAGTTATCTCTTATGGCTAAAATTGGTTAGTGTTTGGAGCATGAACATGGCATATGGGTTATAATTCTTAAAGCAATGTACTTATATTATCATCAAGATTCTTTTGTATCTCATGGTGCTCTTCCCGAGAAGGATCTTTCTTTTGGAATGGTTTGGGTAAATGCAGGGAGGTTTTGTTGAAAGGAAGTAAATGGTTAGTTGGTAATGGATCTAAAATCAAGTTTTGGGAAGATTGGTGGTTTCTGGAGGCTCCTTTAGCCAATCATGAGTTTTTAAGAGAGATGGTGGCTCATTTTTAGATGTCTATGGGGATTTGGATTAGAGACTACTGGGAGGATTATAATTAGGCATGGGTTTGGAAACATCTGTTTGGGAAGGGGTGAATGGTGATCATCAGGAAAGCATAAGAATTTTAAATCAAAATTTGATAGGGTTACATATATCATTGGTTCAGAAGGAGGATGAGATGGTTTTGACTTTGAAAAAGGATGGTAGATATTCGATTAAATCAGGGTATGCTATAGCAAGGAATTTTCCTCCTCAAATTTTGTGGAAAAATCTATGGGATAAGGACCTTATCCCTAAATTCAATTTGTTTTTATGGCATGCTATTCAGAATAAGGTTTTAACTATTGATAATCTGTAAAGAAGAGGTATGATGATTCCAAATTGGTGTGTTTTATGCAAAAAGAATAATGAATTGATTCAACACTTATTTATACACTGTCCTTTTTCTCAAAAAGTTATGTCTCATATTTTGAAAATCATTCAAATCTTGTGGTTCTTTCCAGAGACATTTTTTGTGGTATGAGCAATGGACTAGTCCTTTTGTTTCTTTGAATCTTTCTAAGGCCTAGAGTTTGGTTTTACCTCATCTTTTGTGGGGAATTTGGCTTGAACGGAATAGTAGAATTTTTAGAGAAAAACAAAAAAACTCAGATAGGGTGGGGAGAGGCATCTTAGGTGCCTTGAGAAATAATCATACAATTGTGAAGATAAAAGACAAAGGTGGATTTACTAAACATGAGAAGGAGATTATTCAATCTTTAGGAATTACTGTGATGAAAATTTCTATGGCAAAGGTTATGGAAAGAAGAAGTGCTAAATGGTTTGTTCCTCCTGTTGGTTGGATGAAGTTGAATTTTGATGGTGCTGCAAAGGGAGTACTAGGTTAGTGGTGGTTGGGGGTATTATTAGAAATGATGTTGGTGAGTTGGTGTTATCATATGTGGAACCTATTGGTAATAAATCAAATAACTATGCAGAGGCTTATGCTATGTTATTAGGGTTACATTGGGAAATTTCTTTGCAAATCAAGAAAATTCATGTTGAAGGGGACTCTCTATATATTATTAATGTGATGAATGGTTTGGCTAAACATCATATTAATATAGACCCTATAATAAGGGATGTTAAGTCAATGATTTCAAAATTTGAAGTTATTTTGTTTAAACATGTGTATCGGGAAGCTAATGAGTGTGCGGACACGTTAGCTAATTTGGGTGGTTTGATTAATAATAAAAAATGGTGGTGGGATGAGGTGGAGCTACCCCAAAGTACAAAGGACAAGCTTAATTTTGAAAGATGGATACGTGCATGAGAAAGGGATTGGTGTATTACAGGAAATAAGTTCTCCTTGGCTGAATTTATCTATTGAAATCATTATTTTGAATGCTATGGTTTTGAGGTTTTATTTAAACTTTTCTTTCAATATTTTCTACAGAAATTTCCAATTCTGTTTTAGAAGTAAGATACTAATGGGGGGTGCTAGGGTTAGGGTCGAGACATCCTATTCAACCAGTTTGGAAAATGATTTGTTACATGGGAAAATGGGTTGGTTCTGATGAGAGGAATGAGTTTTTATGTTTTCGAAGAGATAATTGGGAATGTAAATAAAATGGACTGTGGGGGATGTAATGTTTTTAAGGATAGGTCTCGTATCCAAGAAGAGGTTCACATCTTTCTAGAAAATGTTGAAAATATTTACTTCATGGAGGATGGTATTTCTTAGAATTATCTTCCGAGGAGGTGGGTAGAGGTATGTTTTATATCATGAAATATATCACTTTGGATGGGAGGTATAAGAAGGTACATTCGTAGCATTTAATGCTTTTATATCATTTGAGAAGGAACATAAGGATGAGTATTCCTTTCTATGTGCTCAATTAGTTCAGTTCATATTTCAATAAATATAAGGAGAACAAAATAGAGTTATTCTTACTTGAGGGTTAATCATGTTTCTTGTAAAAGTGAGTAAACTGATTGTTAATACTAAAGTGGCTAGTATGCGGTTTGGCAATGATTGGGAAGACGATATCATACTAGCAGATCGCACTCGAGGATGTTGAAAGTATAGGAGAGAGTGGTGAAGGAGTTGAATGTGGTAAATGCATTACAGAACTTGTTGGGGAAGTGGAGGAGGATGATTAAGGGGAAAAAAACACCATGTTTATTTTTCTCACAATTAAAATAGACGATCGGGAGGAAAGCAGTAAGCTGTGTCAAAGCCGAACTAGAATTTTACGTGGGGCTTATAAAGGATGAATGGGGAGGTAAAATTTCTTAAGAATAGGGTTAAAACCCTCCAGGGGATGGTGGTGGGATTTAAAGGGAAGAAGAGGAAGGTGTTCATCACCTCTTCGATGAGGAGGATTGTTATGCGGGTAGAGCCGGACCTAGTTCAAAACCGGGGCGGGAAGCGTTTAAGGCCCTTTTTTTTATTCTATTGACAAGTGGTTTTTAGTTCATGTTTTTTCTATTTCTCGTTCATCTTTTTTGGGTCAATGTTCTATTGACTCTACCCTTTTTTTCTATTGGGGTTTTTTTGATGGATATTTTGCTTTGTTGGAACTTATTGTAATATATTTTTTGTAATTTTTCCTTGTATCCTTTTCCAATTATTATCTATCAAAAAATAAGAAGAAATGGAATGGTCAAAGAGAATGGGCACATGAAGTAGTTTATCAATGTTAGTACTTCCAAAACCATCGAACTAGCTATGTGGTGCATGGGAATTGCCCTACGTTTTCCTCATAAAAGTTTCTAGAAAAGGTCATGGAGGTGTGAGAGGAAATGTATAGGTAAGATGAATGGGTGAATTACGGAATCTAATTCTAACTAGGTTTAATTTTCAAGAACTCGTAAGATATGTCTGCTTAGATGTTAAAAGTCATTAACTATAAGATAATAACAGGTGAAAGTGGGATGGTTTTGAAAATGAGGTGTTTGAGGCCTTGGTCAATGTCTACCAAATATAGAGATAGGTTTGGTTGCGGTATTTTTGGATCACACACATAATATCTATGTTTCCTAGGGCATTGGATGGTTATGTGGATGTGTAAATTACTAAAACAAAGAAATAAAAAAACTCACAAAGAATTCGCAAGAGGGAAAGGTCAATATTTGGGAAACCTAAGCCAACTAAGGATACGTAAGGAGTTGTGTTAATTCCTTTCTAATTAACTGTATGTTCCTAATTAAAAAATAAAATTAATCAAATTTAAATTGAACCAAGTTTTTACCATCCTTAAACTTAATTAAATCCATGTGTGGCTAGTTAATTAAACAAATAAAACCTAATTAATTAAATAAAGAAACAAGACTAATCTATTTGTTTTTTTGCTTTTATGTTTATTGGAAAATAGAAGAAATGTGCATAGACAAATTAACTTATTCTAATTAAATGGAATTTATTCTATTCTAATGTAGATTAAATTGAATAGAGAAATAACCTATTGTGGCTATTTCCTATGAAGAAGATTTGATTAATATAATGAAACAAATTATTTTTCCTAGTTGTAATTTTGGATGATGAAGGTTTCTAATGATGAAAGATGAATATAACACGAAAATGAAGCTTCTCATGCTAACTTCTAATGAAAATCCACAAGAATAGGAAGAGAAAATAATTTTCACAAAATATTTTCTCTTTTGCAACCAATATTGAGTTTTAAATGTAATGAACTTTCATAAACAATTTAATAAATGAAGAAATGATAACAAAGCACTTTGTGAACAACTTCCTCTAAATTCTTCTCGGGAAAATAAGTAGGGATAAAGCGAGAGGAAATCCTCAATGAAATATTTTGTAAAGGAAATATACTGTAATAACTATTACAATTGAATATTTCGAAAGAATGTATTTAACCAGACTAAAGCTTTGAATCTATTTAAAATAAACAAAGAAACTTGCAGGAATTTAAAGACACTCCCAACCTGGAAATGTTTGCAGAATACAAATCCAATCGGAAATGTTTCTTTTTGTTCCCTAATCTTATTTGACAATGTTTGTTCATCGTATCCAGAGGGCTATGCTAGAAAGATGTGTAGTAAGAATGGTAGAATATTGAGGTGTCTAGTTTGCAAGTGATCGAACAACAAAGTGTGAGTAAGAGATAAGCATGGAAAATGACCCGGTTTTCTTACATACTTCTTGAAAGGATTTCGATAGCATAACAGTGGAAAATAAATATATAAAATCCAACAAATGCTTCAGGAATAAGCTTGGATCTTATAGAAAGTTTTCAAGGAAGAGGTCTAGCCCACTTGGCAACCAAGAAATGCCACATCACTCAAAGAAGGGGTATTTACCTAACTAATAATAGTAAGTTAGGAAGGATAGGTTTGTATGCATCAAAAAATCTCAAGAACAACCAATTTGGTCAAGAAACCTGCAATAAAAATTAGTTTGAAGAAGGTGACATGCGTGAAAAACACATTGGAAAGGGCTCAGTCAAATGCACACGGAACAAATGGTTTACATAGACTCGTGGTTGCTAAACCGATGTTCGAGATAGATTGGTTGTTACCTAACCGAAAAGGAAGTTGTGTAACCTTCATCGGGGTTTATAAGTTAAAGCCAAAAAGCTAAGGAAAAGATTGGAAAATGAAAAAGGAGAGTGGAAAAAAGATAGAAAAGGATAAGCAAGCTAAGATGGCATCTGCAAGTAAGAATTTGGACTTGAAAATCATTGAAAATATAGTTTAATATCATTGGGCATTTTTACCTATTCGACAATGTAGCACGTGTAATATTAGGTTCGTACATATTACCACCTTGGAGAAGCATTTTAGCCATGAATAGATGTAAAATGTAGATTCTAAGTATGACGATCACAAATGGAAATTTATAAAATATAGTTGACATGCTTGTGTGTTGAAATGATGCCAATCCATGCTTCCTGTTACTGTAAAAATAAAAGGAAATCAAGTACATATATAATACATAATTGAATTAATATACTACGATAAAATGAGAAGAGGAATTACCATATCCACGGGGATAGAGATGCACCTATGCCAGCGCAATACTCCTTCTCTACAAAAGACACACACTCAAAATAGAGTTAAAGTATGCTATATATATTGAAATTACTATTTCTAAAATTTATTTGCACTTACCCACCCAATAATTTTGGAGCTATAAAATATATGTGATGGCTTCAAGCGAGAGTATGATTAAAAAAATGAGCATCCCTATGTGATGGTTTCCCAACGAGGTGGAGGACCAAAGTGTGTCATGGATATGTGATTTATCTATGCTTATTCATTTCTATCCTAAAATGTATAAAATGTGAAAAAATAAACTTGTTCATAAGGGGAACACCTACTAGAATTTGAAACTTGTTTCATAAAAAATGGTCCACCTATTTCTTTTTAAAACTTTTTTTGGGGCCTAGGGTACGACCCGATTTTTGTGGATGAAAGCGCCATGTTGATTATGCAGCTGTCGCTCTATGTATAGTGGCTATTGCACAACTTCCACATAAGTTGCATTACCTTCAAGAGGATAAGGTCAAGCACAAAATTTTAATGGTGGTTATGCAACCACTGCTATGCATAGAGGGCCGTTACGCAATCACCTCTGCGTAGAGAGGCGGTTTGTAATTTCAAAGGAAAAACTCAAAACTTAATAAGTCGATAAATTCTTTTTGGTTTTTAAATGTTTTTATAATGTTTTGGTGAGCTTATTATGCACTGAATGGTTCTATATTTCTCATTTCTTGGTGTTTACGAATACGGGGGCCATATAATAGATGTAATAGGGCTAACTTAGTATGATTGGTTTCAACCATATTAGATGCTCTTACTCATGGAGAGAGGGATTTATTGGATAGACATGGGTTATGGAGGATATCCTAGACACAATTGTTTACATCCACTAGGCATTTATTAGCTCATCTACTTTGAGTTATTAGGATACAAACTAGAACACTTTTCAGCTTCCTAGATCAAGAGGAGAGTAAACTATCACTCTTGAGGATGTGTATATGATTTGGGGGTTCTTGTCATAGGAAGGAGGTTAAACTTATCTAAAGTACGGGCCCGACACGGCCGGGACAAAGTGGGCCACATATATGGGAGAGATGTAGGTACCCTATACGGGTGCAAAACAGGGGATGCGATTGTTACCATTTTCCTCCACACCTATTCCCACCTTGCACAAGTCCATTATTAGCATCTTGGCTTCGCACTTGGTAGGGGAAGAGTGTTGGGACAATATTTTTTACCCTTGGGCACCGATCATTGAGTATAAATCAAGATGTCCACACCTATGCATGCGGCATTGAAATACTTGGTGCTACTTATCACCATTTATACGAGAGTTGTTCGACCGAAAGGAAAGGCCCTTAGTCATACGACACTAGTGATGAGATTGGTTTATGAGAACATAATCCCTTATTAGAGGGGATTTGTGATAGTATATTCTAATGCTATTAGAGTAACAAGTTAGATTGGTATAGCTCACTCAAGGCATGCACATATGAGTTTCACACTCACCATAGATTATATGGTTTCACGGACATATCGGGACATGGTGGCTTATGGGGAGAGGTTGCCATTATTATAGCTTCCTAGAACACTACTAAACAGCTGGTGGATCAAACCAATAGATTAGAGGTCCATCTGTTGGTAAAGCACTACAATATTTTGGTGCATTGCATTGATGCCATCCATGTAGTTTTTATAGTATACGGGGGATCGAGAGAGGCTAAATTTTCCCAGGAGAAATCTCTAGTGGACTATCATCACACAGGATAGATATTGGAGTTGATCAAATTATATGTGAGAACTCGCGCATAGCAGGAAGGAGGTGGAGGAGTCCGCAGTTAAGATAGAGACAAAGTCGGAGAAGGAGGGAGATAAGGAGGGAGGATAAAAGGATAGTTACATAGAGTGGGCCACTATTGGGAGGCTTCTGCGGAAACTAGGACTAAGGCTGAAATTATACATACCGAGGACCCATTGACCATTAGTGGAGTAGATAAGGAGTCGGTTTTGGGTGACAGAGATGACCATAGAGGATGTTAAATCACATGAGGTGCCTATAATATCTTGTACACCACTAGTAGCACCATTGAGACTCATCCTAATGCCAAGATATCCGAGTAAGGAAAACACTCTTCTCTTGAATCTACTTTTTCAAACTAGAATTTTTAGTGAATTACATACTATATTCGTATCTCTTTTGTTTTTGATTTTTTTTAATTCACTATTGTTTTCACTTATCTTTTACATCTAACGCAGATGGTTGGCTATATCTTATTCAAAATATTTTAGTGAAAACCTTTGTGCTCCCCATGTTGAAAGTACCATCCCAACTTCTTACAAACTTGGGGCAGCCGGTTATGGATGGCCGCCACGCATATTGTTTTACACTAGCATATTATGTTGTAGAGGCCCTCACCTAGATGAAGACCGAGCTTACCACATACCATCTAGGCTGAGAGGAGGAAGAGTAAAGACCATTCATGTAACAAGGGTACCACTACCGATAGATCACCTACACCATCTCATGGTCACTCTCATCATCGGCACATAGAGGCTCTCACTTTTACCATAGGAGTCGCAATAGGAGCTCTTGCCCCACACCTTTGGTGGGAGCTCATAGAGAGGGATAAGCTACATGCATTTATTACTCTAGGTCATTTTTGGATAAATATATTGATTTTTTTATGTTCGGCTCATAGCTAAGCATTTTGACCACACTCACAAGAGTGTGATGGCATTGTATACAAACTTGACCTTATTATATATATACATATATACATCTCTTTTTGGTTTGGCTATTCTTGTGTAAGATTTGACTCAATAATGGTTTGTTTCACTTATGTACTCTTAGATTTTTAGAATCTCCAATGTTTTTATATGATTTTATGAATGCATGCTATGGATGATGATGATGTAAATGTGTTAACAAAATGATTTATCTTTCTTTTTTTTTTATATATGATGATGCATATGAGGACATATTGTAATTTGATACTTTGGTTTTCAAACAATATTTAGAACTTCTATTCTGTTTGAAAAATGTGATGAATATGATATAATTAGAAAATAAACTCTCTCTCCTCTCCTATCTCCATGAAACTAGGAATATGTGAGGGCTTAACACTACGATCCATAAGGTATGAAAGTTATATAGTTTTAATGAGTGAAAATGGTGAGAAGATGATAAGATTTTGAAAAATATCCAATTAGGACGCGTACAACTCAACACTAAGCATAGTCAACTAGTGACCAATAGATGTGATTTTCTTGCAATTTTATCTATACTTAGATCCGTAGATGTCCTTTTGATTGCCAAAATCAGGGTTTAAGGACATGAGTCTCTTATAACATACACATCTAATACATCTTGGGAATTTTGAGATTTCAAAAGAACTTTGTATTTACCAACTTATTTCTTTGCTTATTGATTTATTTGATGGGACCCCCTACATCTTACCCCATGCCACTAGTATAAATTATGGGCTTATTATCAAGGACAAGAAATAGGCAAGTAAGGATAGTTACCTCATCTCCTAATATCATGCCACCTCACAGAAAGCATGGGCTCATCACCAAATATTGGTAGAGCAAAGAATGTGTAGTATTATTTAAATGAAAGAATATTTTATATTTATCATTTGATTATTATTATAATTATTTGAATTAGACTTGTAATTTTGGGAGGAAAACCTTCCCTAGCCTCAACCCCATGTAACTAGTAAGATGCGAGGGCTCACCGAAAAAAAAGGTTGAGATAGGTGAGAAAGTTCTCTAGGTGAAATTTTTAGATTTATTTTGTTATGAGAGAGAATTTATGGGAAAGATGTGACACCAAAAGCTTCTAGAATAGACTATTGGAAAATAAACCTGAGCCGTAAGAAACTATGATCGGAACTAAGTATGAAATCCTCGGTAGGACCAATGTCAAAATTTTGTCTTAATTGCTGAAATGATGAAGAGATTAGAAATTTTTGATGATAATATGGAGGATACTTGAAGAGATATGATTAAGTGTTTTTTCCAACACTTGGAAGTAATTAGAATTTTTTTGAAAAGTAAGTTCTTAATTTAAAATTCCATGATATTGTTAGGATACGTTGTTTATTAGCTATAGGATACGTTGGTTATTTCTTAGTTGTCTATTCTTATCCTGTTATCACATTATTCTCTGCCACTTTTGTGGATCTTCCCAGCATTGTTAGGGAGTCAGTTTAGTTTCTTCTGTCCTATATAAACTGGACGTGTGCATTGTTATCATCAGAATAATATGAGATAAATCTATCTATCTCTTCTTATTTCTCTCTGTTGCTCTCAGTTTGGTATCAGAGCGCGTCAGTGTTTACTGGAGAACGTGCGCAAAGGTGCAGAGTTGAACAAGACTGCACTTTGCTATTTTCCTCACGCGGTTTGCAGATGCGCAGGAGGCGCGTGATCCATTAGCCAGCATTTTTCACCTCCACGCGGTTTTTTTTTTTCCAGGCGCTGTGCGTGATCCATCGTACATGTCAGTGAATGTTTGTTTCCTGCAGTTGTGAGAGAGGCACGAACTCTGCTGGTGGCGTAGGAAAGAAAGGCGGGAGGAGAAGTTTTTTTTGGCGTGGAGATCTGTTGCTGCGACCTGTTCGAGCTGAGCACGGCGCAAATCGTGCAGACCAGGAGCTCAGAGTTCCATTCTTCATTGTGTACTGCCTGAATCGTAGAGGAGAGTGCGTGTAGAGTGCGTAAGGAGAAGCCTCGGCACTTGCAGAAAGGCGGTCCACTTTGGAGGGCTTGGTATCGGACAAGTGCCAACTTGATCCAAATTTGAATACTCTATACCACAGACCTCTTGACAGCTACCAGTCCCATCTGTTTGTACACACTTGCAACCACATCGATACTTAGAGGAATTCAGTTGATGGTTCAACACCTCTTGCAAGATGAGCAGCAACACACATAGAATAAGTGGGAAGATGACAAGAGCCACATTTGTTTTCAAATTACGCTTCTGAAACGTGAGATTTTTTCTCAAGAGAGCGCTGGCCTGAGTGCCGAATTTGGCAGGGCCTCGGCTCCCCGTTCTTTGCCACTCCTCCCGTGGAAGAGGAGGGCCTTGCACGTGCGCGTTTTCGAGGTAATCTTGAGTCTACAATAGTCTCTTCTACACTACATCGAATGTCGAGTGTAGACAACTCGATTGAAAGCGTCAACAACACGGTCGCTTCAGCTGAAAGCCACAACATCAACTCGCCAGCCAGAGAACACCGTGGAGAAGCTCCTGAGAGCTCCGGGTTCTACTTTGCCTTGCTGAACGAGCTTAAAAATTGCGGCAATCTTGCATTCGACAAACTTGTTCGAGAAGGACTCCTTGAGTACTTTCTTTTCGACGTCAGCTGCCAAGCAAAGCGAGTACGGGAAGAATTAGAAGCCGGATACGACGCAGATTGTGACGACGAAGAAGAACGCCCTGCAAAGCGTCGCCGTCTCACAGCACGCGAATATTACGAGCATCTACGAGCAAGTCATTCTCGACAGTGAGTCCAAATTGTAATACCTTTTTCAAATAAATAAATATATTTTTTTATTACAATGTCTGCTCCGAAGTTACTCCTGTCTGATGCTCAGTTGCTCAAAGGGCCTAATTTTGCGGCCTGGAAAACAAAAATGAAGACAATCCTTCAGTTTGAAGGATTATGGGAGTGTCACAAGGTGCGTGCTGCTCCACACCCCGATGAACTAGTAAAATATGACATGGCTAGTGCTAAAGCCTTGATGCTGATAATGCTCAGTATCAGTGATGACGTGCAACCGCATGTTCGGAATGCGGAGAAACCCAAGGAGGCCTGGGACAAGTTGGCAACCATTTATGAAGCCAAAAATCAGACAAAGATTCTTCATCTTCAGTCGAAGCTGCACACCCTCTCTATGGGGTCTGACGAGAAAGTGGAGGAATTCCTGCGTCGCGTGGCTGAGTTGAGATCGGAGTTATTGGCGCTCGGTGAAACGGTAGACGATAAACTACTCGTCCCAATCACCTTGAGAGCACTCCCTTCTCAATTTCGAGTGTTTGTTACAACACTGAATGTGTCTAAACAAACAGTGACATTCGAAGAGCTTGTGAATTTGCTGCAGCAGGAAGAAGCTATCACTTCATCGAATGGGGAGACTCAGGACAAAGCCTTGTTCTCAAAGCCTAATCGTGGCCAGAAGAATCGGAAAGGTCCCCCAGAGAAGCCAAATCCAGCGCAATCCAAACAGAAAGATCAAAAGTCAAAGAGATGGTGTCACATTTGCAGAACCAATACTCACGACACTGATCACTGTTGGCACAACAGCCTGAAACAAGGGTCTTCAAGCCATACAAGCACATCCGGGCGCGAAGATTTTCAAAAGTCTAAACGACGTCCCCGCTGGAGAAAGCAAAAAGGACATCTTGCAGCCCAACAAGAGGATGATGAATCTGATGACGAGACATCAGAAGGAGCTCATTGTAGTAAGAATCTTGTACTCGTCTCTCAAACTTCTCAGCCCACGAAGAAAGTCTAGTTGATAGACTCTGGTGTAAGCAAGCATATGTCAGGTGACAAGAAGCTGTTTGATTCACTACGCAAAGAGCCAGCGGAGATCGAGTTCGGATAGCGGATGACAAAGAGTACATTGCGAAGGAATAGGGAATGTGACCATTCCTGGGGCCACAAAAATGTACACTTACAAAGGTACTATATGTTCCTGGCTTGACTAGCAATCTTTTGTCGATTACTCGGCTCTTGAATCATCACCTTAAAGTTGAATTTCTTGTTCAAAATGGCACTAAATCATGCTTAATCTCCCGACAAGTACGATTCTTGCTAAAGCCTTTGTAAAAGATAAGTTATTTGCTTTGAATCTTTGTTTCATCTTCTGCGCAGTAGCTTTATCTGCTTCAAACATAGAATCAACTGCCTTATGGCATTATAGATATGGACACTTGTCGGTCGGTTCACGTACGAGATGAGTTCAAAAGCAATGGTCCGTGGACTACCCAAATTGTCGAGTTCCTTGCCTATTTTCCCCTGGTTGTCTTGCGGGGAAAACAACATAGAGATCCGTTTCAAGCGAGCACCTTCATGCCAAGAAGTGTAATGCGGAGATAGTTCATACCGATCTGAGCGGCCCATTGCACTGCTTCGTTTTGGGATACAAATACTTCAAGTTGTTCGTGGATGACCACTCTCATGCAAGATGTGGGTATATTTCCTAAAAGCGAAAAGTGAGGCTCTTGACACTTTCAAAACTTCTATCATCGTGTTGTCAAAGAATCTGGACAACCACTTCTTCTACTCCGCTCAGATCGAGGGGGGGAATTCACATCAAAGAAGTTCTTGGCCTTCCTAAACCATCACGGCATTAAGCAGCACCTGACAGCTCCCTACACACCCCAGCAAAATGGCATTGTTGAGCGTCGCAATCGCACAGTGATGGAGATGGCTCGCTGCATGCTATCAACTGCAAAGCTAGGAGAACGCTATTGGGCTGAAGCAGTACAAACGGCTGTATATCTTCTCAACAGGGCACCAACAAAGATTCTACTGAACAAGACGCCAGAAGAGGTATGGAGTGGTAAAAAGCCATCAATTTCTCATTTGCGAGTATTTGGTTGCACAGCATACATGCATGTTCCAGCTCAGAAGAGAAAGAAGGTAGAGCCAAAAACACTCCCGTGTATCCTTCTTGGCTACAGTACTACCTCGAAGGCGTATCGTCTCATGGATCCTGAGACAAAGAAAGTATACGAAAGTCGGGATGTGGTTTGTGACGAGTCATCCTTTGACTCAATAGTATCAACAGAAGATCCACTTCCAAACACATCTCACCGATTAGTCTCTGAATCAGATGATGAGCTGGAGGAGACTACTCAGAGAAAAGAAATGCTACCAGGAGAACTATTTGTTGACCTTGGAGAACTGCAGAATGTGACTCCACATCAATCCTCACGGCAACGACACAGTTCTTCTCAAAAGCAGTCAAGTTCTCATCCGAAGTGGGTACAAAGAACTATCAAGGACTCAAATTTGCAACAACTCCCAGATACATCATCCGGAGTCAAAACAAGGAGTCAAACAAGAAATGAGGTAAACTTTGCACTCATGAGTTCACTGATGAATAGCTCCGAGCCAGACAATGTTCGTGAAGCACTCAGTCAAACTCAGTGGAAGGAAGCTATGGAAACAGAATATGACTCACTCATGAAAAATCGAGACATGGGAACTTGTTGATCTGCCTACAGGAAAGAAACCCATAGGCTGCAAATGGGTCTTCAAGACAAAATATAAGGCAGATGGATCCATCGACAAACATAAAGCACGACTTGTAGCCAAAGGATATGCTCAGAAAGAAGGCATCGACTATGAAGAAACCTTTGCACCCACTGCGAAGATGAAGACCATCAGGGTAGTTTGCGCACTTGCAGCACAGAAAGGATGGAGACTTCAGCAGATGGACGTCAAGAGTGCTTTCCTAAATGGTGATCTGAAAGAAGAAGTATACATGACCCAACCTGAAGGATTTGTTGATGAAAATCAGCCTAAAAAGGTATGTCGTCTCATCAAATCTCTTTACGGACTGAAACAAGCTCCCAGGGCATGGTATATCAAGATCAACGATCACCTTTTGCAGCATGGGTTCACTCGTAGTCCCTCAGATTCAAATCTGTATATAAAGAAGGTAGGCAAAGAAATTATCATTCTGGTTGTTTATGTAGATGATCTTGTGATCACTTTGGTAGTTCGAGAAGACCGGAGTTGATATTGTAAAGAATGATCTCAAAAGAACCTTCGACATGACAGATTTGGGGCTACTACATTACTGTCTTGGCTTGGAAATTTGGCAAAAGGAGCATCACATCTTTGTCTCCCAGAAAAAGTACGCCAAGACACTCCTGGAAAAGTATAGAATGTCTGATTGTAAACCTATATCCACTCCCATGGAAAAAGGCTTGCAACTTTCAAGATTCCAGGACTCACCTCAAGTAGATGCTACTCTCTACAGGCAATTGATTGGAGGGCTCATCTATTTGACATACACCAGACCAGATCTCTGCTATGCTGTCAGCTATCTTTCCAGGTTCATGCAAGAGCCAAAGAAATGTCACTGGAATGCAGCAAAGCATGTTTTGAGATATGTCCGAGGAACAACTAATTATGGTCTAGAATATAAAAAGAATGATCAATTCTTCCTACAGGGATATGTCGACTCGGACCATCTTTGGATCATTGATGATAGGAAGTCAACTACAGGATACATATTTCATCTCGGATCTGGACCAATCTCGTGGATAAGCAAGAAGCGAGAATGTTGTTTCTATCTCATCCAGAGGCGAGAATATCACGCCGCACGACGAGGAGCTGTGTGCGAAGTGATATGGATACGTCGCATTATGGATGACCTAGGAATTCCTGAAAAACAGTCACCTATTCTCTATTGCGACAATCAAAGTGTGTTGAAGCTCGTGCAGAATCCAGTCTTTCATGAACGAACAAAGCATATTGAAATTGACTGCCATTTCATTCGAGAGCACGTCTTGAACCATCAAATTCAGCTCGATCTTGTCCTCTTTCATCAAGCACAAGTTGCTGACATTCTCACTAAATCTCTTGGAAAAGTGAAATTTGAATCTTTCAGAGGTCACATTTGCAAGAATAATGTAATAAGGGGGGGAATGTTAGGATACGTTGTTTATTAGCTATAGGATACGTTGGTTATTTCTTAGTTGTCTATTCTTATCCTGTTATCACATTATTCTCTGCCACTTTTGTGGATCTTCCCAGCATTGTTAGGGAGTCAGTTTAGTTTCTTCTGTCCTATATAAACTGGACGTGTGCATTGTTATCATCAGAATAATATGAGATAAATCTATCTATCTCTTCTTATTTCTCTCTGTTGCTCTCGGATATCATAATGAAAATGATATGCAACATGGATTAAATAATGTCAAAGTGAATATGCCAATGAATTACACATAAAATCACTTAAGGTGAAGTGAATTAGATGATTCATTTAATTACTTGCCTTCAAGAGTACATAGGTGATACACACTATTATTAAAGTCTTCTATTACTTGGTACAGGCCTAACCACTTGGGTATGAACTTTATTCCTTCACTAGTCTTTTTGTTAATCCAACTATCAATTCTCCACACTAGATCACCTACATGTATTTCATGCTCGTATACTTTCTTGTTATATTGACGACATGTACTATTAGCATAAACACTATATCACTTGCTCAACTCTAAGTTGAGTTTAATCAAGGGTTTCTAGATGAACTAGTTATGCCTCTTGATGTACTTCTTCATCTAATATGCCTTGCAAAAAAATTATTTCACTAAATATGGACATATTCCAGTAAATTTGGATTCTAGTATTTCAAGTATTGGAAGAAATCCATCTCCATTTTTTCATATATTTGATTCCATTTTTTCTATACCGAATTCCATTATTACTATTATTGGAATCCATTAATAGCAATATTGGATTCCAATATTTTCATTATTGGATTTATTCTATTTCCAATTTCACTAATATTGGATTCCAATATTGCTACCATTAGATTCCAATTTGGATATTATTGGATTCGAATAAATGTATTATTGGATTCCAATTTCACCACTATTATAATCAAATTTATAAATCTTGATCTTTGGATTTTAGTTTCACTATTTTAGGATTTCTATTTTATTATTATTTTATTCCCCACATAAGCCTAACGACCGCTATCTTACATAAGCCTAGTAGTTGCTAACCTACATAAGCCCGGTGGTTGTAATAGCTTACATGATGAAACTAAATGCTCGGTGAAATAATCCTAGCAACATCAAAGTTACATCTACCTTACAGCCACTAAGTTACATAAGCCTTTCGGTTGCTACATTACATAAACAGAGGATAAGCCTAGCGGTCCTATTTTACATAAGCGTATGGAATGTTAAATTATATAATCCTAGAAACTTTTGTCTTACAAAAGTCTATAGGTTGTTAACTTACATAATCCTAGCTGATAATAATTTACACAATAGTATATTCTTCTATATGAAATAATCCTTGTGGTTGCTAAGTTACACTAGCCTACTAATAGCAAGTTTCATAAGCATACCCACCACTAAGCTATATAAGCCTAAGCGGCCGCTCGATTACATAAGCCTACTTGCCACAAATTTACATCAAGTGTGGTGGTTAAATTTGATGGCCACATATGCATGTAAAAAAATTAGATGATACCATAATTTTACAATATTACCCTTTTAAAAATAGAAAAATACTAGTTATTTAAATATTTGAAATTTATATTTTAAAAATATTTTTATGTATATTATATATTGATATAATTTTTATATAAATGTATGTAAAAATGACAAGTGATATTGTAAATATGTAAGTTACCTATGATAAAGTCAACTTCTTTTATGCTTTTCCATTATGTAAATCATAAAGAACAACAAAGAGTTAAGCATTACGTTAAACAAGTTGTTTTAAAAAAAGGATTTGAAAATGTGTTTCCATAGGAAATCAATTCCTTGGGGATAATTACATTGAAATTTACATAAGCATTCATCCCTAGTATGAATGTTATTAATTATTGTACTTGAATTTGTGTAAGGTATTTACGGATAGCTTCATGACCCTAATTTGATATTTTAATTTCATATCCTTTCCATATTTTGATCTCGAATCCATGCCTAGATGACTTTGTCTATATCAATATTTTATATGTCCCATGATTTTCACCAGCATTTACTTTTCTTTAAGCATTCGGGTACATTTATTTTTCTGTATTTACTTTTCTGTAGATTCTCGTCAGAATGTACCCTTATCTTTTAAAGCTTTGTGTGAACATCGTATTTTAGAATTCGTTCTAACTTTCCCTGTCCATATAATTACGTTATCATTAGCTTGTCTTACTAGTATCATATTCTCAACATTCACATCTATGAATGGGTTGAATTCCTCTCGAGGTCTATCAAAAATACACCCAACATATATATCATTATTTAAAATAACAATTTGAGTATAGTAGTTATCCATATTAAGATGTGGTGCACCCACTATTTGATTATACATTGCACTATCCTAAATTTTTTTGGAAAAATAAAATATCTTGGAAAAGAAGTTTCTCTTTGTGATTGAAACATGGGAGAAATTTTCTTGCCATATGTAGCTGATATTTGATAGAGATGTTGAAGGAAGGTCCATAATTAAAAGAACCTCATTATAATTTTGTAGGATGCAATAAAAACTATAACATGCAAGCAACAATATCATTGTTACTTTAGTAACATCTTGTCCCACTAAACAAGACATGTGTGGGGATATATAAGAATTACTCTCCACTATTCGGATATCATTAAAATAGTTGCATGCAGTGTTTGAAATTTGTTTTTGTTTTCATGTATTTCCATTTACTTCCCTCCTCTTGCCATTAATCTAAGATTTTTTGTATCCATAATAGGTGCTTTTTGGGATTCCATGGGATCTATACCATGCATTATGACATACATCCGTTCCATGTAAATTCAATTTATCTATAATATGCTCAAAATTTTTACCTTGATCACAAATGCTAACATTTGTAGTGAATTTATTAAGTACGAGTGTTTTTGAAGAGGTTCATTCATACCAAGAATTAAATTCCCACCTTTGTGATTGAAAGTGCTTAGAGATAGATTGGAGATACATACTTACTTATAGAAAAAAATCTTGAATTCGTAAAGAAATTTTTCTCTTGTTTTTCATTCAGTTTCCCTTGCCATTTGTGTACTAGATGGAGTAGAATTTACCTTCTGGAGTTTGTAGGAGTTGTAAGGTATTTTAATCAAGTTTTTATTACTACTAGATATAGAGAATTCATATGAATTTGGATATACCGTTAAGGAAATGGATCTTCAAATTTAGTCTACATTTTTATTGACAACTCTTCTATAACTTCTTTTAGCCTTACTTCCATAATGGAACCATATTGATGGGCCAACTAGATGGCAAGCCTTTAGATGATAGATCCTTCGATATGGATCAACCCTTGCAAAAAGGCCTAATTAAATTACCAAAATGCACCCCAAATGTATTGCCATCTAATTTTTAAACTCGCACCATGTCTCCTTCAAAGAGATTTGTAATTTTTGCTTCAGTAACAAATGTGTGTTATTTTGAAAAAATATGTATCAAATTGGAAGTAAACCCCTTAAACTTCAAGAAGAAGTCAATTTTTGATCCGGAGGTTGTTTCTTGGAGTTCAAAATTTCCATTTACGTGAAGTGTAGTTCTTTTTCTAGATAAACTAGGTTTTAGATTAGAAAGACAAGTTTACTATTGTGTTGTATACTTGGATAGAAATAATTGCATGTAGCTATGATATTATCCACAAAAACACCAAACCGTGTTGGTCCTAAAAATTCTCCCAAAATCCCATGTTTCTCTTGTACTGTGGATATAAACCCTTTAGTTATTTCACCTTCTTCTGAGCACACTTATGTTTTAACACCACGTATGTTATAGAAAAATCATCCCTATATTTAGGAGTTGTGAAACAATGGATATAAATGTTAGAATTCAAACCCTCATCCTCATTAAATGTATCCTATGAGTCACTTCTCATGATGTTATGAAGAACTATCACCCCCACATGTGAAACTTTTGAAATAACATGGTTAATTATTTTCTTCCTTTCTCATGGGATAAAGTATCCCTTGTTTTAAATTTCTTCTAGGGTTTCAAAATCATCAATTGTGTATGGAAGTCTTTCTCTACCATTGAATATAATAATTATTGTGACAAAAAATAAGCTAGACCCCACATGTCTTCAATGGAGGGTATCTTTGGATTGATAAACTAGTCCCTCTGCAATTTTCACACCTTTGGATAGTAAATCCACATGTGTTCCCTCTTCAAAAAAAAAGTTCATTTTCAACTGTATCTACAAATAAAAATATTAAATTATTACTAAGGACACTTAAATATTTAACGTTAGTATGGATAATTGAAATCACAATGAGAAAAGAAAAATATATATCTTGTATGAACATATTTAAAACATCATTTAATCCAAATCTTTGAACATATAACAAATTGTATTACACCCTTAGATCCCGCTATTGTGTGTATATTTTTATCCATAAAACACATAGTGTAGGGGAAAGGAGCCAATGATCATGAATCTAAATGTAGGAGGTTGTTAGAGTTACATAACTATCATATTTTTTATTAAAAAATACCTTTTAAAAGATTAAGATTTTTTTAATGCACATATTTTCTTTTGTGGATTTAAATTTTGTTGAAAAAGTATTTTTAAGGGATTTAAAATAGGTACTTTTTAGTAAAAATAAAATTAATATTATCCCTTACTTGTGAATAAAATCACATTTTGGGATGGCTGATGTGTCACCTTTTATTGCCTAAATTGTACATTTGAATTGATTTTACATATTTTATTGGTTACCTTTTTCTAAATTTTAAGTATAAATGTTGACTTTGATTTTTACAACTAGTGGTAATATACTTCACATTACCACTCTCATTCATTGGCTTCTACACAGTCATTAGTTTCTTTCCCTATGGCTTTCAAAATTTATATAGCCTAGCAACCAATGTTACTTAATTTGTTTTGCTATACGCTAAAATTCAAATATTGACTAGAATGAGAGGTCAAATGTTGGTCATCACACTTAAATGTGTGAGTGAGCACATTTCCAAGTTCAAAAACTCACACTTGGATGGGCCAGTGATCGCTCATCATAGTGTGAGAGATTTGTGTCCTCAGACATAGCCTACGTAGTTTGATTAGACACATGTTGAAGTGTGATACATCAAATGCAGAAGTGTAATCCATCGCATGATGAAGTACAAGAATTTTCATGATGAAGTGCGAGCATTTAAACTTGGAATATGATCAAGTAACATATTGAACAACTATCACTAACATTTTCACCTATCATTCGAGTCAAAATGTTTCTAGCCTAGCATTCTCTTGGACTTAAATTTAGGGCCATTAATATTGTGTCAAATTAAATCATTCATGCATTTAATTCTCTAATTGTATATCTATGTTTATTTTATGGTATAAAGTTCAAGTTTAGTCTTTATTTGATTAACGATGGTGGTATATGCTTTGATTCAATTATGTCTATTAATTTTTTCTAAGTTTTTTATATCATAAGTAATATTTTAACAATATAAGTTTATTTTTAATAATTGTGTATAATATTGAGTACAAGTAACCCATGCTATGTAGTTTATTATTAATAATTGTCAATAATAAAGGCACAATTTCAATTTAATACATGTGCGTCAAATTTAAGATTCATACCATGTTGAATTTTAGTTTTCATACATTAAAAATTATGTTGTAAAAACGTTATCCTAATTCTTTACAATAACAATTACACCTTTTTGTAAGGTCAAATGTTACCTAATTAATATTGCATTTCCCTAAACATTTAATGGCCATTAAACTGTATAATGTAAAATTCACTACTTGAGAGTATTTTTTTATTTTTCTCGTACTACATTTAATGTGAAGTGGTAAAATATAAATTTCAATTGAATATGTGAGACATCAATTGAACCACATATCATTGGAATCATAGTCAAAGTATGGAATACTTATATACTTACTATGTGATTTAAGGATGATAACATTGACAATGAGCATTGTGTTCTTTTTGATGATAATTTTTGCATGTGGCATATATGGTTAATATTGTGGTTCCCCCAACATTATACTGAATAATGTAAAGTTTGCACGATATTTGAAATATGTGCATCATTTGATAGCCATTAATTAGCCATTAAATATAAATAAAATTAATGACAAATGCGTGTCTTTTGTAATTTGTGCACTGAAGAAAGTGGTGGTTGGAAGTGTCGATTCCATGTAATTATAGATTGTCATTTATTAGTATATTTCAAGGACACTTAAATTTGTGAAGCTTTTGGTGAGAACATTGGTATAAGGGAAAAATATGTAAGCATAATAATTCATTGGAAAATATGATCAAAATTTGATTTCCAAAATTGTGAGCATAGTTTGTTTTCATGAAGGCGTAAAAAATTGGTAGGCATTCCAACCTTTTCTCCTTCCAAATTTTTGAAATTTTACGAATGTATAATTTTCTATAGCCTTTTCAATGAAACCCTATTTTTTCGCTTCCAATAGTCAAATCTATTTATTATTTAATGCTCTATGAAAAAAATTCTCAACTAATTGTGTTTGAAATTGTTTTTTTATTCTATCTTCCGATCCCTAAATTATTTTCTAAATATGTGTGTGCCTTGCTTGTAAGTAATGTAAAACATGTTATGGGTATTTTTCACAAGAAGAATGAGAAATGGTTCGTACAATACCTAACATGTACATCAATGATTACCGGAAGTGAAAAAATGGGTGTTGGTGAAAAGGCTGAGGAAAATAGATTTTGTTCAGTTAGGGATGTTATTTATTTAGGGATTTTGGACTGCTAGCTACCGGTTTCTCTAGACATTTTTTTATAAATTAAATTGTGGTAATGAAATAGTGATATTAATTTCCAATAGATGAAATAGTAATACTAACACAAATAATTGTTTTCTTGTTTAGAATAATTGTTTGATTATATAAGGAAATTTTTGGAAATAAAATTTTATTAAAAACATATATGTGACTGTTAAAGAAAAAATGAAAAGACTTCCATCTGTGTAGGTTCCTCTTTGAAAAATAGTGAATCAGGTAATTATAAAACCTACTATTTCAGAAGTTAGGATAAACAAAATTTTGAATAATGTTTCACTTAATTGGTAGTTCTTGAAAGACATATACATCAATTAGAGATTAAATTGTAGGCTCTAGTTGTTTTAGTTAAATAAGATAATGATATATCAACACCAAAACTATAAGATTTCATGGCTTATCTTTCTTAATGTGATAACCAACATATGGAAATAGGGAGATGTAATATCTTGGGAAATTGTGTATTTTAATGATAAGGGAGATTATACATAGGGTTCGAGTCGGTATGTTCATACAAACACTACAAAGAGTGTGCTCATTATGTTAATTACAATTATACCATGGCTTTTGAGAATTCATTTACTAACTAAATATAGATCACCATTGCTTTTGAGATTTCATTTTTCATTAAAATTTTGAATTTTAATATTACTTTCAATAACTTATAGTAAATAGTATGATAACTACATAAGATTTGATCCCTCTCAAGGGTATTTAGTGCAGCACTTGGCTCTTAAAGGGATAGTCCAACCAATATAGGATAATTATCAATAAGTAAAGAGAGGTATAACAATTTGTGGAACAAACTAATCAAAGCTAAGTAAAGTGTTGACCCCTGAAGAAAACATGTAATATAATTCTTTACTCAGTTAAATAATAGATATCTACTGAATGATGCCTAGAAAACACTAAGTTCAAAATATTTTATCGATGTTGATCATAGTGACCACTAAGTATGTAAATGATTTGTTGTGACTCACTTTAGATACCGATAGGAACATAATTTCATATGTTTTGACCCCTTTATAATGGATTTTTTTTTATGCTCTTTTCTAATTACATTGATATTTTTCTTAGCAACGATGCCTAGCACCCACTAAGCTCAAAATATTCTAAATTTTTCTCATTGCATTAAAAATTTAGTGTTAATGAAGCCTAGTGATAACTTAGATTTAAATATTTTGTTGTAGCACATATTAGCGATTGCTAGGAACAAAATTATGTATGTTGTGACCCTTAGATAGTGCTATTATTCATTCATTCACTCGTTGCTTTCATAGACAATTGAACTTAAGTTAATCTTAGGACGACTAATTTAATTAAATTTATAAAGTTATTTTTGAAATTACTTTAGTGGGTGGAAGCATATGTAAATTGTGATATTGAATTACCTCAAAGATTATAAAATTATAACTAATTATTTATAGACGTATACATGATCCTGCAACGAGCTAATCAAACCTAAGTAAAGGTTGATCCCTTAAGAATACATGTATTAAAAATATTTTCTCAAGTCAATAGTATATTTCCATTTAATGGTGTTTAGGTAACACAAAGTTCAAATTATTTCTCAAGGTGGATGTTATTTACAAATAAGATTTATATATTTTCTTAATAATGCATTAGTATTTTTCCTATTAATGATGCCTAGCGACCACTAAGCTATAGGTATATTGTTGTGGTTGATCATACTAACAAGTAGGATAAGAAGTACGTATTTATTTGTTAATTATTTTTACACACTATTAAGTTCTAAAAATATGTTGTGGCTGACCCTACTTGACTGATAGGATTAGAAACAATTATTTCTCTACCCCCCAGTACCGCTAGGATTGGCTTTCTTTTTCTCATTGCAATAATAGTTGTGCCTTAAAATAAGACTAGATACGAAGAAGCTATAAATAATTCATCATGGTTGACATTAGTGACCACTAAGATAAACAATACATATATCTTGAATGCCCACCAAAGGCAAAGATTGGATAAATTTTGCTCATTCTAATAATAGTTGTCCCATGAATAATGCATATACACAACCAATCCCTAAATATTTCATTATGTCTAAACTTATCGACCGATAGGATTGGAACTATGTAAGTATTGAAGACTCGAGAGTGCTTGTATTGAAAAAAATTCCTCATTGAATTAATTTTTTTTGGAGTGATGATTAGGGAATGCCATGGTTAAAACTACGTATATCTTGACCCCTCGGTGGTGAACATATAACCATGATTTACTAATTCCATTAATAGTATGTTAAGGATTCTTAGCAATGAGAAGTATACATGATCCTGCAATGAACTAATCAGACCTAAGTAAAGGTTGATTCCTTAATAATACATGTATTACAACAATTTTATCAAGTCAATAATAGATTTATATTGAATGGTGTTTAGCTAACACTATTTTAAATATATTTTTCAAGGAAAATGTTATTGAGTACTAATATTTATATATTTTCTTGGTAATGCATTAGTAGTTCTCCGTTAATTATGTCAAACAATTTCTAAGTTATACGTATATCGATGTGTCTCGATCGCAATAACGAGATAGGATAAGAATTACTTATTTATTTGTTAATCATACCGATAGACCATTAAGCTTACAAATATTTTCTACAACTGACCTAGAGAAATCTAAGATCAAAACTAGTTATGTTTGTACCCATCACTAGTGAAAGGAAATGAGTTCTTTTACTCATTGCAATAATAGGTGTTTTTAAATAAGCCTAGATAATGACGAAGCTATAAATAATTCATTATGGGTGAACTTAGCGACACTAAAATCAACACTACGTATATCTTGACCACCCACAAGTGTAAATATTGGAGAAAATTTTCTCCTTCTAATAATAGTTGTCCTATGAATAGTGCATACATACAACCATTCTCTAAATATTTTATTATGGCTGAACATAGTTTGTTAGGATCTGAAATATATAAGTCGTGAAACCTTAAGAGTGCTTGTATTTAGATATTTTTCTCATAGAATTAATAGTTTTTGTTGGAGTGATGCTTAGCGAACACCATGGTTAAAAATATTTATATCTAGACCGATGAATGGTACATGTACAACCATTCTTTTCTCATTTAGATTGATAGTAAGTATGTTAATGATTATTAGTAACAATACATATACATGATCATGCAATGAACTAATCAGACCTAAGGAAAGGTTTATCCCTTAATAATACACGTATTACAAATATTTTCTCAAGTCAATAATATATGTCCATTTAATGGTGTCTGGGTAACATTAAGCCTAAAATATTTTTTCAAGTTAGATGTTATTATCGCTAAGATTTATATATTTTCCTGTTAATGAATTATTAGTTTTCCTTTTAATAATGCCTATGAACCACTATAATATAGATATATCATTGTGTTTAATCGTAGCAATGTCTAGGATAAGAAGTACGTAATTATTTGTTAATGATTCTTATACACCATCAACCTCTAAAAATATGTTTTAGTTGACCTAGCGAATGCTAGGACATGAAATAATTATGTTTGTACCCCTCAAGATCGTAAGGATTGGCATTATTTTGATCATTGTAATAATTGTTGTGCTCGAAATAAGCCTAGTTACGAAGAAGGTCTAAAAAATTCTTTATGGCTGAAATTAGTGACCGCTAAGATCAACACTACGTATCTCTTGACCCCCATTAGTGTAAATATTGGAGAAATTTTGATCATTTTAATAATATGTGTCATGTGAATAATGCATAGATACGACCAATCTCTAAAAAAATTCACTGAACTTACCATTTGTTAGGATCTGAAATATGTAAGTTTTGAAGTGTCAAGAGTGCTTGTATTGATAGAATTTTCTCATTGCATAATTAAATTTTACTAGATTGAAACCTAGTTAATTCCATGGTTAAAACTACATATAAATTGACCCCTTAGTGGTGCATGTACAATCATACTTTTCTCATTCCATTAATAATAATTCTGTGAATGATGCCTAGCTACCGCTAATCTCTCAATATTTAGTAATGGCTGACCTTAGCGACCAATTGGATCAACACTTATTTCATTTATTTGGAAATTATTATTTAATATTATATAATATTAATAATTATGGACATATGGATGTTCTTGTAAATTCATTTAGCTCATCTATCTCAATAATTATTTTTGTTGATCATGTATGCAACGTTTTTGTCCCTTTAATTTTTCAACATGGTGGGAGAGCTGGTAATGTCAATGGTAGATACTTATTTATATTCCAATGAGGACGGTTAAGAAATAAGAGATACCATGTTCGATCTAGCTTCCTTACATGATGAATTTCAGCATTAATCAACTCTATTGTCCACAATATAGGATGAAAGTGTTGATGTTTATTCCATAGAAAAAAGGGTAAAGCAGAAGATTAGGAGCTATGGTTCCAAGATATAAGAGCTATAAAAATTACCGCTAAACCAAAGGTGCTTCCATTTCTAGAAGTGATCACTTCCTATCTACTTCATGCCAAGTCCAAGGATTTTTCATTATTTTCTAAATCATGGAAAAATAGAATAGGTTTTTTTTTGTTGGGAATGCATACAAAATTTATTATAAACTTCCAGATTCGGACTCCATGTACAACTCAAAAACAGTCAAGTCCTAGATGGCCCAAAGGAGAGTAAGAGATGTTTTGTAGAGTTGGGCATTTGACCCATTAGATAATATGGATGATTCTAATCTTCCTGATATCCTTATTAAAAGGTTTAGACCAGGAGTTCGTATTAGCATGGCCCTCATGAATAGGATATATGGAAATTCATCAATCTCTAAGGTGGATGTTTCTTGGATCCTGTTACTTTCTTTTATTATTGATGATAGCAAGATTCCCTCCTTAGGGAAAGTGCTCTGTGTCAATTTAGTGAGACAAAGAAATAATTTCGTCGACAATCAAAAATCATTTTACATGGCTTCCTATCTTCTCGATGTTATCTATGGTGTTCTTGAATGTTTGGATTTTTTAAATATTGTATCTTTTAAGCCCTTTTAATGTAAATGATAAATATTAAAAATTGTATGCCCACCATTTTAGATTACATATTAAATATATATGCACTTACTTGTATCCTGTTATCTACCTACAATTAAGTGAAACAATGACACCGAGAATATCTGATTCCATCCTCACTTCCATAAGGAAAATGTGAGCCATATTCTTCTATCTAGAATATACAGATTATAATGATCGAGGGTTCCTTACACCTCTTTTTAGTTGCAATATTATGGTCCATAAAAATTGCTAGAACAAGAGGTTGCACATCAGATTTGTAATGGTATTTTATGAAAGTGCAAGGAGAAGAAACTTTAAACACATCCCCCTCCTAGTCTATGCGGGATGAAATTTTTTTAATAGTGGCCCAATTTGAAGTCTTCTTTAGCCCATTTAAATTCATTTCATCTCCCCAAACACCATTTAAGGCAATATGATAAAATGTAAAGGGTTTACCAACACCTTAATTCACATAAAAGAGAGTTAAATATACCATATGCTCGCATGGATGGTGATAATGATTTGGGTATGGATTACCCAAACACAAGATAGCCTTGTTAAGGAGAATATGAATGAGATAGGGGTAGTTACACCTCGAGAGAAATTATTAAAAATGAGGCTACGAAGAGAAAGGCATCTTTGTATTTAGAACATTCAAAAAATGCATATGCTCCTTATCTCCACCAAATGTATGCAAACTGAAATTTCAGCTAGTGCAACATGAGTGCAACTATGTCAATATTCTCCCTCCACTTCACATTTAATGAGAAAAAATTGTGTAGAGAAATAAGTAATTTCCCACTAAAAACATTAAGATTGGGAGGCACAACAAGATAATTTAGTATATATTGAATTCAATCTAAGGATGGGAACCTTCAAAAGAGTAACCAAAAAGAAGATGTCAACAAAGAAAGCCATTTTTTAGGATGAAACTTTAGAAGACCTCTTAACTTCTATAAAGAAAAGGAAAGCCAAAGGCTTCCAAGTGGTGCAATATGAGGAAGATCTAGAATCCTTGATAAGGGATACATCTAAAGTAACCATAAAAGTAGTGAGAGGAGTACGTGCTATAAATAAAGATCTTGAAACTCAATTAAAGGCCATAGTTCCTCCCGTCACCATATCTAATGTAGAATAGGCATTGCATGGATTGTACAATAATATACATAAATGCATTAGTACAAAGGAATAGGAAGAACCATTATGTAAAAAGAACGAAAAAATCATTACAACAATGACATAGTTGTTGAAAACATTAATATAGATGGGGCATGACATTGAAAAAGGAATTTTTAAATATCCTTCAATTATGACCATGGATGATATTGGTATATGTCAGACATATGCTAATTATATGAAGGAAATACTAAGGGAATGGAATGAACAGGTAAGAAGACTTTCTTTCTAGTTTGATGACATTATTTCTAGAGGAAATCATATTTTCATAGAATCTTGATCATGGAAGTATTTAACGGAAACCATGAATTGGTTTTCGATGAAGAGTTCACGACATCACTTAAGCAATTATTGGTTAATTTTCAAAGGAGAATAATTGAGGTGAACAAAGGAGAAACTTCACATGTCATTGATATTGTTTCCAAAACAAGGGAAAAATACAAAAAAATAGAGACTCTAAAGGAAATTTCCAAAAAATCAATTGGTAGTCAAAAGGATTTTCTTGACAAGTCTATTGTGCTATATAGAAGCCTAATTTTTGACGTGGGAAAGATAACCAAATATTCTCATATTTGTAAAAATATATTGAGGAGGCACAAAAATGAGATGATTAAACATATAATGAGAGCAACAAACCCAAGAAGAAATTGTGCCCACAGACTCAGATCAACAACAACCCATAATTAAGGAATAACCATAGTGAATCATAAATTGTAGCATATCGAGATAGATAGGTAAGCAACGTAATATGAATGACATGTTAATATATGAATACTTATAATTGATTAAATGTTCGTGTATATATTCAAAATGCCATATTTACCTAAACATGAATTTGTTTTTTTGATATGCTAAAATCTAAATATGTTGTTGTGGAATAAACTAGCAAACACTTTGCTCAAATATCAATAAATGAGTACCAATCGCTAAGTTCACAATATATTACATGTTATCTGTTAAATCATAGTGACACAAAATTTTTAAATAATATGTTGCAACATAAGCTAGAAAATGCAAAGAAAAAAATTCATTCCTAGTGGTTTAAAACTTCAAGATATCTATTATTAAGAGCCGATTGCTAAGCTTGGAAATTGTTTTTGAGGCATAACCTATCATCCGCTAAGCTCGCAATATCTTACTTGTTTGACTTTAAATTCCAGCAAAAAAATATTCAAATAATATGTTGTAACATAAGCTAGCAGACGTTAAGATAAAAATTTCATTTCTTTGTCTTGTTAAATGCCCAAGACATCTACGCTCAAAATATTTTGTTGTGGAAGCACCTAGATGATGTGTAGCTTAAAATTTTTTAACTTGATTTTGTTAAAGCATAGCGCATGAAACAACTTGAAAAAATTATGAGTATGAATTTTCTAGTGGATGCTGGGCCTACTAGAATATGAATTTATTATGTTAAATCGTTACTTAAATTATTACATCGTTGTAAAGTCTAGTCACTTCTACACTCAAATAAATTTCATTTAAAATGTTAAATCTAGATGAAATATTTGTTTTAAATATTATGTTGTTGTGACAAGACGTAGCGACTACTAATTTCGTACTACCTTAATTTAATTTTAGAAATCCTAGTAACCACTAAGCTCTAAATAATATGTTGTGGAAATATGTAGCAGAAGCTAGTCTAAAACTATCTTTCTTTAATTTGTTAAATCTTAATGACCACTATGTTCTAACTATTATGATGTAGCAGGGTCTTAGATGTGTAAAACTTCAAGATATTTGTTATTGAGTACTGATCGCTAAGCTCAGAAAATGTTTTCATTTCATCATAGAGATAACATATCTTTAAATAATATATTGCAACATAAGCTAGCAGACGTTACACTAAAAATTTCATTCTTTGTCTTATTACATGCTAGAGACATCTAAGCTCAAAATATTCTATTGTGAAAGCACCTAGGTGCCAAGAATCTAAAAATATGTTCATTTGATTTGTTAAAGAATACTGTCAATAACATCCAAATATTATGATTAAGCTTATCCTAGTGGTTGTTAGGCTCAAAGAATCTTAATATGATGTGTTAAATCCTTACGACCGCTATGTTGAAAATATTATGCGTTAATTCGTAACAAACACTAAGCTTAAACTATTATATCAAATATGTTGTAAAAAATAGCGGTCGTGAAGCTCAAATTAATTTCATCAAATATTTAAATGCTATCAAAACATTTTCTCTAAATAGTATGCTATGGCGGTGCGTAACGACCGCTAATTTCATACTACCTTGATTTAATTTGTTAAATCCTAGGGACCGCTAAGCTCCAAATATTATGTTACGGAAATACATAGTGGATTCTAGGCTCGAAATATATTTCTTTATTTTTTTAAATATTAACGAATCCTATGTGTTTGTGCTCATTTTGATCTCGCACCATTTGCCCTAAATTTTCCCTTTGATCTACATGTTCGAAATGATTTATCTCTCGAATGGTTGAAGTGAGGATTTTACCTCTGTTTGCATGCCATGATTTGTTTGCAAAATCCTTTGTCATGCCCTATCTTGAAGAAGTCTCCAAGTTTCCCCCTTCTTTGCCCTAATTTCTTCAAATCCGCAGGCTCTGCCGATTTTACCTATTTTCCCTAATCGTGGTTTCTCAAAAATGATCAATTTATACTGGTATGCCTTTGAAAATATATTCCCATGGTTGAATAATTCTTGGAACCATGATTCAATTGGTTATGTTTGAAAATTTTCCATCCTTAACAAAAAGTCGATTCGGACATGAAGAGTGAATTTCTATGTTTTGATGGTCTAACGGACATCTTTGGCCCGTCAAATTCTTCCTCAGCATACGGTAGATACGTGGCCATATTTTATTGGTCAAGGGATGGTGGGAAAATGTTTTAACTTATCACTTTTTCTTTTATGGCAAAAGGGCAATTTTGATCCCATGGCTTCACGTTGTTCTGATTGGTTATAATGATGATTATGTGTCTTCTTTTGATTGGCTGATGCATGGCAGATTTATCTTGTGAACTTGTTCTTTTTGGATACTTTAGAAAAAAATTGAATTCACCTTGTGGCCCTCACCAAGTTCGATTGGCTAAATTCAAGTGACAGAGAAAATTTCTTATTTTTTCTTAAAAATGTACATGTGTCACATCTTTGAGAAATTGAGGAAGGGAGGGTCCTTTTTGTGCTTTAAGACACTATGGTCAAAAGGATAGAAATGAAAAGAAATGCTTAAGGACCACAAAAATTTAGAAAGGGATAGGTGGAAGCTTATTGATCAAGGATGGAAGGGAGGATTGTCGGCGTACTTTGAAGAATTTTTTATTTATTTGGTAAAAATAGTAAAGTTTCAAAGTGAAACATGACCCCACAATGAAGTGAAAAGAACATGTGGTAGGTTTAAATGATCAAAGGCGGGAAAGCGGACCGGTGGAAGTTTTTGTGGTTTTTGGCTTTGAAAAAGGTTTAAGGATGTGAATTGAATTGCAACACCGCATCAAATTAGGGAACGCCACATGTCGATTTGAAAAGTAAAAGCAAGGGCGTGGGGCTTTGGAAGAGTTTTGAAATTTTAATTTAGATCTTGTAAAAAGATAATGTATGAAAATGAAACATGGTTCTCGCATCCAATCAGAGAGAGACAAGTGTCATGTGCACATCAAAAGTGGGAATGTGGGTTTTCACAAGATTCTCGTGTTTTTTTCTTAATTTTGGAGTTAAAGTTATAAGTTAAAGCACGGCCCCACCAAGAACTAGTTGAAAACATGCTTTGAAAGGTCAATGTGGGGAGACAGAGCACCGAGAGAGTTTTGAGGTTTTTTCCCTTTTGTGAAAGAGAGTTAAAGTTTTGAATCAAGCCGCGGCTCCACATCAAATCTGAAAGGGACACGTCACCTTTCAAAATTCAAAAGGGGAACATGGGATTCCAGTGAGTTTTGAAACTTGTAAATTTTTTTGAAATGGGAATAAGGTATAAAAGATAATCATGGCCTCGTAGCGAATCATAGAAGGGCGAAGGTAAGGTCATAGGCAGAGGTACGGTCCCACAGAGAAAATGTGCTAATTTTTCCTTTTTGGAAAAATGTGTATAAAGTGTATGAAATGAAGCGTGCTCCTACTGGGACCCACATCGAGAAGATAAATGCGGGAATGCGAAGCTCAAGAAAATTTGAAATTTTTCCTTTTTCCAAAAGGGAGGTAAAGTTGTAGAATCGAGCCACGATTCCTCTGGGACCCTCTTTGGGACATGTGTCAAGCCTTTTCAAAGGGCGGGGAGCAGAGGAATGTGTCAAAATTTTCCATCTTTCCAAAATTTATAAAATATTAAAAGGTGCCCCGAGGCCCGTTTCCAATAATATTCTTCCACGTGACTAGATCTAATTAAAAGTTGTGAAAAGTGGCCCCAATCTTGTTTCAAATAAAATTTCTCCATGTGGAGGGCTCATATTAAATGTTTAAGGGTAAGATCGATGGTAACTATGTATTTCAATTGATTATGATGCCATTGGATCTCTAGGATGTTTGGAGATGCAATTTTTGCATCATTATTTATCAAATTTTTGGAAAATTTCTATCAGTTTGGTTTGCAAAGATCAATGGAATCAATTTGGGAGCTCAATTTGTAAATCGAGGCACTTTGAAGTAGATTTTGGTTGGGATCGTGTAAAAATGTAAAATGCTAGATCCTGAAGTTACGAAATAAAATTTCAAAAGGGAAAAGATGAAATGATGAAGAAAAAGCATGCTTCATGAAAGAAGGATCAAAAACGTGCTCCCAGTTGAAACTATGATGCAAAATTGTGTAATGATTCATCTTTTTGAAACACCTGGCAACTTTGTTGCAAATCATTAAATGCCCCTTTCTAAAAATTGTGATGGAATTTTTAACAAAATTGATGCTTAAGATATTATTTTCTTGGGAGATAAGTCTTGGATGTAATAGAATACTATATAATGCATTTTTTTGGACATGCGAATGGTTGGAAGTTGAAAATCACGAGAAAATTTTGAGAAAATCTCGTCTTTAGAGAAACCGTCTAAAGAACTTGTTTAATTTCTTCTTTGTTAGATTTTCATTCATGTTGAGTTGGTTACAAGTGTATAACCATAAAAAATCCTTGAGATTGTTCGAAAATTTTCCCGTGGATGAATCTAATGATTTTGAGTTAGTCTATGTTATTTTTGAGAAATATTGTGTCTGCTATCATTTTTGAATGTCTGCAAATAGTTTTTCTTGTTCTTGTTGCAATCTTGCATTAAAATCTTTAGGAATCACATAGATCTCATCCTTTTGATTGTTTAGTGGCATTTACAATTTCATTTATCAGAAGATCCTTCATCTGGCAATGAAATAAGCAATTTAAAATCACTTTACCTTCATCTATTTACAGAGATTGTTTGTAAGTCTTTGGGTGTACCTTAGGCGTGATTGATCAGAGATTTTGATGTTTAATTCAGTCTTCTAACTTGAGCCTTTGTGTTGGATTCTCAAAGATTTTGTTTAAACGTCCAAATTTGGGCCTCCATTGATGCACACCTTCTGGTTGAAGCAACATTCTAGCTATTTTGAAGCATTTTGTCTAATAGTTATTCAAATATTGTAAAGGTTGTCAAAGATCTGGCATAGTCAAGTTTTTCTTACTTAATCTCCTACCAAAAATTATTCAAAACAACCAATCCTACCCACACTACCCTTGTTTTTCCATGTATACCAATAAAAGAACAAAATCCATTTGCTAAAGTATGCGAGAACAATCAGGATTTCAAAATGACTTTTGTAACCTTAGCCTTGTGTTGAAAATATCTCCATATTCTGGAAGTGACAACTTGTGAGAGTCATATTTGGTGTGTTGATCATATTTTCCCGAGGTTCTCCTTATAAAATTTGTGCAATAGAAGGATTTACTAGTATTCTTCACTAACAAGAGGTTACAAAATAGGTTCTCTTACCTTGGTTGAAAGGCACAACCTAAAATAGTTAGGATAAGATCAAATCCTTTTAAGGTGCTACCCACTTCTCCAATGCATGAGTGTTGAAAAGTTATATAAATTACTTCCTCGGATACAAAATGACATACACAATAATTTATTTGTCTCTAAGTGTCTCATTTAATCTTTGATGCTTGGTTCTTGGAGAAGTATTAAATCTAGGTATCAACACGCTTGTGGCACCGTTGCAGGAATATTTGAAGAATTTAAATTTTTCCAAACCCTAGTAATGTTTCTTGCAGTTCTATGTGCAAATATGTTTTGTAAACATCATTCTATGATCAAATATGTAAGGATTGAACAAATTTATAAGTTTTGTGTGTAGTATTCCAAATTTTCCAGTAGTTATTATACTAAGTTTTCCTCACCATTGATAAATTTGGGTGAAGGAAGGTTTTATTTGTAAAGTTTTGCATGATTTTTAGTGCTGACAGACATTTGAAAGATTATTTTAGTGTATTTGCACAACTAGGGTGAAAATCCTTAGTGGAAACTCCATGTGTATTTATTTTGGATATGTTTCAAAGTGTATTGACCTCTTTCATTATGAATTTGTTACTAATCTTTGCAAATATGGAAGGAAGAAGATCTTTCTTTGTTAAGGACCCTGCTAGAAGGTTGTTTCAGAGCTAGGAAAATCAAATTCTGAAGGAAGAATAATTTGTAAAGTGGTTGGAGATCGAAATCAGGAAAAGAGGTATACATTGGTGGCCCGATCAGCATGTGATTGAAGATTGCAGCTCTTCCTCGATGATTCTGAATCAGGTAGTCTTTTTATAGATTTGAATTCTCCATCTTGTGAGGAGTCTTTTTATAGAGTTGAATTCTCCATCTTGTGAGGGTTCTACCATGAAAAAGAGCCATTAGGGGATATTCATTTTGAAAATAAAATTCCTATTCCTAATGAGACCTCTCGGTCCCCTCCATCTTCAATCTCCTCCAAGACCACCTCCAAAAAACAATATGGCTCATCCTCCACCTAGACCTCCATTTTTTGTTAATACCTTTGGTCCTATCAATTTCAGAGGAATGGTTTGTTATCCAAATGTTATTACACAAGATGTGAAAAATAGATTACCTAAATTCCAAGGAAATAATGCTATAACTGGTGATCAGCACCTAAATATTTTTTTTTAACTTGATGGAGGACTTTGAGTTTGAATATGAAGATGTGAACATTAAATTGTTTATTCATACTTTAGAAGAGGATACAAGGGACTGGTATAAATCTTTTCTAGATAACTCTATTGATTCTTGGACTCAAATGAATAATGCATTTAGGCTGCAATATGGTGATAAAAAGACCCTAGGTTTCTTTTATCGAGCTTGAAAATATCAAAAATAATTCTAATGAATCAATGCATGATTTCAATACAAGATTTAAGAAAACTTTGAGAATATTTCTTGTTAATTTGAGGCCATGTGATGAATCATCTATGATAAATCACTCATATACATTTGATAAGAAAGTTGCTTACTATTTAAGGGATAAGAATCCTAGAACCGTGAGGCAGACATTTACTATGGCTCTACAAATTGATAACAACATTAAGCCCATTGGAAAACCTCCTAAGAGGGAGGGTGTTAAAATGATAAACCTAGAGAAGACTCAAGCAAGTAAGGTTGTTTATTTAGAAGAAGTTCTTAAAACTTTGGTAGGGGTTGTCAAAGAAATTTATTATAAATTAGCCGGGCAAGAGAAGGGAATTGGGAAGAGTTCACAAGGTCAACAAAAGGCACAAAATCATGATAAATTTTGAAATCATCCTAGGGGTGATCAGAGCTCAGATAAAAAAGTTAAAGGACCCATGGTAGGGTGAAATAGACAACCCCAAGCTCATGAAAATATAGTGGTGCCCGATCCTCTAACTACTAGGGTTGTTCTTTATTGATGAAGCTAATGAGATTGATTGGCGTGATAGATGCTTTCTACCCGTCCTCCATGTGAAGTAGATCAGAAAGAGGTAGAATTTGATGATAATGATGATACTCATGATGATGTTTTTATGATGGGTTGCTCAACAACTTCACAACAAGGAGAAACTTCCACCAAATTGATAAGTGCAAGTACTCCTACAATTTTTTGGGATTGCATTCATGGGTACCTCTTCTTCCTCCCTCTCATACTTTAGAGATAGATATGGTGCAATATTTTGAACTACCTAAAAATGATTTTGAGTACTTAAGATAATTAATGATAAAGAAGTATGATGGAGGAATCCCATTTGAGGAGGATAAGAAATTATTGATGAATTTTGTTATTGCCAAAAGAAAAAGAGTATAACACACAAAGTAAATATGTAAAAGGGGAAGGGCCTTAAGCCAAACCAAAAATCCCAGTTCTCACCAATATCCAAAAGGAAACTCCAAAGAAAGATGCATATGGAAAAGGCCTTGTTGTCTCAAATAGAACCTGGTATCCCCGCCCATGCCCAAACTATAAAAACTCGTGCTACCTTTGAGTCTACCAAGTATTACTTCTAATGTTGCATTTCCTAAGTATACCCCTTATGATATTACCCAATTTCTGAGTCAAATCAAGGTTAGTGTTCCAATTTTTGAGCTTCTTAGGATTCACGAGCACAAGAAGAGGGACTTTGAGTATTGAGGATTGAAAGAAGATAAGAGTACCCAAGGAAGAAATATAAACAATGTAGACACTCCTCCTTCAATAATTCTGAGACCTAGAATAACCAATAGCATTGGAAGAGCTTGGAGAAGCACTTGAGGTTTATTTGGGAACATCATTGGTTGAGTCTCAATTAAATGTTGATCCACTTTTATAATCGTGATCATTAAGGATAGACTTATGCACAATTTTATTGCAATGTCATGCCTCTTGAGGTGATGGATGAACTGAAAATTAAAGTGACAACAGCTAATGGCAAGTTTAATGCAATGGATTCGAGAGGGGTTCCCGTCGTTGGATGTGTGAAAGGTTTGGGGGTACAACTTGCATCCTATCCGGGTAAGAATTTGAAACTAGATTTTGTTATTGTTGATTTCCTGCCAAATGGGGCATGTTGTTATCAATAAAATGGGTTGCAAGTATAGGTGGTAGTGTTCAAATTGATATGTACTATTCCACCATCCCAATTTAGGGCATCCTTGTCAAGCTCCATGGAGAAAAGAAGATGTTGCATCTCATAAAAGACCCCAAAAATGCCTCCTATGAAGTGTTGTATGCTGATGTAGATCTTTGACAAATTTTTTGGATTGGATGATAACAAAGAGCACAACATGGATCAATGTAAATGCCTTGAAAAATTAGGTTGTCCTTGGACCTTGTTATTTGATGGAGCTTGTTCCAAGTTTGGAAATGGTGTTGGTATTGTTCGATTTCTCTAGGCCAAGAAGAGTTTGTTTTTATTTCAAACTCAACTTTTAATGCACTAACAACATTTTTGAATATGAAGCATTGTTGTTAGGTTTGAGAATTACGTGGAAATATGGTGTAAAGGATATCATTGTTAAAGGAGATTCGAGAACTTATTGTCAAGCAAGTTAAAAAGCTGTATACTACTAAAAATTAGAGAATTAAACAATACAAGCATGTAGTCCTGGGATTTGATTGAAATGTTTGACTCATTAAATATTATACACCATGATAGGAGTTTCAATGTTGTGGAAGACAAGTTAGCATTGTTGGGGTCCAAATTTGGAAATTACATTGTATCTCCATTTTGTGGATATAATATTGAAATACTAACAAGGCCATCTGTCACGACAACGTTAAAAATTGGAAAGTGTTTGATGATGATGGCTAGGTGAAATGGTTCTCCATAACCAAGGTGAATTTTTAGATCAGAATATACATTGGGATCCAGTGGTGTGTATAGCTTAAGGGAAGGAGACCTTGTTTGGCAAGGATATCATTCAACTAAAAACAAATACAATCCCTAGAGGTTTGGTGGCACTTGAATCAAACTTTTATAATGTTGATTGCGTTATTAGCATAAGTATGTTGATTTGAAGAGATGTGGAAGAGAACGACCTTGTACAATGAAAAAAAAAAAAAGGAAGATCTGGTTGGGAAGTAATCGAAAAAGGAAAAAAATTCCTATGTCCAATTGTTTAAGAAATATCAAAATTGCCTAACTTGGTCGTATTTCAATCGAAAGCATATAGAGAGGATTTGTTTTAGCATGAAATTCCTCTTGAAACAAATGCCAAGGCATTTAGACAAAAGTAGAGACGAATTAATCCACTCCTATCCATGAAGATGCAAGAAGAATTGAAGAAGCTAAGGGACATAGGGATCATTCAAGCCACAAGGTATTCTTCTTTAGTTGCAAACTTAGTGCCGAGTTAGAAAAAGAATGGTGATATTAGGTTGTGTGTGGATTTTAGAAATTTGAACATAGCATCATTGAGGATAATTATCCTCTGCCAAACATGGAAAACATATCGTAGTTAGTGACTGGATCTGAGTTTCTCTCTACCTTGGATGGTTTCTCTAGATACAACTAGGTGATTGTGAAGGAATCAAAATGAATTAAAACTACTTTTACCACTCCATGGGGCACACATGTTTATTTCAGGAAGCCTTTCGGTCTGATGAATGCTGGGGATACCTTCCAAAGAGTAATGGATGTTGTTTTTAATGGTTATATTAATGACTTTATTATTATCTATCAAGATGATGTGACTATGTTTTCTAGGAAAAGAAATGATCATTTGCAGCACCTAGAAAAATGCGATAAGGTGCGGTGAATTTTGTATTTAAATTAATCCCAAGAAGTGCCATTTTGGAGTGCAAAAGGAAAAATTACTTAGTCAAATTGTATCAAAGGATGGTGTCATGATTGATCTCGAGAGGGTAGAGGCCATCGAAAAAGTCCCAATTTAAAGAACCAAGAATTGAATCCAATCCTTCTTTGGGAAAATCAATTTTATCCGAAGATTTGTATCTAAGTTTGCTAAGTTGACTCTCCCCATTACTATCATGCTGAAGAATGACTAGATTATCAAGTGGGAAGAAGCAGCTATTTAGGCTTTCAATGGGATCAAATAACCATTGAAACATGGTGTTGTTTTAGAAGCTCCAAATTATAAGAAGCCTTTTCAAATGTTCTCTTTTATTTCAGAAAACACCATTGCCTCTATTTTATTGCAAAAGGATGATGAATGGGCTGAGAGACAAATTACCTTTTTAGTAAGGCATTGTAATGAGCTGAGTTGAAGTAAACCATCATGGAGAAGTAAGCATTTTCCTTGGTGAAAGCAACAAAAATTATTAGGCCTTAAATTCTGAGTTCCAAAGTTGTTGCTTATGTTCCTCACACTATGGTGAAAGATATCTTATCAAAGATGGAGATCTCCGGTAAAAGATGTAGATGGGTAAAAAAATTGTAGGAGTATAACATGGACATCGAAACCACGAAACCGGTAAGACGATTGGGCTTAGCTAAGATTATGGCCTGAGAGTAACTTGCAAACTATTAAGGTGAATGAAGTAGAAGAAGAAAAGGTGGATGTCCTTCAAAATTTGATGAGTTTTGAATGGTAAAAATATATAATATTTTATCTCGAAATATATGTTGCCACGAACATTTGAATAAGAATAAAAAAAGAGCTCTTAAGTTAGCCTCTCAAAAATATGTCATTACTGATTTTGGGTTAGCTTGGAAGAACCTGAAGGGAGTGCTTTTGAGATGCATTACTTAAGATGAATCCCCAAGATAATCTTTGATCTCCGTGGAGTATTTTTTGGGGAAATTTTCCTAGAAGGGTCACAACTCATAAAATTATGAGAACAGGTTATTGGTGGCCCACTCTTTTTAAAGACACAACTCTGCTAGTTAGAAAATGTTAAAGTTTCCAACATTTTTCTAGAAGAATGAAAGCTTCAGGTTCCCTTCCTTTTCAGCCTATGTCAATTAAAGCTACATTCAAACAATGGGGAATGGAATTCATTGGTGAAATTTTCAGATCCTTTCAAAGTGTTATTCATAAGTGGATTATTGTTGCCACTGACTACTTCACCAAGTGGGTGGAAGCAATCCCCATCAAGAAAGAAACACACCAAGTGGTCATGGACTTCATGATGAATCACATCATCTACAAATTTGGAGTGCCATAAAAATTTGTTGTTGTTAATGCCATGAGATTTGAGCTAAACCTTTGGTAGCAATGTGCAAAGAGTATGGAATAAATTTGACATATGCTTCTAACTACAACCCCAAGGAAATGGAAAAGATGAGTCTAAAAATAAAAAATTGTTGAAGATCATTAGAAGAAGATTGGATATGAACAAAAGGAAGTGGGGTGAGCAATTGAAATTTGTTCTTTGGGCTGGTATGATCACTATTAAGATAGTTACCGGTAAAAGCCCATTCGAGTTGGTGTATCAAACACAAGCTCTACTACCCCCTGCATTTACAATTTTATTCATTTCAATTTGTTCAAAAATTGGAGGACCAAGAGGTTAGTTCATATGAAGCTAAAATCAATCAAATTTTTGAACTAGATGAAGAAAGAAGGGCATCCTAAAGAAAGGCATGTAAATTTCAAAAGAAGTTAAAGAAATTTTTGACAAGAAGGTGACTCCAAGGGCTTTCAATGTTAGAGATCTTGTGATGTTATGGGATAGCAGGCATGAGGATAAGGGAAAGCATGGTAAATTTGATGCATTATGGGTGGGCCCTTATTCCATTGACATTTGAATTGCTGAACATACCTTCTTCTTGAAAGACTTGGAAGGGGAATTGCTTGAATTTCCTGTTAATGATAGGAATTTGAAACATTTCCTTGATTAATTTCCCAGAATCAAGGTGAGCACAATTTTTATAGTTTATAGTTCCTTGGTTTCATTTAGTTTTTGTGATTTTCTTCATTTTGGTCCTTCGTGGCCTGGTTTGGCTGGTTTCTCGGTTCATTTTAGAAGATGGTTATAGTTTTCTCTACCCTGCATGTTGACTCTGTTGCCCAATGAATGTTTTTGGCACTTGGTCTACTCTATTTGTCCTTGTGGCACTTACTGGGAGTGCCCATCCCCAAGCTAGAGTAAATGTTGGTGATCATTTTGATCTCGCACCAATTTTTCCCTAAAGTTTCCCTTTAATCGCATGTTTAGAATTGAGCTATCTCTCGAATGGTTGAAGTGAGGCTTTTACCTCTATTTGCATGTCATGATTTATTTTCAAAATCCTTTATCATGCCTTATTTTGAAGAAGTCTCCAAGTTTACCCTATTATTTTCCCTAATTTCTACAAATCCATGGGTTGTGCCATTTTTTCCTATTTTCCCCAAGCACGGATGATCACAAATGATCAATTTATATTGGTATGTCTTTGAAAATTCATTTTCATGGTCTAAGAATGCTTGGAACAATGATTCACTTGGTTTTGTTTAGAAAATTTTCCATCTTTAGCAGAAAAAATTAGATTATAGGCATGAATGGTGAAATTTTGTGTTTTTGACGGTTGACGGGCGTCGTTGGCCCGTCAAATTCTTCCTCAGCATATGGTAGATACATGGCCATCTTTTGTTGGTCAAGGGATGGAGGGAAAAATTTTTAACTTATAGCTTTTGATTTTTTGGAAAAAGGATAATTTTGGTCCCATGGCTCCGTGTTGTTCTGATTGGTTCTAATGATGATTATGTGTCTTCTTTTGATTGGTTAAGGTGCGGTGGATTTATCTCGTGAGCTTGTTATTTGTTATTACTTTGGTACAAAATTTTTAATTCACCCCGTGGTCCCGCTAAGTTCGATTGGCTAAATTTAAGCAAATGGAGAAAATTTCTTATTTTTGCCAAAAATGCACACGTGTGACATGTTGAGAAATTGAGGAAGGGCGGGTCCTTTTGTGCTTTAAGGCACTTTGGTAAAATGGATAAAAATGAAAAGAAATTCTTAAGGCCCGTAGCGAATAAGAAAGGGACACATGGGGGCTTCTTGATCAAGCATGGAAGCGTAGATTGTCAACTGACTTTGAATTTCTTTTTCTTTATTTTGTAAAAATAGTAAAGTTTCAAAGTGAAGCATAACGCCGTGATGAGTCCGAATAGAACACGTGGCAGGTCGTCGAAAGGTCAAAGGGTGGGAAAGGGGAACGAAGGAAGTATTTTTGGTTTTTGGCTTTAAAATAGGTTTAAGGTTGCAAATTAAAGCTGCAACCCCCCGCCTACAAATTAGGGAACATAACATGTCATAATTGAAAAGTCAAAGCAAGGGCGCGTAGCACTGGAAGTGTTTTGAAACTTTAAGTTTTATCTTGTAAAAAGATAAAGTATGAAAATGAAATGTGGTTCTACATCCAATCAAAGAGAGACATGTGTCATGTGCACATCAAATGCGGAGAATGTGGGTTGTTGCAAGATTTCTAGGTTTTTTTCTTAATTTTGGAGTTAAATTTATAAGTTGAAGCATGGCCCCCCAAAAACTAGTTAAAAACCTACATTGAAAGGTCAATGCGGGAGATGGAGCATCGGATAGCTTTGAGGTTTTTTTCCTATTGCAAAAGAGAGTTAAAGTTTTGAATCAAGCCACACTCTACATCAAATTAGAAAGGAGACGTCACCTTTCAAAAGTCAAAAGGGGAGTGTGGGATTCCAGGTGACTTTTGAAACTTGTAATTTTTGTGAAATGGTAATAAGATATAAAGAGGATCACGTACCCATAGTGAATAATAGAAGGACACGTGGCAAGGTCATAGGTGGAGGTGCAGGCTCGGGAGAAAATGTGAAAAACTTTTCCTTTTTGGAAAAATGAGTATAAAGTGTAAGAAATGAAGTGCGAACTTGCTGGGACCCACATCAGAAGATAAAGGTGAGAATGTGGACCTCCATAGAAAATTTGGAAAAAAATTTGTATTTCCAAAAGGGAGTTAAAGTTGTAGAATCAATCTGTGATTCCTCTAGCACCCACATTGGGACACGTGTCAAGCCCATTTTCAAAGTGCGGGGAGTGGAGGAAAGTTTCAAAATTTTCCATCTTTCAAAAATTTAGAAAATATTAAAAGGTTCTCCCATGCCCGTTTTGAATCATATTCTCGCCACATCATCGAGATCTAATTAAAAGTTTTGAAAAGTGGCCCCAAGCTTGTTTCAAATTGAATGTCTCCACATGGAGGGCTCAAATTAAAAGTTAAGGGAAGGATCGACGGTATCTATGCATTTCAATTAATTTTTCCCCATTGGAGCTCCAAGATTTTTGGAGATGTAATTTTTAAATCATTCTTTATCAAATTTTTTGAAAATTCATGTCGTTTTGGTCTACAAAGATCAAAGGAATCAATTTGGGAGCTCAATTTGAAAATCGAGGCACTTTCAAAGTGGATTTTTGTCGTTCGTGTAAAAAGTAAAATTCAAGATCCAAAGGTGTAGAATAAAATTTCTAAAGGTAAAAGATGAAATGATGAAAAATAAGGATGAAAAACATGCTCCTAGTTGAAACTATGATGCAAAAATTTGTAATGATTCACCTTTTTGGAAACACCTGGAAACTTTTCGTTCCAAATCTATTAATCATCCCTTTCTTAAAATCATGATGGAATTTTGTAACAAACTTGATGCTTAGGATATTATTTTCTTGGGAGAGAAGGCTTGGATGTAATATAGTGTTATATAATGCATGTTTTTAGACACACGAATGGTTAGAGGTTGAAAATCATGAGAAAATTTTGAGAAAAGCTCATCTTCAAGAAACCATTTGAAGAACTAGTTAATTTATTCTTTGTTAGATTTTCATTCATGTTGAGTTGGTTATAAGTGTATAGCCATCAACAAGCTCTGAGATTGTTCCAAAAACTTTCCCCTACTGATGAATCTAATAGATTTTAAGTTAATCAGTGTTATTTTTGGGCAATATTGTGTATCTGCTTTATCATTTCGATTGGTTCTAATGATGATTATGTTTCTTCTTTTGATTGGTTAAGGTGCGGTGGATTTAGCTTGTGAGCTTGTTATTTTTACTACTTTGGTACAAAATTTTGAATTCACCCCGTGGTCTTGCTAAGTTCTAATTGGCTAAATTTAAGCAGTGGAGAAAATTTCTTATTTTTGCCAAAAATGCACACGTGTGACATGTTGAGAAATTGAGGAAGGGCGGGTCCTTTTGTGATTTAAGGCACTATGGTAAAATGGATAAAAATGAAAAGAAATTCTTAAGGCCCGCAGAATAAGAAAGGGAAACATGGGGGCTTCTTGATCAAGCATGGAAGCGTAGATTGTCACCTGACTTATAGTTTATTTTTCTTTATTTGGTAAAAATAGTAAAGTTTCAAAGTGAAGCATAACGCCGCGATGAGTCTGAATAGAACACGTGGCGGGTCAAAAAGGTCAAAGGGTAGGAAAGGGGAACGGAGGAAGTCTTTTTGGTTTTTGGCTTTAAAATAGGTTTAAGGTTGCAAATTAAAGTTACAACCCTGCCACAAATCGGGAACGTAACATGTCATAATTGAAAATTCAAAGCAAGGGCGCGTGGCGCTGGAAGTGTTTTGAAACTTTAAGTTTTATCTTGTAAAAAGATAAAGTATGATAATGAAACATGGTTCTACATCCAATCAAAGAGAGACATGTGTCATGTGCACATCAAATGCGGGAATGTGGGTTGTTGCAAGATTTCTAGGTTTTTTGCTTAATTTTGGAGTTAAATTTATAAGTTGAAGCATGGCCCCACCAAAAACTAGTTAAAACCTACATTGAAAGGTCAATGCGGGAGATGGAGCATCGGATAGATTTGAGGTTTTTTTTTTTTTGCAAAAGAGAGTTAAAGTTTTGAATCAAGCCGCAGCTCTACATCAAATTAGAAAGGGACACGTCACCTTTCAAAAGTCAAAAGAGGAGTGTGGGATTCCGGTGAGTTTTGAAACTTGTAATTTTTGTGAAATGGTAATAAGATATAAAAGAGGATCACATACCCATAGTGAATAATAGAAGGACACGTGGCAAGGACATAGGCGGAGGTGCGGGCTCGGGGAGAAAATGTGAAAATTTTTCCTTTTTGGAAAAATGAGTATAAAGTGTAAGAAATGAAGTGCGAATGCTGGGACCCACATAAGAAGATAAAGGTGAGAATATGGACCTCCATAGAAAATTTGGAAAAAAATCATATTTCCAAAAGGGAGTTAAAGTTGTAGAATCAATCTGTGATTCCTCTAAGACCCACATTGGGACATGTGTCAATCCCGTTTTCAAAGGGCGGGGAGTGGAGGAAAGTTTCAAAACTTTCCATCTTTCAAAAATTTAGAAAATATTAAAAGGTTCTCCCATGCCCGTTTTGAATCATATTCGCCACATCATCGATCTAATTAAAAGTTTTGAAAAGTGGCCCCAAGCTTGTTTCAAATTGAATGTCTCCACATGGAGGGCTCAAATTAAAAGTTAAAGGGAAGGATCGATGGTAGCTATGCATTTCAATTAATTTTTCCCCATTGGAGCTCCAAGATTTTTGGAGATGTAGTTTTTACATCATTCTTTATCAAATTTTTTGAAAATTCATGTCGTTTTGGTCTACAAAGATCAAAGGAATCAATTTGGGAGCTCAATTTGAAAATCTGAGGCACTTGTTATCACCGAATCACAGCACCCCTATGCATATACTTGAACTCACAGTGTGATTGGATAACATGGGTACTATCTCCAAGTTGTGGGACTTGCTACTTGAGATAGACCTCCAGAGAAAGCTGGTTCTTGCTCCTAAACTACCTGCCACAATCTACTCTAATGCAGGATAAGCTAACTGTTCTAATCTAAATTTCCAAGGGACCAGGGAAAGAGAATGCATAAAATGAAAGCCTACACTAAAGCGGTGATACACCAGAAAAGGAGGATGTGAGAGTAGTCTCCAAATGTGTGAAATACAGAGGCAAAGTGCACACTAGAAGAGGTGATGCGCTTCTCCATAATCTAGCAAAATGCATTCACAAGTAATATTCCAAGAACACACAATGATAATGAATCCCTGCAAGAACATAATAAATAGACACAATATTATTATAGAAAGATCAAAGGGGCAAGAAGAATGCAAGAAAACACAGCAAGGGAAGATACATCCACAAACTGGTATTTTATTGCTTCATGATATGCAGATTCAATTTATTACAAGATAAGGGCCTAGATCACCATGCAAGGAGTCCAATATAAGGGCCTACAACACACTGGCTTCACAAATCAATTTTGGCAGAGCTTTGCTACCCAAAAACTCTCTCCTTTACAATGAGCCCAACACTCCAATTTATAGAAAAATGAGAAGGAAAAGAGAAGGGAAAATGGAAATCCCGAAATCTGTCCTTCAACCACCTATAAGAGGCATTAAATTGAGTGAAATGGTTATAAATTACTTGCAAAAGGCTCCCCATACTGTCCCATGTGCTGCAGCAGAGAAAGAATGATGACCATGCCTCTTAATTGCACTCCCAGCTACCAAATAAAACACTGTTCTGAACCCGGCCACGTTTTCTTAAAAACTCAATAAATTTCTGATCAAATCTGGAATTTATTTATTGCTATGCATCGGGCTCGGAACCACAATTCCAATGGTACCAATTTTGTGCGATTTCGTTGAGAAATGCAAAAGTTATGGCCTTCTGAGTGCGGGTAGCTATTTTGGGCCCTGGCAGCGTTTTCTGTCATTTGCGGGAATGAGCATTTACTTGACTGGAGCTGAATATGTTTCTCTTATTTAAATATATCTACCCTCATTAAAAATAAGAAATCCAAAAAGTCCAATTTTGTGAAATTCCAGAAAGTCCAATTTTGTGAAATTCGGAGCTCAAAGTCAAAAGTTATGGCCGTTTGAAGTTCCACGGGTCAAATGTTGACTTTTCTCCTCTGCCTTCGGCCGCTTCGGCTTTTCGCATCCCACGTGTCCCTTTGTCCCAAATGTCCCAGTGCTACATGGGACAAATTCTTCGAACCACCCGAAATGGGCTTCCATGTCCCTTTTCTGCCGGTGACACGTGGCGTGATCTGATTGGCTTTCGGCTCCTTCGGCTATCCGCGTCCCACGCGTCCCTCTGTCCCACTTGGCACAGTGCTGAAATTTCCCATTTCGGCTGAACGGCCGGTTCGCGTACTCGCGGCCCAGATGTCCCATTTGCTTTCGGACCGTCTGGGACAAATTTTCCCGATTCGCCCGGTTCGGCGGTTCATGTCCTTTTTGTCCGCGCGTCCCTCGATCGAAAGTTCTCATTTCGGCTGATCCGGCTGGTTCACGTACTTCGCGTACCTTCAGCCCAACTGTTCCGGGCTGCCTTGACTCATTTCGGCCGATCCGGCCGGTTCGCGTACTAATTGCCCAGATGTCCCAGACTGCCTGTTTCAACAGTTAGTCAATTTTTTCAACTTTTCGGCCAGTTCGGATTTCGCGTCCCGCGTCCCTTTGTCCCGAATGTCCCAAATGCTGCGTGGACCACCTGGTGGCCTTTCGGCCAGTTCACGTCCAGATGTCCCTCATGTCCCGACTATTGCAAGGACTAGGACTTAGCCATTTTTCATGATTTTTTCTGGCCCGAGCTTATTTTTGCAATTTTTTCACATTTCCTCAGAACTTGCTCTCTTCTTCTTGGACAGGGGAGTTAGAAAAAATATGAGGGGACCCTAGAAACATGAATTTTTGTCGGACTCAATATAATTGCTTGGGACTAAATAATTTGATGCATGTTATCAAAATTACCTTGAGGGGTGAATTTTGGATAACAAAGCACTTTTAAAGTGGATTTTTTCTCAGGTTCATGTAAAAACGTAAAATTCAAGATCCAAAGGTGTAGAATAAAATTTCTAAAGGGAAAAGATGAAATGATGAAAAATAAGGATGAAAAACATGCTCCTAGTTGAAACTATGATGCAAAAATTTGTAATGATTCACCTTTTTGGAAACACGGAAACTTTTCGTTCCAAATCTATTAATCATCCCTTTCTTAAAATCATGATGGAATTTTGTAACAAACTTGATGCTTATGATATTATTTTCTTAAGAGAGAAGGCTTGGAATCAATATAGTGTTATATAATGCATGTTTTTAGACACACGAATGGTTAGAGGTTGAAAATCATGAGAAAATTTTGAGAAAAGATCATCTTCAAGAAACCATCTCGAAGAAGCTGGTTAATTTATTCTTTGTTAGATTTTCATTCATGTTGAGTTGGTTATAAGTGTATAGCCATCAACAAGCTCGAGATTGTTCCAAAACTTTCCCGCTAATGAATCTAATAGATTTTAAGTTAATCTGTGTTATTTTTGGGCAATATTGTGTCTGCTATCATTTCTGAATGTCTTAAAATATTTTTTCTTGTTCTTGTTGCAATATTGCATTAAAATATTTAGGAATCACATAGATCTCATCCTTGTGATTTTTATTCACATTTACAATTTCCTATATCGAAGAGCCTTCATCTAGCAATGAAATAAGCAATTTAAAATCACTTTACCTTAATCTATTGACAAATATTGTTTGTAAGTATTTGGGTGTACCTTAGGCATGATTGATAAGAGATTTTGATGTTTAATTCAGTCTTTTAACTTGATCCTTTGTGTTAGATTCTCAAAGATTATGTGAAAACTTGCAAATCTTGGCCTCCATTGATGCACATCTTCTGGTTGAAGGAACATTATGACTATTTTGAAGCATTTTGTCTAATATTTATTCAAATATTGTAAAACTTGTCAAAGATCGGGCATAGTCAAGTTTTTCTTACTTAATCTCCCACGAAAAATTGTTAAAAACAACCAATCCTACCCATACTACCCCTGTTTTTCCCTATATACCAACAAAATAACAAAATCCATTTGCTAAAGTATGCAGAACAAAAAGTATTTAAAAATGTCTTTAGTTTGGAAATGACAACTCGAGAGAGTCGATTTGGTGTGTTGATCATATTTTCCCAAGGTTTTCTTTATAAAATTTGTGTAAAATAAGGATTTACCATCATTCTTCACTAACATAGGTTACAAAATAGGTTCTCTTAAGCGTGGTTGAAAGTCACAACCTAAACTAGTTAGAATAAGATCAAATCCTTTTAAGGTGCTTCCCACTTCTCCAATGCATTAGTGTTGAAAAGTTAGATAAATTTCTTCCCGGCTACAAAACGACATACACAATCATTTATCTATCTCTAAGCGTCTCATTCAATCTTTGATGCTTCTCGGTTCTTGGAGAAGGATTAAATTTGGGTTCCAACACTATGTTTCAACTATTATGATGTGGTAGTGTCTCAGAGGAGTAATAATTCAAGATATCCGTTATTGAGTATCGATCACTAATCTCACAAAATGTTTTCGAGGCATAACCTAATGACCGTTAAACTTGCAATATATAACATGTTTTTCCTATGGTCGTAGAAGCAACATATCTTCAAATAATATGTTGTAACATAATCTTACAGACGCTACGCTAAAAATTTCATTATTTGTTCCTTTACATGCTTGATACATCTAAGCTTGAAATATTCTATTGTGGAAGCACCTAGTTAAATAATATTATCTATAACCTCCAAATATTATGATTAAGCATATCCTAGCGGCCACTAGCCTTATAGAATATTAATATGATGTGTTAAATCCTTGCGAAAACTATGCTGAAAATATTATGCGTTAAATCATAATAAACACTAAGCTTAAAATATTATATCGTTGTAAATAATATTGGCCGCAAAGCTCAAATTAATTTCATTTAAAATTCAAAATGCTATCGAAATATTTTCTCTAAATACTATGTTGTGGCGATTGCACAATGAATGTTAATTTTATACTACCTTAATTTAATTTGTGGAATCCTAGCATGACTGCTAAGCTCCAAATAATATGTTTCCATGCAATACCTAGTGGACACTACACTCTAAATATATTTCTCTATTTTTAAAGTCTTAATGACCACTATGTTTTAACTATTATGACATAGTAGTTTCTTAGTAGCCTAACATTTCAAAATATTTGTTATTGAGTACTGATCGCTAAGCTCGAAATTGTTTTTGAGTAATAACTTAATACCGCTAAGCTTGTAATATATCACATGTTTTTCATTGCATCGTAGAAAAAACATATCATCAAATAATATATTACAACATAATATAGTGGGATAATAATATTGTGTCCTTCCATAATGACTAATAATATTGTTGCCTTTTATGGCAACCCCGATGAATTAATATATATGACAACACTCTATCCTTCACCAATAATGTGTGGCCTACTAATAATATTATTTTAAAATAATTATATCATTGTGACTACAAATCTATGTGATTTTTGTCATGGCTTATTAGGAAGAAAAGGAAATATAAATTTATATACATAGTGATTACAATATTTAATAAATAAAATTCACGCATATATTGTTAGGAAAAAAACTTATCTTAATTCATCATTAGTTGATATTTGAATAAATGTAATAAGTTAAAGTATGTAATTTAAATACTTTAAACTTATGTCAAAAGGTATTAGCTGTCCTTAGTTATTAGTTAACTAAGATATATTGTTCACATCCATATGTTTATGGAATCATGTTCTATCTCGCATATTTTGTTCCTACATATTTTCTTAGATTAGATGATTTGTTTCCATATATTTTGGATGAGATAGAAGTTGTCCAATATCTATAAATATTGCAGCTCTCTCATTTGTTTTGTAATTCTTGATTTTGATATTAATAAAATACATAAGAACCATCTTGTTTTTATGCAAATATTTTGTTTCAAATATTATTTTCAAGTATTCATTGTCAATATTTGGTATCGAGTGGTATTCTACTCCGGAGAGGAGTGTAGGAAGTTTTAGGTAATTTTATGGAGATCTGGAGAAATTACAAACCTAAGAGGAGCCATAGATGCCCCTAGGCATTTCATATCCCCTACTTGAATCCAAACCTCGGTTCATGGTTTATTTCTAGTTGAAGAACACGGGGTGCAATCACAAGTGCTTGTAGACCTAGATGCAACTCTATTACAAAAGGTGACATTCTTCCATTCTCTAGTATTTAAATTTTTTTCTTTCCTTTACCCGTAATTTTTTAAAAAAATTGGAAGCATTTTTTAAAATATACAATATTTTAGTATTGTGGGAGCCTGATATTTTCAGCTCCCCACATAACTTCTCCTTACTCTTCTTTGTGTTCTATTTTTTTATATATCTCCGACAAGAGAATTCTACATCCCCGTGAGAAGATATTTGTCCAAAGAGAATTCCCGAAGCCTCCAATCAACCTGGAGGTTGCATTCACGATTAAGAGCATTGAAGAGAAGAAAAATATGGTCTTGCAAGATATTTAGCATCAGAATTTTAGAGGAAATAAAAATTATGATCCAAGAATATACCTGTGTACGGCCAAAACAAGGAAGAAAAAGTTGTACTGTAAGGAAAAATACCTACATAGAAAGAGACACAATAAAATAAAACTACGGCCAATGGTTATTATAACACTTAGGAAAAGCGGTTGAACTACAGTTGTGCCCTAAAATGCACTACGCATGCACATAGGATATTATCTCGCATTTGTTTTAATTTTTTTCTTCTAATTTTTATTTTTTTTTTTTAGAAATTTTGAGAAAAATTAAAAGCACAATTTTTTTTTCCATTTTTTGAAAGGATCCCAGAAAGATAAAAAAATCACAATTTAAAAAAATCATAAATTTCAAATAATACTTGAGGTTAGGGTATCGTTTTGTTTGAAAGTGTATGTTTTTTTGATCTCTACGTCTTGTTCTATCTTTTAATAAGATTTGTTTTTTTAAAATTACACAAATTAGAGATTTTTGTATTTCAAAAGAGGGCAAAGAGTCCAATTTTTTTTTTTTTTCAAATGAGCCAAGAGAGCCATTTTATTTTTGCAAATCAGCTACAAATCCAAATTTGTAAGAAGGCCAATAGTACAAAACTTTGATTGTACATGGCCGAGAAGAAGCCAAAAAAAAATATATATATTTTGGGGGAGGTGTGCCTGATTTAAGGGGGAAGTGTTCAATTTTTTCTTCTACTATTTATCACTTTTAACAATGGCCAAAATTACAACACCAAAATTTTTGATTGTCAAATTTTATGTTCGATAATTATCCAAAGCATGGAAAATAAAAATTTGTGCACAACTTGATTTTGAAAATCTATAGTCCTTTATTTCTTGTACATTAACAAGATTTGGAAAATATGTTACACAATGCAAGCTACATTTGATCATGAAAATCAAAAAGAAAATTTAATCTTGTTTAGTGTTTGGATGAGGTACAACATCGTATTCGTGAGACCACAACATCAAAATAATCTTGGGACAAGTTGAAAATAGTATATGAGTCCAAAAATAAGAACACAATACTTCATCTCCAGAGTCCACTATTAAAATTGAAAATGCAACAAAATGATAAATTTGAAATGTTTTGAGAAGAGCGGAAACTTTACGTGCATCACTTCAATCTTTGGAAGAAGAAGTAACTAACACATCACTCATGCCTATACTATTGAGAGCTATTCCTCCTTCATATAGGATTTTTATGACCACGCTAAACATAATAGACTAAACAAAAACTTTTGAAGAGTTAGCGAATATGCTAAAATGAGAGGAAGTTAATCACTCAACTACTAGAACTAAAGAGAAAACACTTGCTTCTAATCCAAAAGGAAAGAAATAGGATAATTCTAATAAATATCCTCGAAGAAAGGTAATACTCAACAAGGCCAAAAGGACCAATAAAAATGTCTTATTTGTGGTCGAAAAGGAAAGCGAGTTAAAGAATTTTTGGTACAACACATTCTAACAAGGATCATCAAGTGGTAAAAGATTAATTACAAATAAAAAAATCGTTCCAACAACAGAGTAAACATGGACAAAATAATCAAAAGTGGAAGAAGAAACAAACTCAACAAGAAAATGTAGCCGAACAGGAAGATCAATTTGATGATGATGACTTCCTATATTCTATATAGTCAAATGAAGTATCCAATTCTACAAATCAAATTTCGTATGTCGACTGGGGTGTAAATCGACACATGAAAACAAATATAGATTGGTTCTTCACAATGAGTAAAGCACCCACCAAAAATCATGTATGTTTGGGTGATGATACATCATCAAGTGTTGAAGGCATTGGTTCCATTTCACTACCACTTAGGCAACATAATTGTACAATTATAGATGTTCTTTATGTCCCTGGTTTACAAAAATCTGTTATCCGTGATTCAATTATTAGATCATAATCTCAAAATTGACTTTGATTGTAAATGCGGTAAAAAGATGTGCCTAATTTGAGAAAATTCACAAACCTCCAAAATTGTTGAAAAATATTCGAATGTGGGAAGAATGTTTTAGTTGGATTTTGTTCAACGAAATGATCAAGAACTTTTAACCAAGGATACATCATCAAGACAACTATGGCCTCGAATAATTAGATGTTTGAGTTATTTTCTATCTTTACTTACTTCGTCAATACAACATGGTTACGTTTTTAACACCTCTAAAAAGGGTGCAAATAAATTTCAGCATTATTTGTTAGGAAAACAACATAGAGTGCCATTCAAAATAGTACATTTCGGGATAAGGAAAAACTTGACTTGGTGCATAACAATCTCTGTGGACCAATGAGACCTACCCACTCTGGGTTTCAATATTTCATTCTCTTTGTTCATGATTTTTCAAGAAAAATGTGGATATATTGTCTTTCTACAAAATACCAAGCTTTTGAAACTTTCAAGAAGTTAAAATCCCTTGTTGAAATAGAGTCTGGTAAAAAAATAAAAACACTCCACTCGGATCGAGAGGTGGAATACACTAGGAATGAGTTCAATGATTTTTGAAAACACATGGCATTCGTCATCAAATGGATCATCCTCACACACTCGCAACAAAATGGTGTTTTTGAAAGGAAAATTGTACTATCATGGATATGGTATGATGTATGATTGATGATGTAGGTTTATCAAAAACATTTTGGGTTGAAGAAGCTAAAATGACAGTCTATTTACTAAATAGAGTTCCCACTGTAGCTCTTGATGGAGTAACACCTCATGAAGCATGGTTAGGGAATAAGCCATCTATTTCACACCTTAGATTTTTTTGATGTAAAGCGAGTATGCACATTCCTATGAAACAAATAACTAAGCGTTATATGAAATCTGAAAAGCTTATCTTCTAGGGATACGGTGATGAAGCACTTGGCTACAAAATTATGGATCTGAAAAAAAGGAGGGTATACACTAGTCGTGATTTTGATTTCTTTGAGAAGAAAGAAGCAAATGCTTCTTCCATACACTCAAATGATGAAAAAATCATCCCTACAGTGAAAATAGAGGATGGTAATCACTTTGATGATGATAGCGATGATGGGAAAGATGGTGAAATTCAACCTCCCATAGGAACCATAAAAAGTATGCCTAAATTATATACAAGTATGATTAGAGATGCAAAATTGGATAGTGTCCATGACACATCTACCATTGGAATGAGAACTTGTATGGCTTGAAATGAGGTCAATTTGGCCTTTATGGGTAAAGTTGTTGAAACTACTAAGCCATCCACAGTTTTGAAGCCCTATAGTGTAAACCTTAGAAATAAGCTATCGATGCAAAATAAATGTCACTTATGAACATTAATTCATGACAACTTAAAAATCTTCCACCAAGGAAAAAGACGATTGGATGTAGATGGATCTTCAAAATGAAGTACAAAGAAGATGAAAAAATGATAAACATCCGCTAGAATATTTACTAAGGGATATGCTCAAAAATAAGGAATTGATTATGAGTATAATTTTACTCCCATCTAGGATAAAAACTTTTAGGTTAATATTTTCTCTAGCTGCACAATTTGGTTGGAAAATACACCAAATGGATGTGAAAATTTCCTTTGTTAATGGTGATTTACGGGAAGAAGTTTGCGTGACTCAACCACAAGGTATTTTCATACAGGTAAAGAGGAAAATGTATGTTAACTCATAAAATCACTATATGGTCTAAAGGAGTCTCCGAGGGCATGGTAAATAAAAATTTACAAGAATCTCATTCAACATGGATTCAACATGAGTCGAGATGATCCTAATCTCTATCTCAAAAAGTAAAGTGGGGAGATATTGATCATTTTAGTATATGCTTTGATGATCTATTCTTTAGTGGAGGATCATTGAGGATGATTGAGTCAACAAATAAAGATCTAACATGATCATTCGACATGACCAATCTTGAGATTCTGCATTATTATCTTGGAATTGAAGTTTGACAAAGAGAAAATGATATCTTTGTGTCACAATTGAAATACTCTAAGACAACACTCGATAAATTAAATATGATGTATTTTAAGCCATTTTACAAACCTATGGAGACAAGACTTCAATTGTATCAAAAATATCCATCACCACAAGTAAAAGCAACTCTCTATCTCTAGTTGATCGGTAGTCTCATCTACTTGACTTTCACTATGCCGGATATTAGCTATATAGTCAACTATCTTTCACAGTTCATGCAAGAACCAAGGGTTTCTCACCTGGGATGTAAGAAAAGAAGATGATGAAGTACATTAGAGGAGATATGGACTATGACCTAGAATAAAAGAATAATAATAACTTCTTAATAGGATATTGATTCGGATCATGCAGAAACATAGATGATAGGAAATCCACTTCAGAAACATATATTATTTTTGGGATCCGTACTAATATCATGAGGAAGTAAGAAGAATACTTATGTTTCAATATCCTCAACAGGATCAGAATATCATGCAATAGGTGGATCTTTCTATGAAGTGATATGGCTTCGACATATACTTGAAGGATTGGTAATACCACAGAAAGATATAATTATCCTACATGTTAATAATGAAGGAGTACTCAAACTTGTTTGGAATCCAATTTTTCATGAGTGCACCAAACACATTAAGGTGCAGTTATGTTTCTTTCATGAACATTTTTAGAACAAAAACATCTAGCTCCAATATTGACCAATAGATATGCAACGTGCAGATGTCTTCAAAAAGTCACTTGCTTTCGATATAAATTTGAGGGTTTTAGAGATTTTCTATCCTGTTCACTTGAGACCATGTTGAATTAAGGGGAGAATGTTAGGAATAAAACTTATCTTAATTCATCATTAGTTGATATTTGAATAAATGTATTAAGCTAAAGTATTTAATTTAAATACTTTAAACCTATGTCAATAGGTATTAGTTATCGTTAGTTGTTAGTTAATTAAGAGATATTGTTCTCATCCCTATGTTTGTGGAATCATGTTCTATCTTGCATATTTTGTTTCCAGATGATTTTCATGAGGGGAAATAGGGTAAATTAGGGAAATATGATATTCCCTGCATATATTTTCTCGAGATTAGATGATTTGTTTCCATTTATTGCAGATGAGATAGAAGTTGTCCAATATAAATAAATATTGCAGCTTTCTCATGTGTTTTGTAATGCTTGATTCTGATATTAATAAAATACACAAGCATCATCTTGTTTTTGTGCAAATATTTTGTGTCAAATATTGTTTTCAAGTATTCATTATCAAGATATATATAATATGTTTACCTTCTATAGCACACAAATTTATCTCACAATTAAAAACTTATTATTATTTTATAGTTTTAAAGATTTTTTTAACCTTGAATGGATTCTCACAAATTCAACGTGACAACCATATAAACAATGTAAAATGAAATAATTACCTTTTTTTTTTTTCTATTATCATACTAAAAGGAAAAAAATTTAGATGTAACGAATACCACAATAATATTTTGAGTCTCACTAAACATTAAAATTTTAAAAACTAGTGATATTGCAAGTGGCCATCATTATTGGGAAAATACAATCTAGAGGGGGACATAGAATGGCAAAAACTTGAAATATTTCAAATGAAATAAATTCGAGAGATGAAAAGGGATTAAATTTTATTTGGTTGGGGCTTAAACAATATCCTTGTTTTATTGAAGAACAATGCGATTTCACAAAATGATTAGAAGGAATTAGTAAACAGAGTTGGGCCATGGATCACATTTTTGTAGGGAAAAGAAGGGATGGACCGACGAGAAAATATACGAGCTAGTAAATCATAAGGTGGTTTGAAAAAATGATCAAAAGGAACCGGTAAGTAGAGCTAGGCCGCGTAGTGTGTTGATTGTAGGTAAAATCAGGCTTGGAATGAGCAGGAAAAAATAGGATTTGGTTGAAGAAGGAATGATTGAACAAGCCCATAGTAAAAAATGTGCAGATTTAGTATAATATTTTTTTGATAAATACCTTGTTTGGAGATGATATTATTTCTTACTTGGTGATTCCGTTCAAACCATTTTCTCTGGATCGAGCTATTTGCACTATTTTTCCACAACCCCTTTTACTTCCCTAGTTTATGTATGCCCATTTTGTTACTTCTTGATTTTCTCTCGCTAAAATGATTAGGATTCTTGGACTTAGCCTTGCAATCTACGACTTGTTTGAATTTTTCTATGGTTTCATGAGTTGTTACGTAAAACCTGAATAAACAAAACCCTAAAAATAGTTATGTCTGGGGTATTTAGTATTTTTTTGGTAAATTCCATGTTAGAAAATTTAAAAATATAAAAAGTGTGTGATATGAAAATTTGAAAATTAGAACTGGGAAATTGAGAATATATTGAAATTTTAAATCCTCAAAAATGCATGGGAATTCGCAATTCAAATTTTAAATTTACCACCGATTATTTTAAGGTGTGGGATATCAAAAATAAACAATATTGAAAACAATGCCTTTTATTATTGGCTATAACTAAAAATAGTTAAAATGTAATAAAACATATAATATTATAATAAAACAGAAGAAATAAATTTTCTAAATGTATAAGCACAATTATTTTAAGTTTTATCAAAATTAACCTAGACAATGTTAGATGTAGTGTGCTAATGAAATATTATTCTCCAATTATTATGTGCCATGTGGAAAGTTTGAAACTAATAGTTAGAAAACATTATAATTGACACATTTATTACGAAATTTAAATATAAAGAAACAATTATAAAATATTTCAAAACTATATGAAACCATGATATTGTAATATAAATAGAAACCAAAAACGAAAAACACGTGGCATGGAAATTATTAAATCTCTAAAGGTGTTTTTACATATAAATAATGAAAATCAATATCACTTTAAAGTGTAAAGATAGAGTTTAAAATGAAAATAGGTATTGGTATGAGCTTAGAGGATGCTAAGCTATATCTTAATTTGTTATAATATCAATATTTCCAAATTAAGCAACGGTTCATTAACAAACCCTATGTCATTTCATTCAATAAATAAAGCAACTCAGTCGTCACTAAGCATTTTATTTGATAAGAACCGATGTGAATTATATGTTGCAATGATATATCTTTAAAAAATTAAAAAAATTATCACTTACTCTCATGGGTATATATGGATTCATATGTACAAAGATATATCTTATACTAGATAAATATTTTGTGTAGCAATTAGGGCTTCCATCTAAATTCCACCCAATATGATACAATTACAAGCAATGAAAAATACTTGTAATGCCCACTAGAACAACCCACTTGAGACCCAAGAACAACCTAGGTTTAGTTAGAAAAATTATGGAATAATTTTTTTTTTTGTTTAATAGTATGACCGACAGTTAAGTTAAATAAATATATTTTCGTGCTATAACAATTATTATATCCATATTACAAATCACCTAGAAAAGTTAGTCCAAGCATATTTTAAACCCTTAGGTGTTATTTTAATAAAAATCTTAAATTAACACTAAGCTAAAAGTATCTTAATTAAGTTTAGAGTGTCAAGACAAAGACCAACTAAAATCCAGGGTAACTTTCAAGTTACCCACTCACATACTGACTTAAATGATTCAAACTGATTTTTCTCATATTTCTCACACTTAAATACTTTTGGAAACATTTCCATTAGATAGGAAATTTCTTCCCCTTTCGATGATATAAATAAGTCCTCCTAAGTCCTTATATTTTTGAAGTTACGGGTTAGCAGACCTTGGGAGGAAAATTTTCCCAAGTGTGGGCCTTCGAGCTGGTGAGGAAATTTGGATTCTTGGTGCTTTGGGGGCAAAAATGCAATCTACACTAGTGCACCCATAATCCTGTGGCGGGGCTTCATGCCTAACGAATAATTTATGACCCAGGCCGCAAGGGACACGTGGCATGTTCAAGGCCACACAAGGAAAATGGGTGGCGAGGGGACAAAATGGGAATTCATTTTTTTAAATGGAAAAAAAGGTTTGAAAGCACCCACGCCTCCATGATGCGCAAATATGCCATGTGTCATCTGACCATTGGCTGCGGTGGGCTGGGAAACTTTGGAAATTAAGAGTTCAAGTGTTTAAAGATGCTAAGGATAAAACCACTGTGCCTTTTCCGACACCTCACGATTACCACGTGTCGGACCCTCATTGGCTACGGGTCAACGGGCCAATGGAGAGTTTTGGGAAATTTTACTTTTGAAGTGCCAATTTTTGAAACACTCCACAACTCGCCACGCCGAATCTCTGTCGATGTGCCGTGGAGACACGTGTCACCCAACCATTGGGTCAGTCGAAGTCGAGTCGGCGGGCCGGCGGGAGAACTTAAAAATTTTTACCCAATTGTTTTTTTGAATCGCTAAATTTTTAAATCAATTCACTCCTATGCTAAAACCTTGTGAAGTCACATGATAGCACCTGAGTGGATGTGGGCGAGTGGGACTGTGGAGGAAACTTGCAAATTTCCCAAAATTATTTTTTTGAACTTAGATTTTTTTTTTGACAAAAAAGTCAGTTCGGACCAGCTGAGTGGTGGGGAACTTCATGTTTTTTTATTTTTAGGCAAAAGTGAAAAAGGTAAGTTTTAGCCCGTGGGTCCACCAATGAATATTTTATTAATTTAAATTTGACAGTTAGATTATTTTTGAAGCCAAAATGAAGTGAAAACTTTAGAAGGCCATAAATTTTTATTGGGAACTCGGTTTTTGGAAAACAAGGACTTTTTGGAAATCTCTCGACCTCCTCTTTGCAAAGAAATCTTAAAAATAATTTTGATAAACTTTAAAGGGTCAATTTTTAGAAAACATTCTGTAAGATTTTTTAAAAAATGAACTGGTCTTTTAACTTATAAATTTTGTTCAAAGCCTACAATCTTTCTTTCTTAACAAGCCAAACAAACATGGAGGTTTGCCTTGGGAAGAAAGCTGGACTGATTTTAAGGATCAATTTATTGAAGGTTGACTTTTCCCTTTGATTTTCTTCCCTTAATTTGGTAAAAACATCTTTCTACCTTTAGCTCTATTTAATGAAGTTTGTGTGAATTTATTTGAGCAATGCAATGGTTTTTAGATGTATTTTAATCTCACTTAGTCAATTTTAATGTTTCTAACTTCCTTCCCATTGTTGTAGGTTAAATTGTATATTTTTCTTGATAAGTGTTTATACGTTTGAAATCATCCAATAGAGATCTACAAATTTCAAACTCGAACTGATCTATTCAATTTACCAAAATATAAATCTTTAGTTCATTTATTTTAATCTAATTTACAAGATTCACTTTACTTTAATCAATGTATGCATAGTCAAGAATACGTTCTATTTTCAAAACATGCATTTCAAAAGGAATAGAGAAATGCAATATTTATTTAAATACATATTTCCCTTTAAATTTTCAACAAATATTTCACAATATCTTTCAAAAACTACTTTTAAATGAAAGCAATGCCATTTGGACAAGGTAAGACAACTTCTTTATTTTCATTCATCAACACAACTTACGTAATATATACAATCTTTCTCTTTATTTTTTCCACAAATCAAATACAACTTATAATTCTGAAATAGAGTAACTTCTCACTACAATTATTATTACAAGTTCATCCACTTAAAGTGGGAAAATTTATACAACGAGGAAATCTCAAAAAGGACTGTCATCAAAACTATATTCATTCTCTGCTCTAGAAAAACAAAAAGAAGATCCATTGTGATTTAATTTTGATCTCAACAAAATAGGGGGAAAGGCAATGCTCTCCACCCAACCAAGAAATCCAATGAAGAGGAGAATCCATCCTCGTCATTGGCCCTCAAACCCCAACCATATTGCAATGGGAAAGGTATTCAACACATGGTAACAAAACAGACTTCCACATTTACCAAACATATTTCTCAATCAAATGGAGTCCAAAATCTTACAAAAATAGTCCTAAGAAGGACAACAACAAAGATATACAAGGCCTCATCATGCAAAGGCCAAAAGAGCAAGATCTAAGGGGGAAACTGATTATACCTCTAAATGGGAAATGGGTATCCATCTTAAAGCCTCTTAATATATAATCTCAAAACCCTTCATACTCTTATGCCTCCCCAAAGTACCTCTTATACCTCCCATTCTCTTATTCCTGCCCAAAAATTAAGAAATTAAACCTATTTCTTTTCCAAGGTGGAACCCAACCCCAAACTCCATCCACAAAATAACTCTTATGCCTCCCCACAAGATCCCCATAGTCTTCTCCTACACCATACTTAAGCCATCTAACCAATCACCCAACAAACATACCAAAACATGCAAAACATTCACATATGCATGATAAAAAAATAGAGATACATTTTAAGAGAGTCAAGCTCCTACCTCTCCATGATAGAGCTTGATCCAAAATCCAACAACAAGCTTCAAACAATCCACAAGCTCCAACAATTCCTCAAGCATCAAAATCCTCAAGCTCTCCAAAATTGCAAGAGCACAAAAACCACAAATGCAGTAATAAAAAAATGTAGTAACCAAAAATGAAGTCCCCAAAATGACGTAACACCAAACAAGCCACATATATTGAATAAGTAGAAGAGGGAGAGAGGAGGGTGAGGTGGCTCCATGTAGGATGCCACTTCACCTTTTAAATTCCTATTCAATGTGACTACACGACCATCCCTTATGTAAATAATTTATCATGTCTATGGGTCTAATTATGACCCCTAAAGTAATAGATATGGGTGGGGGAGTGTTTTAAGGAGTGGGAAGCAAGTTATTCCTTCCTCCCATCCCTTTTACACATGGCTCAAGACCCAAATTATAATTTGGGTTATGGGTGGCCCATAACACATACAATTTAATATAAAACATGGATAGGGAAAGATATAAGGTATATTCCAAGGTCACTTATCCCCTTAAGGATCACAACAAGGTTAAAAATAATTAAACTAGTTTAGTTACTAAAAACAACATCTTAACTAACACTAACAAAAAGGTGAGTCACATGGCACATTTGATTTCAAAACACTCAAAGCAAAATTAAATTTAGAAATACTCACAAACCAAAAGACAACAATGAAATCACAAAATAACCCCAAGGTCACAATTGGAGGTGATTCCCCATGGGAACCCTCTTAACAATAATTCAAACACACCCACACAAAATACATGTTACCATGGTGACTCTTGTTGAATTCATCTAGGATTCCAATGTGGTTGGTCTCCAATCCCCTTATGTTTGTTGTGATCTGTTTACCTGCAAAACACAAATACTTCCTTCGGCCTCATGGCCGCATCAAATAATCCGTAATAAATATAAGATATAATTCCAAAATTATATATACATATGAATCACAATATCATCAAGGATAGTAACAATATAATTTACAATCTCATCAACAACTATATGATCATCAAATTAATTCAATTTTCTAGGTCCGCTCAATATACCAAAATATCACATGTCCTAACAACATCTATAACTATAACCATGTCAAATAGTATATCAAAACCAATTTACAAAATATCTCTAGCAATCATCATACAACATCTATGAATCAAAGTCAGCAATAGTACATGATCTAACATCTAACATCATGCTAAATCAAAAGTTACAATAATGTCCATAATATAGTCTACAGGATCAAAATTAATAATAAAATGTGTTGAAGGAAGTGGGCACTCCAACACTATAGATCCAAAGTAGAACAAATATTGATTACAATGAAACATGATATTGATAAGATCCTAGCAATCATTTAGCTAGATCATTATATTTCATTTTATAGTTATTCTCAAATTATAAATTGTTGAGCCTAACGGTCACTATGTTATTCCTTTCAAATAATAATGGATCTTAGTGGTCGCTAAACATTTTATTTGATATGAACTGAAAGTCTCTATCCCTCTCGATGGAACATAGTGTAGGAATTGGCGCCACCAGGTAATGAGTAGATAATTTTCTTCAATTAATATAATCATTGAAAATTACAATCGATATAAATATGTAAAGATAGTGATTACTACGACAAGAGATAATGAATGGATCCTAGGATCCGCTAAGGTATAACATGATTTATTAATCAATAGCTATTTTGAAATTGAGAAATTATTGAGCTTAGCGGCTGCTAGGATTTTCTTTTGATACAAATGAATATGTATTTTAATTTACAAAGATATATCTTAGTAAAAATAATATAAGTCTTGAATCCTCTTGATATAATATATTATAACAATTGGGTATGTTATGCAAAGTCCACCCAATATGATATAATTAAAATCAATGAAAAACACTATCGATCCAAAGTAGAACAGATAGTGATTACAATGACAAATGATAATTATAGGAAACTATCGAATGCTAAGATAGACCATTGTTTGTTATTATATAGTTATTCCCATATTTATAAAGTTTTTAGCCTAATGGCCGCTACGTTATTCTTTTCAACTAGTAATGGAGGCTAGTGGTCACTCAACATTTTCTTTGATACAAACTGAAATTATTTATCCCTATCAATGGAATGTCTTGTAGGAATTTCCTCACCAGGTAATGTGCAGCCAATTTGATAACATTACAACCATTGAAAATTACAATTTCTCTAAATATGTAAAATAGTGATTACTAAAACAAGAGATAACGATAGGATCGTAATAGGTTGCTAAGCTAGACAATGATTTGTTATTCAATGGCTATTTTGAAATTAAGAATTTTTGAGCCTAGTAGTCTCTAGGATTTTTCTTTGATTCAAAGGAATATGGATTACAATTTACAAATATATATCTTAGGATAAATAAATAAGACTTGATCCCTCTCGATGGAATGTAGTGCAACAATTGTGTCTACCATGTGAATTCTACCCAATATGATACAATTAAAATCAATGAAAAACACTAACCATCCAAAGTTAAACAGATAGTGATTACAATGATTACAATGATAAGTGGTAATTATAGGATCCTATCGGCCACTAGTATAGACAATTATTTGTTATTATATATCTTTTCTCAAATTTTGAAATAGTTGAGCCTATTGGCCATGCAATGTTATTCCTTTCAACTAGTAATGGAGTTGAGCAATTGTTAAGAATTTTCTTTGATATGAAGAGACAATATAGATCACTCTTGATGGAAAGTAGTGCAACAATTGGATCCACTATGTAATGTGTGGCTAAGTTGATACAATTATAATCATTGACAACTCGTAATCAATCTAAAGTAGTACAGAATCTTGATTCTTTGTAACAAGAGGTAAATTGGGTCTTCCATGTAAATTCCAGCCAATATGATATAATTAATATCATTAAAAATGTATCAAGACAAAGCTAAAAAGATGGTGCTTACAATGAAAATGAGTAATCATAGGAGCCTAGTGGTCGCTAAGCGAGACCATTTTTAATTTTGTAGCTATTTTCAAATTAATTAAATTTTGAGCCTAGTAGCCGATACTAACATTATTTTCACATCAAGAACTAGAAAATCCTAACGTTCATTATATCATTCCTTTTGATTAGTAATGGAGCTTCATGGCCACGAAGTGTTTTCTTTAATACAAACAGATGTAAATTACAGCATAATCCAATGCTCAATTTGGAATAAAAATTGTTAGGTGCTAGCGAGAACTACTTTATTCTTTGCATTATGTGTTATGGAACAGCTAAACATTTTTATGTTTAACAAATACTACTTAGCATAATCTTTGAACCCATTATTGTGATATCTTTCTCACACACTTTGCTCAAAATACAAAAAATTAAATCTTAATGACCTTTACGCTAGTCCATTCAATTGGTGTAAATTTCCAAAAATTAATGTTAAAAACTCTCCATTTATATGTTAACTTAAATCATATCTCTTTCTAACATCTTTGTTTTCAAGTGTTCCTTTCATACTATCTAGGTAATGTGGATAGTTGTCAAACAATGGATAAACCTTAAAAAGTATGTTGCATCTTAATTATCAATATTTTTTTCATAGTTTCTATTATTAATGATGTGATCCACAAAAAATGATTCACAGTAAGCAATTAAAGCTTAGATATCATGTCTGGTCGAAGCCTAATGATCGCTAACCATTACATTAATTACTATCCAATGATAAAAATTAATCTACTATAAATATTGGTATTCACTAAGGATAGTACTTACATTCATGATCATACAATACAAAAAATAACTACTCCATATGTGAAGTAATTATTAATTTATTCTACTCCAATTGTAATTAAAACGTCTTCCATTGTTTGCACTCCATTCTCAGCAATTCCATTCATTGAAGGCACTGAGAACTGGAGGAAAAGAGATCAAGAATGGTTTTGAAATCCATGTCCCTCAAAACTACTACGTCGACATGTGGTTGTTTTTTATAGATCATGGACATGAGGAATTCGGTATGGTTATATCCTCCACAATTGTTGATTCGAGTACATTTCATGTTCAAATTGAACTGATTAACTATGAAAATAATAAGTGTCTTATTCTGGATATGGATTTGGATGTTTCTTTATTCATGAAACAGGAAATGAAGGCCTCATAAGACAAAAATGATGTTCCTCTTCAATATATGGTTGGGATTTGAGGTTATTAGTAGATGATGACAAAATTAGTTATTCAAATGAAAAATACATTCACGGTGGCATGCTTAAAGTACTTAGAAAATTATACGAGTTGATATAACCTATTTTGATTTTCGTTTTTTTGAATATAGAAGGTTCTCTTTAACCGCCTAAACATGCCAAGTTGTCTACTATGCTAAGGTGAACATATTTGGATAAATTGTAGATCGATCCATCCGGATCAAAGTTACAGGGGTTGAAAAAGAATACTTAATGAGTGCATTCTTTGAAGAAATCAACCACTATATTCACAAAAATATAACCCTCAACTATTCAACAGTTTGATAACTTTTTTTTCAATGGTGATGTATTTTCAATTGATGTTTCAAGGTTCCATGTAACACCTCCATAGTATCACTATAATCTTGTAGATGATGAGAATGTTGACCTTCTTGTGCGATCTCGTGTTGATAAATGTTATTCCTCCATACGGGGACACAATTCTTCTTCCATTCTTGTAGTCCACGTATAAGGTTGTGGAGCTCCAAGATCTAAAATACTTGTAATTTTATATACTTGACAGAGAACCTACAATATGTGCACAAAAAATAGATTTTGGGCTTGGATACTTACAAGTATTTACATAAGAGGCTATGATTTCTAAGGGCTCACATTCTTTCTGCAAATGCAACTAATGAATCCATTACTAATATTTGAAAACAACATAATGAAGTGAACATAACTTGGATAAAAACCAAGTTTATTGATTTTTTGTACAAAGCTAGATCGGTTTGGAAATCACTTGGATGTCCTCAACATCCCAGATTGACAAAAACAAAAATAGAAGAGTGAAAAGTATTGTATTTTAATTTTATGACATTTTTTATTAACATTTTTCTTCCTTACATAAAAATATAAAACATATGATTTTCCTTTGAATGTATAACTTTGAGAATCAAAGCCTTTTGATTTTCAAAACGTAAAAAAGCAAAAAACTATATGAGAAATGGACTTTTTATCATTGAAGGATGATATATGAACTAAATGGACTAAAAAATTTCCCTTTTTAAAATATGGTGGCTTTTCTTGTTCACATATTAAAGATGACTAGGATAAATTTTAGCCTAATTCATTGGCAAGATATAGAACCAATTCATTTAGTGATGCTAGAGGAATGAACAATGAAGAACTATCAATACTATCGGAAAAAGTACAATTAGCGAGATGTCTTGTTAATTGGACCTGTTTAGAAAAGGCGTAATAGCAAAGACATTTGATTCTTACTACCGGAGAATAAAATGAGACAAAAAAAGGAGAGAAAATGTTCTCCAATATTTCAAAGAAAAAAATTTATATAATAATCTATTGACTTCATGTAGTGAATCCAATGTAATTGAAAAATTAAATTGCATGAATCAAACTACTACCATTTATCTGTACTTATTGGGTGAGGAGAAAAAGGATAGATAAATTTTTATTCCCACATAGGGGGAAAAAGTGAAATGAAAAAGGACCAGGTAGCAGACTAATTTCTTCCTGTCTGTAGTGTCCACTTCCTTCGACACTTTTTGATATTGATCCTGATATTGTTGACTATATTATGGACATTGTTATAGTTTTGATTTAGTATGATGTTAGATGTTAGATCATGGATTATTGTTGACTTTGATTCATATATGATGCATGATGATTATTAGAGACATTTTATATATTGATGATGATATATTGTTCGACATGGTTATATTTATGGATGTTATTCGGACATGTGATACTTGGATATATTGAGTAGACCTAGAAAATGGAATTTATTTGATGATGATATAGTTGTTGATAAAATTTCAAATGATATTGTTAATTTCCTTGATGTTGTTGTGATTCATATATGTAGATGATTTTGGAATTATATTTATATTCATTTTGGATGTTCTAATGTGGCCACGAGGCCGAAGGAGGTATTTGTATTTTGCAGGTTAAAAATATCACAACAAATATCGGGGGATTAAAGACCAACCACATTGGAATTCTAGATGAATTCAACAAGGTCACCCCGACAACTTGTATTTTTGTATGTGTTTGATTATTGTCGAGGGGATTCCCATGGGGGGTCACCTTTAAATGTGACCAAGGGTTATGTGTATTTATTTATTTGGTTCCTTTTTTTAGTATGTATGTGTTTTATAAGTGATGTGTTTCCCTTTTATTTAAATAAATTGTGGTAAAGTAATGTGAGTAATCATATTGTTAAAAATTAATTAATCAAATTGGGACATAAGAAAGTAATTATTGGAGTTGTTGGATCTTGTATTAAATGTTGTAAGATATGTGTAAGTTATGTGTAAGTGATGTGTAAGAGATATGTAAGTAAATTTTGGAGTATGAAACACTCCACCTTCTTTTGAAATTCGAATTTTTCCTTGGAGGCTAATTTTGGAGGCTTGTGGGACAAGTTAAACTTGTCCCATACCTCTTAAATTTGCATACCAACCTTACCTATGGTTGGAGAGTTAAAATCTAGCCTTCATTATGCATTTTTGTAAGTCAAGTTGTAAGTTGTAATTGCACTTTCTTACATATTTTTAATTTTAGTCCTTATGGGGTGTGGGCTTGTTTTGGAGTGTGTAAGTAAATTGTCATATTATTCACCCACCTATTTATTATGCATTGGAGATTGAAGTTGACTTATGAGGTGGAGTTGAGGATGTGTGAAGTGGCATCCTACATGGATCCACCTCATCCTCTTCTCTTCCCTCTCCTATAAATTCAAATTCCTTAGCTTGTTTTTGGGTTGCTTCACTTTTGGATGCATCATTTTGGGTGACTTATCTTGTGGTTAGATCTCTTGCTTTTGGGGACATTGGATACTTTTGAATACTTATGCTTTGTTGATAATTGGACTGATTGCATTGGAGAAGCTTCTTGTTTGGAACTTGAAACAACTCCACCATGGAGAGGTACGTGTTTGGCTCTTGAAATGCTCTTCTTTCCTTTGAATAAATATGTGAATAGCTGATTTTTGGTTTTCTTATTGGATGGTTGGGTAGACTGTCTAGGGGTGGTGTAGGAGAAGACTATGGGACATTTTTAGGGAGGCATAAGTGTTTTGGGAGGTATAAGTTTGGAGAGAGTTTGGATTTGGGTTCCACTTTGCAAAGAAATAGCTTACATTTATTTACTCATTATGAGGTGCTATAAGAGGTTAGGGAGGCATAAGGAAATGAGAGGAATAAGGGGTACTTGGGGAGGCATAAGGGCATGTTAGGTTTTGAAATGTTATATTTTGGAAGTTTGTTCTCGTGGTTGTGATACCCAATTTCCCTTTGGGACGCATAAGCAATGTCCCCCATAGTTCCTTGCTCCTTTGGCTTACATGATGAAGCCTGAGTTTTTTTGTTATGTTTTAATGTTGTTACAAACTACATTCTATTTTGGACTGTATTTTAAATGTGAAATTCTACTTTTGAGTAGTGGAAGCCTTTGTTGCCATGAGTTGAAACACATCTTCTATTGCATTGTGGTTGGGGCTCAGGGAAAATGAAGAGGAGGCTTCTTATTTTCATTGGATGTATTGGTTGGGTGGAAAGAATTTCCTTTCCCTGCCTTTGTTTTGATAAAATTGAAAAAAGAGGATCTTCATGTTGTTGTTCTAGAAGCGAGAGGAAAAAGACAAGTTTAACATTCCTTGTACAAATTATTTCTTATTATAACCTTTTTCCACATTGAAGTGGATTACCTTTTATATTATTTGTGATGGAAAGATGTTATGTATGGGCTATGAAAGTTGTAATTTGAAATGTGAAAGAGATATACTCTATTTTTCTACTTTTGAAAAAATGTGAAAGAAATTATATTTTGTTTATTATATTTGAGGAATGAAAGAAGGAAGTTGTAAAGATATTTTTTCTAAATTAATAGAAGATTTTATTACTTTCCTCAAATGGCATTGTTATATTTGAATCTGATCATTTAAATGCACTACAAAATCTCTGTTTGGAAAGTTGAAAAGTGGAATACGTATGAAGAAATGTTACAATACTTTGTTCTTTTGAAAAGTATGATTTAGAAATCAGAACTATATCTTTTGGATTTTGCACACTTTGATTTAAATCAACTTAGTATGTTAGATTGGATTGGAATGAATTCATAGTTTAAAGTTGGTAAATGTAAATAAATCTATTCAAATTTGAGCTCTGTTAGATAATTTTCATACTGGCAATTATTAATCAGAAATTGAACAGAATGACCCTATGCAACATCAAAAAGACAAAATGAAATATCAAATTTTATTTGTAAGGTCAAAACGACCCCAAAAAAACTAAAATACTTATGAATATTTTTATAGAACCTTTCAAATTGGGAAAAGGCAAAATTACTGAGACTCCTTGCTCTATAAAATTGATAAATTTGAATTACAAATCAATCTAACAATTTAACTTCGCAATCTATCCTAAAAATATACCAAGTAAAATCCTCCATGCCCATTTCACATGTTGAGAAATAATTAATGGTGAATTTGAAAAAATTGTTCAAGTTAAAAATACTAGTTCACTTTTCAAGTGACAAAATAAAGTTTTCACAAAATTGTCGATTAAAAATTTATCAAATTAAATTCTTATGGTTTTTGTGCAAAGAGGATGTCGAGAGCTTTCAGAAAGTCTTTTTGCTAAAACCAAGCTCCTAATCAAAAGTTATGGCCTTATGAATTTTTCACTTCATTTTGGCTTCAAAATATTCTAACTATCAAATTTAATTATTAAAATATTCCCTAGAGTCCACGGGTGAAAATATTCCTTTTGCACTTTTTGCCTTAAAAACAGAAAATTCATGAAGTTTCTTACCATCGCTATTGGCCCAAAATGATCTTTTTGTCAAAAATAATCTAAGTTCAAAAAAAAATTTGGAAAAAAATTCTCTGTGGCCCCGCTGCCCCGCCTTTCGCTTTGGTAAGAATTTCCGTGGGCATGCGGTTTTGTAACACTTAACTTAACCTTTCTAAATTTTGGCAAAAATTCCTACTTTTCTCTATGGCCCCGCGTCCTTGCCCATGCATTAGAAAATCATTTCCACGGGCGTGCGGGCATGTGTTCTCAACTTAAATTTTTAAATTTTTTGAGAAAATTACTAAAAGTTTCTCTACCACCCATGCAACCAATGATTAGCTGACATGTGGCTTCATGAGGTGATGGTTGAGGAGAGGTGGACATTTTTAACTTAAGTTTTCAAAAAAAATTGGGCAAAAATTCTAAAGTTTCTCGCCACCACTTGCCTCTGCAACCAATGGTCGGTTGACACATGGCAGCGTTAGGTGTGGGCGGAGTCGTGAGCATTTTAAACCTTTGAATCTTTTTCTCTTAAAATATAATGTTTCCTAAGTCTCTCCAATGGCCCACCGACTAATGACCAATGAGAACCCGAGACGTGGCATCATCAAGCCGGTAGAGGCACATGTTATGTTTTAACCTTTGCCCTTTTTAGCACGACGTATTAAATTCTTTAGTTTATCTGCAAGTCTATTTTCCCGGCATGAATCGTGCTTGACATGTGGCACCTTGGGCATCGGCAAAGGCACCAATCGTTTGATCCCTAAACGCTTTTCAAAAAAAAAAAAATATTAAATTCTTCCGCAACTAGCCTTCCCTTTGGCTTGAGGTTTTTGACATGTATCCCTTTACGGGCTCGCGGACGTGCGAAGGTAAATTGCGCCTTTGTCCCAAAAGGGCAAAAGCACTAAATTCCTTCCCAATCTATCGACCCATGTCTGGGAAAATTTTGCTTCCCACTCCATCGGTCCATTTTTATTTTCTTGGTGAAATTTCTCTCGAAGCCTACAGGCCCGAGTTAGGAAAATTTTCCTCCCTAGCACATGAGAGCCCGCTTTTGGGAAAATTTTCACCCCAAGGCTTGTCGGCCCATAACTTGAGAAATATGAGGAGTTAGAAGGACTTATTTATATCATTGGAAAGGTGAGGAAATTTCCTATCTAATGGGAATGTTTTTAGGAAGTTTTAAGTGCATTAAATATGAGAAAAATCAGGTTGAATATTTTAAGTGAGTTCTGGGAGTGGGTAAGTGAGAATTTACCTGTTATTTTTAAATGTGTATTCTCCCCCTTATAATTAGACCTTGTTAATTTTGAAACCTTGTAGAATTAAATACCTAGGGTATTTAATTATTTTGGATCTTCTTACCCTCTGAGTTTAATTAAGAATTGTTTGGCTTAGTGTTAATCTAATTTTAAATAGTTAGATTATCACCTAAGGGAAATTAATTGTGCTCGGGATAAATTTCACTCTCTTAGTGTTTTGTAAGGTGATTTGATAATTGTTGTAATGGACTCTGAAATTTTGTTGTGAACACTTTAAAAAAAAAAAATTATTCCATAATTTTTCTAACTAAACCTAGGTTGTTCTTGGGTCTCAAGTGGGATATTTTAGTGATCATTACATTGTTGATGCATCGAAAATATTAGACATCTATGTGATGTCAATGGAAGAAAATATACCGCAATGATGGAGGAAACAAAAGAATTTAATTATCAATACATTCCACTTCCATCTTTCGTCAACTATATAAACGATTCCTACTACCAATCCTTTCATTTCAGAATGTGTTATCGTTGATTTTTGCAATTTACCTAGTGATATTTATTCTAAACTAACGTTAGAGATGCTAACATTTATTGGAACCCGGTGTCTTTGGATTGCATTATTATTCTTTTCATACCAATTGAATATTCAAAAATGTTGAGAGAAATAGTAAAAATACATGGAAAAGGTTAAAGACGGTGGAGAATCGATTTTGGATTGATTCTATAGAATCTAAGGTAACAACGAGTAATTTAAAAGTTTGTGTCTTATGTACATAATAAATAGAGTGTACAAATGCAATGATAACAATGATGAAATAGAATAAGTCATCTTTGGGGATTAGATGGAAACAATTCCACAATAATTAATAGCTGCAAGAGAAATTTTCCTAAAAGGAAACAAACATCCTTTCCTCATGCGAACGATCATATCAGTTCCGGGATGATATTTTCACTTGATGTTGTTCCCAGAATTCCTTAGTATTAGTGCTTTATGGAGGAAATGTCGATGGGTGCATTAGTTGAATCCAATCTATCAATTATTTTTATTGTCGAGATACATAGTAAATAAATGTTTTTGAAACAATACTATTCTCATATGAAGAAAGGTTTGTACCAGAATACAAATCAAATATGTGAGTATGTTAAATGTTTTTTAACCGAAAAGATATACTTACACATTTCTTATTTACACAGATAACCAAAGAACAATAGGAGTTGATGTACAAACCTCTCAACTTGATGCTACACAACCAACTCAACATGGTGATTGACCTTCAATCATTTTATAAATATGTTTAATGAGCTTTATTTTCAATTGCCATTGTTTTCATTTTTGAAAATACTCTATGTTCACCATCTCTGACGATAGATGAGGAGAACTCAGCCACATCATGCACTAATATGTAATAAAATCCTGGTATGTTATTCATGTGCATTTATAAATAAGAATTGATACTAATTCCCACAAATTTGTAGGACAAATAATGGTTTATATGAGACAACCAAAAATCGAGAGAAAGTAACAATGGAGTTGCAATCGTAACCAACACAAATATGCAGTCAAAACTAGGTATGCTAGCCATGTTTATTTTTAAACATGACCATTTCTAAGGCTCATAAATTTATAAAAATGATATCAACTAATTATAGAAGAGGAAACATTTTCAAAGAAGGAATTATGACATAACCTATTTCAAAAGTTCATGGTCGCATCCAATGCTACATAGTTTGTAGTTACCAGATTGTTCATTGTCTTCATAAACCATTTGTATTGACATAATGATCTGAGACATTAGAATCGATGCTTGGTCCAGCCAATGATGGAGTAGCCTAGCGGTCGCTAATTCACATCAATTTCTTAGAATTATTTTCCACCAATGGGTGGTTGAATTGATATAAACAAATCCTAGCGGGTATTAAAATTCATTCGAAGTCATAGAAAATTTTGATTTGTACTTACCATATTACAATGGAGAGCAATATGCTTTTCAATTATTCTTTCATTTTCCATAGCATGAAATCGATTATGAATTGATTATTGTTGTTTGAATACATCTTGCATAAAAAAACCAGCAAATAGTAAGGTTTAAGCAATCTAAGATGAAATCTTAGTCGGTAAGTGGGAGGTACCTAAAGTGCTAATATTGAATTTACCATTTTACTACGTAGATCATTATTTTTTAATATGATTTCATTTTCCATAACAATATCTATATTATGAATAGATTGATGTTTTTGAAACAAATCTTGCATCAAAGGATCCAACTATGGGTAAATAAGATGCAATCCTATAAGAAAGGTCCATCAATAAGTGGTAGCCGTAAGCTAAAATGTTGATTATTTCCATTTATTAGAATTTATATGAGACCAATCAAAAAAATTATTTATTTCCATGTGTTTAGACATAAGAATTACTTGCTTACTTTAGATTTGGAGGGCTTGATGTATGAGAAAAAGAAATCATCTTCTAGGAGATGTCATTCAAGTTTAGCAAGGAGACTATCGATGTGCGAGGTGGCTTGAAAGAGTTTATAAAGTCATTATCAAAAAAATTTGAAATGGGATTCTCGTAAGAAAAAATTACTTTTGCTGATGTTAAAAAGATGACAAAGGCCTTCAATAAAAAATTATAAACTTTCTTCAATCTGATGGTGCTCAAAGAAGATTAAATGATTGCTATGTTAACAAAACACAGCAAGCCCAAAAATATAGGCGCGCACGAAGGTGTAGGAAGTTACACGGTTATGAAGAAACCGTATATGATACGTGGAGACAATGTATTAACTAACAAATATTAACTAAGCTAACATTCCCCCCCTTAATACATTGCTCTTACAAATGTACCCCCTAAACAAATCAAACTTCACCTTGCCGAGAGGCTTGGTGAGAATATCTGTAACCTGAAAATCAGTAGGGTAGTATTGGAGCTGAATTTGGTGGTTCAAGACCTGTTCACGAATGTAGTGACATTCGACCTCAATATGCTTTGTTCATTCATGGAAAATAGGATTCTTCACAATCTTCAACACACCTTGATTATCGTAGTGAATGAAGGGAGGTTTCTCTTTAGGAATCCCTATATCTGCAAGAATGCGACGTAACCAAATTGCTTCGCACACAGCTCCTCATGTGGCGTGGTATTCATCCTCAGTGGATGAGAGAGCAACAATAGTTTGCTTCTTGCTAATCCATGAGATAGGTCCAGATCCAAGATGAAAAACATATCCTGAAGTGGATTTCCTGTCATCAACGGATCCTGCATAGTCTGAGTCTGTATATCCCTATAAGAAGAACTGAGTGTTCTTCTAATACTCCAGACCAAAGTCAACTGTACCTCGGACATATCTCAACACATGCTTTGCTGCTATCCAATGACATTTCTTCAGTTCCTACATAAATCGGGTGAGATAACTCACTGCAAAGAAAAGATCCAGTGCAGTATAAGTCAATTAAATGTGACTCCCCACAAGCTGCTTGTAGTGAGTGCCATCTACTGCGGTGAATCCTGGAATCTAGATAATTGCAAACCTTTTTCCATACGTGTGGACATTGGTTTATAATCGACATTCCATACTTTTCTAGGAGTGTCTTGGCATATTTCATCCGGGAGAGACGAAGATATGATTCTTCTTCTGCCATATCTCTAAGCCAAGACAGTAGTGAAGTAGCCCCAAATCGGTCATGTCAAAGGATTTATTAAGATCATTCTTTACATCATCTACAAGATTGTCAGAACTTCCTGTGATCACAAGATTATCTACGTACAAAACCAAAATGAAAATCTTTGTATCTACCTTCTTGATATACAAATTTGTATCCGAGGGACTACGAGTTAATCCATGCTGCAATAGGTGATCATAAATTTTTATATACCATGCCCCGGGTGCTTGTTTGAGTACATAAAGAGACTTTATCGAGACGACATACCTTGTGTGGTTGACGCTCGTCTACAAACCCTTGAGTTGGGCCATGTACACTTCTTCTTTTAGATCACCATTTAGAAAAGCACTCTTGACATCCATCTGCTGAAGTTTACGTAATGCCCACTTCCCTATGACACTTAGTTGATTATCATTTTGAGTTATGCAGACTTTTGGATATGGACATGACTTATACTTATGTTGATTAGCATGATGTTTTGTGAGTAGATGCATTTGGGTTATGATTGGATTTTGTTTCAGTATGATCTACATTGGCTCATGGATAGACTATTGGATACTGATATTATTTTTATATGGATATATTGCATGTGTTCTAACATTGGATTTCTTCGCCATGATAAGTAGAATGTAGTTGTTGAATTTACATTACTATAACTTTGGATAATGATGGAATGCATAATTAAGTTGTGATTTAAACCTTGAAATAATGGATAATTGAATTACGTATAGATGTTAATAAATTTCATGCATATGGTTATTTTGGACATTTTGACATGGCCGCAAGGCCGAAGGAGGTATTTTGCATTTTGCAGGAAACACAACATGATCACAACCAGGCTGGAATTTCAAATTATGTGCTGTCACAAAGCAAAATTTGTTGACGGTTTAGAAAGGTGGCTGTAATTTCTACAAATTTTTATAAATATATGTATAATCTGTTCATACCTATATATACAAGTATTATGTTTTTAAATAAACCTCTTAAAAAATTTGACATTTTCAAAATTTTCAACTGTTAATGTCTACGGTTTCTATAAGATTTCTTTGTAAAATACGAGTTAAAATCACAAAAAAATGACCTACACTGTCAATTTCGAGCCTAATCACAACCATGAGGGGGATTGGGAACCAAACACAACAAGATGTCGGGTGGTTACAACATTTGGTCGTCAAGGCAACTATTGAATTGTATTGTGTTACCTTTGTTCTTTTATGTGTTAAGAAAAAAATTTCCATGAGGGGGAAATTTTCTAAGGTGACCAAGGGGGTAAGAATTTTAATTACTTGTTTTAACTTACTTTAGTAGGTGATTTCATTTGTGATGTTTTTTTTTTTTTAATTACTTTTACTAAGTATGTTTAGATTAATGTAACATCTTGTTTTAATTTTAAGTTTTGGAGGGAAGTCTAGTGGGTGTAATTAATTTTGATGGTTGGCTCCTTGAGCCTTGTGTTTTCTTCTTGTATTGAATGCTTGTTTTGAGTGTTGACCACTCCAAGTCCTTTGAATCTCGAATTTGAGATTTAGGGCAATTTTGGGGGACTTGTGGGACAAGTTGAACTTGTCCCACACTTCCCAAAACCCCTTACCAACCATATCTATGGGTTGGGAAGCCAAAAAGGGGATTATTTATTGTTTTGGGAAGGGAAATGTGACTTTGGAGTGCACTTGTCTTCCTTTTGCATTTAATTGTGCCTTAAGACACATGGGAAGGGATGGATGTGGAAGAGAGATGTCATTCAACCCAACCACCCATTTATTGTGTTTTGGGAGTTGAGTTGACTATGGGAGGTGGTCTTGAGGATGTGTGATGTGGCATCCTACAAGAGCCACATCACCCTCACTCTTCCCTTTTGTCTATTTATGGAAATTTCCTCTCTTGTTGAGGGGGTTGGAGGTTTTTGTTGAAGAGTTTTTTTTTTATTTTCTTTTGGGGAGAAAAGAATTGGGAGAAAGAAAAAAAAAAAAGGAGCTTGGACTTGCATGCTTGGATTGTTTTGGAGGGAGCTTGGACAAAGCTTCTTGGTTTAGGCTTCTCCAATGGAGAGGTAGGAAACCTTCTCCCTTTTTGCTTTCTTATTGTTGTTGCTTTTATGCTTAAATTTGTAGAAAATGTATGTTTACTTTTGTGTATTGTGGAAAAATGGATAGAATGCTTAATGTGTAGTGTAGGAGAGGTCTATGGGAAAACTCATGAGGGAGGCATAAGAGTAGAATAGGAAATTGTGGAGGGAGTTTGAGAGGGATGCCCATCTTGGGTAAGAATGTTCACATTCTTACCTTGTCCTTGAGGGAGCCATAAGAGGAGGGAGGTATAAGAGTATGGGAGGAAAAAGGGGTACTTGAGGGAGGCATAAGAGTCATAGGGGCTTGAGTTTTATTGTGGAGGGTTTGGATGGGCATCTCATCTCAATGGGGAGGCATAAGGAAAACTTTCCCATAGTTCCTTCTCTTGTTGGCTTGGATGAAAGCCTTGTGGTGAAAAGTATTGTGTTAATTGTGTTTCCTTTTTGTTTCTTCTTTTTAACCTTGAATGTTGTGAAGAAAATTGTATTGTGGAAGCAAGTGTTGTTGCCTTGAGTTGGAGACCACCCTTCATTGTGTTGTGTTTGGGGCTCGGGGGTCAATGGAGGAGATTGCTTCTCTTCTCCATTGAGTTTTTGGTTGGGAGGAGAGTGTTGCCTCTCCCCCTATCTTGGTTGTGATTTGAAATACTTGGAACTTGGAGCATGGATGAAGAACACCTTGGAGCTTGTGAAGACTTCTTCCCTTTTCCTTTATATATATTATTTTGTTGTAAAATTTGTATGTGAAAGAAAGTTGTATCATCTTGTTTTCATTCCAAAAATAAAGGACATTGTAATCTATATTTGCCCCAAAGGTCACATGGTTGAATGTAAAATTTACTTGAAAGGTGTTTATATTATTGAGAAGATTGTAAGGAAATAAAGAAATGATATGTGCCAAAAAAAAGGGGGGGGGGGTTGTGATAATCTTGTGAATACACTATTGGGAAGTTTGTTGTATATACCTTCTTGTAGAAATGTTGGTAGATCTTGTTTAAAATTTAATGGAAATATTGTAGGACTCCTTTGTGGAATGTTAGGAAAATTTAAAAAAAAAAATATACATGTTAGAATTCATTTTGTTGCTTAAAAGGAGATGTATTGAGAAGTGAGAAGAAAAAAAAATAGTGCATTATCTCTTGCTTTGTTGATAAAAGACTTAAGTTCTAAATAGTTTTAAATGTGCCAATTAAGAGATCTATGCTCTAGCTCTATCAAGTTTTTTTTTCTTTCTTCATTTATGAATCCAATACAAAATCCATTGCAAATTAATAAAGGAAACGAAATCAAAACTTTTGAAACCCATGTTATGTCTATGGATTTGTGTAGAAGGAAATCCTAATGTAAAGACTATAAGTTTATTAAGTTAATACCCAATGTCCCTTAATACATAATAAAGAAATTGATATTTGCAATATAAACCATATCTATGTAATATTACAACTAATGAAATTACTATTTTTGGATCCTAAGCATAACGATATACCATTAATATCTATTGTGTTAACTAAGTATGCTAATACAGACTGCAGCTAGAAAAACAATAGTAAACATATAATCAAACCTGCGTAGAAGGCGTCCTTAGAATTGTAAAGGAAAATAAGCTAAAATACCTATAAATCTCACGTTCATGTAATAAATAACAATTAAAACAAGGATGGGTCTCTGTATAATTATCATGTTGTAAGACTATATCTTATTATACTCAGAAAGGCTCCTATATTTGCAAAATAAATTGGGTTTCATGAATATTCTGGTATGAAACGGATCCACCTCTGTGAGATTATCCCTACACTATTAACTGTGCACGTTTCCAGTAGAAAATCATAGAAATTTACCGTTTCAGACCGCTCCTTACCATTCTCACTGTCATTCAATCGATTTGATAAAAATATCTCTAAAAAGGCAGAACCCGATTTGAGCTGTATTTGATACTGAACAGTTGGCAACATTGTTGGACAGGTCACTGTTTTTAACGCCTTTCACTGTTCCCCATCGACTTTGATAAAATTATCACGAAGGAGACCCCGATATTGAGGATGCATTCGATACTGAGCAAATAACAACGTAGTTGGATAACTTGCTTGATGTAGGCGTTTAAAAGGGGAGGGCGTTCGTGTTATCTCTGCTGCCTGGCCGACTTCTGTACAGGCCGCGGCCAGAACTCACACCAGGAGCACTCCCCGCCAAGCACACACCATGCAGCACCCAATGAAAGCGGAGGTAACTCGCCCCCTACCGTTTTCAACCTTCCTTTTTGCTGCACGCGCGGCCAGGACCCGTCAGAACAAATCTCCGATCTGTTCCTTCGCTTTGTGGCTTCGACCACGTGTGCCCATTTTGTTGGGTTTCCAAATGATCTACTGAGCTGTTGGTTTGAATCTGTCACTATGAATCGTGCATCGTTTACTTGATCTCTCTGCATGCATAGGGCCAAGTGGTAAGTAGGTTGGCTCCGTTCACTATGGCATTAGTTTGTTAGCCACGTATATGCAGACAATGGAAATGTTGATTCACCCAATACGAGGCGTCGTGCAAGTTTGATTTTAGGAAGGAAACCAGTCCTCTCTCACGCGCCATAACTCCATCTTCAACCACCATACTGCTTCCCACGCGGCCGGGACAGCATCCAACAGCAGGCCGATTTGGTAAGTTGATTGGTTTGCAAAAATCTAAGTGAATTCAATGAAAAGATGCGGCCAGATTTGGAGTGGTTTGCAAGTCAAAAAAGAGAGTTATTTCATTACGGCAGGTGGCTGGAGCCACCCACCCCTAACCATGTCTAACCACCTCTCCTTTGAAAACTTCTCCACGTGAAAATCTTTATGTTTGGCCGCTTACCTTTAAAACGTATCTTTGGCCTCGTGGACGTGACATGTCGTGGGTCTCGCTATGGCTCCTTTTTTTTTTAACGGGCTCGACATAAGTGAGTTTTTGTCTGGCGATCATACTTACTCATGGTGGAAAGTGTTTATCCACGCACACCATGGTATGACCTTGTTGTATCCCTTATGTTCTTCGCAACCAATGTTTTTGTATAGGCGCTATGATCAAGTTATAGATATTTAACATGATACCCTTAAAATAAGAACCCGACCATCTAATTAACTTTGTTTTCCCTTGGAGCTCGTCATTGGTTATGAGATCCATCTATGTATTTATATTAAAATTTTCCTGCTGTAGTAATAGTCGAGTCGGTTATCGTTGACTTACCAAGTCGCACGTTGGCTTAACCTTGAACCTTGGAAATTTCAAACATGGTTTCGTTTAAATCGCAAGTGAATCATGATTAAGTTAATAACATACCTTTTGGGTTATAAACATGTAAACCTGGTGGTATATATACATGTATACCTCAGTTTGAGATTTTAAATATACATATAGTATTTATGTAATCAAACTAAAGATTGAATATAATACCTCAAGTGTAAAATATAAAAACTTTTGATGTCCATCCAGGGAAGGCTCAAATACCTTATCAAATAAAAATAAAAAAATAAAAATTTTAGTCGCATTTTCGGATTGTATGTCGTGAGCGTGGCGTCATTTTTTCCCAGTTACATTTTGGTATCAGAGCCAGGGGTTCGAAGCTTGGACCCTTGGGCACACGCAGAAACACGAAACAGGAGCATCTAACTTAGTATAGGGCTGATTCTTTTAAAATATAAAACCACAATGTTGATAATTATAGTAAACAACAAATTTAGAAAACTGACACAAGACCTAGAACAATGAACTAACTCTCGCCTTGATCTATGCAGGGGGCGCGGATTGGGCGAGGGGTCTCTTCATATAGACCTAGGCATACCACCACTTTGCCAGAGCAGGCCGTAGCAACCCTTCTACCTCAGATCTTGCAGACACTCCAGGATGTCAATGCCACTATACACGGAGAGCCCTTGGGAGGACGACTTGCTAGACATAGTTTGGAGCCATCAGTAGATGCTCAGGCATCCCCTCGACACAGTGAGGAGCACAGGGCAGAGAACTTCCGTGCGGAGTCGGCTAGGGCAGAGTCACCACAGAGAGGACATGGGGATAGGATCTCAGGACATAGGGACAGGTCTTGGAGCCCTAGACAGAGGGAGGAGCATTTAGATAGACCTAGGATTCATCATACGTCAGCTACAGACCATATCAGGGAGATCCTGAAGCTACGACCATCTCACTATTCGGGTGATACAGGCGGTTTTCAGGCAGAGGCCTGGTTGGTGAGCTTGAGCGGATGCTTCAAGCTCTGCCCTTGTACTAGCAACATGAAAGCTCGTGTTGCGATCCATCTTCTGAAGGATGGAGCAGGAGTCTGGTGGAGGACCGAGGAGCAGAAGCTCCATGTTGACTCGGAGACGATTACCTGGGAGCTGTTTGAGGAGCATTTCAGGAGCAGGTATTTACCTAGGAGATTTATTCAGCAGCGGATAGATGAGTTTCATGACCTCCATCAGGCATCGATGACAGTAGCTGAGTATGAGAGTCGATTTCTGGACCTACTCCAGTACGTCGACTATATGCAGGATGAGTAGGTATGGATTCACAGGTTCATCCGGGGCCTGAATTTGGATTTAGGAGGTGCAGTGCGCATTCACTGCCCATAGACATTAGCAGAGGCCGTGGAGAAGGCCTATATTGCAGAGGAGACACGGGGAAGACACAGCAGGCTAGAGACAGAGTTCGGAGCCATATCCAGCAGATGTAGGATGGTAGGTCGAAGGGGTCAGTTCCTCCTCCACGGGGTGGACAGAGTTCAGGGTAAGCTTCATTCAGACCACCATAGCAGCCGCAGCAGCAGTAGACCCGCCCACCTTACCGACCTCCTCAGAGATTTGATGCACAGAGAGGACGTAGTATGGGGCCTCCTCCTAGGGGTCCCATCAGACACAGGGTGCACCGAGAGCTCAGTCAATAGGAGCTCGTCAGTAGAGACCTCAATAGTCTATAGATGGATCGTATGGATCTGTATCTCAGTCATCTAGAGTACCAGCTGGAGCTGCTTCCCACTGGAGAGGACCAGGAAGCTGTTATGGTTGTGGTGTTGTTGGACATCATTGGAGAGATTGCCCACAGAACACTATCAAAGTAAAGACACAAAGCTCAGAGCCTACTGTTGGAGATATGGCACGAAGTCATTGGATCTACGCAGTGGTCGAGAACCGCCAGGCTGAGCATCAGAGTACTGTTATTGAGATGACAGGTAGTGTTGGTGGTATTTCCACCTCTATATTATTTGATTCTGGTTCTTCTGATTCTTTTATTGCACCATCCTTAGTAGAGCATTGTAGGCTGGTGGCAGTTAGGTAGGGCCATAGTTGGGACGTTGAGATGGCTTCTGGAGCCAAGATTTCTGTAGACTCCTTAGTTAAGGAGTGTGTAGTGGATTTGGGACCCTTCACCACTACTTCTGATCTTCGGATCCTTCCATTAGGATCTTATGGCATCATTTTAGGCATGGATTGGTTGTCCACTCACAGAGCTAGAGTGGATTGTTACCATAAGAATATTTCTTGCATAGATGATCTTGGAGTAGAGTCAGTGATATCAGGAGTTAGGAGGGTCGTATCCATTCACACCATCTCCGCTATGCAGCTTAAGCGGTGTGCGCGATAGGGTTGTCAGATGTTTGCTATTACGGTTAGTGACAGATCAGAGGATGAGTCCAGAGGACCTTCCCTCGATGACCATCCCATCTTGTCAGAGTTTTCTGATGTGTTTCCAGGGGAGCTACCGGGATTACCTCCCCCACGTGAGATCGACTTCCATATAGATCTAGTTCCGGGTGCAGAGCCTATCTCACGAGCACCTTATCGGATGACTACTCCTGAGTTATGTGAGCTCAAGTTGCAGCTTGAGGGCCTTCTGGAGAAAGGCCTAATCCGTCCTAGTGTATCCCCTTGGGGTGCACCAGTGATCTTCGTGAAGAAGAAGGATGGATCTCTTCGGTTGTGTATTGACTACCGTCAGCTGAATAAAGTAACGATCAAGAATCGTTACCCCCTTCCACGCATTGATGATTTATTTGATCAGATGAAGGGGGCTACAGTTTTCTCTAAGATAGATCTTAAGTCAGGATACCATCAGCTCAGGATTGCGGAGACGGATATTCACAAGACAGCTTTCCGTACGAGATATGGCCACTACGAGTTCACAGTGGTACCTTTCGGTTTGACGAATGCCCCCGCAGTGTTTATGAGTTTGATGAATGGGGTATTCAGGACCTTCCTTGATCGCTTCGTGCTCATCTTCCTTGATGACATTCTGATTTACTCACGCACACGTGAGGAGCATGAGGAGCACCTTTGCCAGGTTCTTCAGTGTCTTCGCAAGCACAGTGCCTTTACGGGAACTTGGAGAAGTGTGCGTTCTTTCAGCCTGAGGTGCAGTATTTGGGCCACATCATTTCTGGGGAAGGTATCGCAGTCGATCCTTCCAAGATTTGAGCCATCATGGATTGGCCAGCACCCACTAGTGTGACCGAGGTGCGTAGTTTCATGGGTCTAGCAGGGTATTACAGGAGGTTTGTTCAGGATTTTTCACGGATTGCGCACCCCATCACTTCCCTTCAGCGGAAAGGGAAGAAGTTTTTATGGTCAGATAGATGTGAGTAGGATTTCAGTACACTGAAGGAATGCCTTACGAGAGCACCTATTCTTGCAGTGCCAGATCCTCAGGGTGAGTTCTATGTTTGCACAGATGCTTCCTTGGCAGGACTTGGAGGTGTGTTAATGCAGGAGGGTAGAGTAGTTGCCTTTGAGTCTCGCAAACTCAAAGATTATGAGCTCAATTATCTGACCCATGACCTTGAGCTTGCAGCAGTGGTACATGCCTTAGTGTGGTGGAGACATTTTCTTCTTGGCCGGAGATTTACACTCAGGACTGATCACTTGAGTCTTCGCCACCTCTTCACGCAGCCCAATCTCAACGCTCGTCAGCGGCGTTGGATGGAGTTACTTTGTGAGTATGACATGGAGATAGAGCATGTGAAAGGGAAGGAGAATGTGGTTGCAGATGCCTTGAGTAGGCGGAGACATGTGGCTATGGCCACCTCAGTGGGCACAGATTTGCAGAGTAGGATCTTGCAGCAGCTTCTTCATGATAGTTTCTACCTTGCAATCAGAGCAGAGATTGAGTCTCAGAGACCCCTTGAGAGGAGATTTGATGGATTTTCATTAGAGGCAGATGGTCTTCTCAGACACAAAGGTCAGATTTATGTTCCTAGAGATGGAGGCTTGAGACATGACATTTTGATAGAGGCCCATCGTGCACCTTACTCAGCCCATCCCGGGGTGAAGAAGATGCACGCCACCCTGAGACAGTTGTACTTTTGGAGAGGACTTCGGAGAGACATAGCTTCATTTGTATCCCACTGTTTAGAGTGCCAGAGGGTGAAGGCCGAGCATCAGCATCCAGCTGGCCTTCTCTATCCTCACGCCATACCGGAGTGGAAGTGGGACACCATTTCTATGGATTTCATTGTTGGGTTGCCGACGTCGAGATACCATCATGACCATCATGGTCACGGTGGATAAATTGACAAAGGTAGCTCATTTTTCTCCGGTAAAGACCACCTATACAGCAAGTGTTGTGGCACGAGTATACCTTGATGAGATTGTCAGATTGCATGCGATTCCGCGGAAGATAATTTGTGACCGCGACCCCTTATACACTTCCCATTTCTAGACCACCATGCAGTATGCCCTCGAAACGAGGATTAATTTCAGCACAGACTTATCACCCTGAGACCGATGGACAGACAAAGAGGGTGAATCATATTTTGGAGGACATGCTCAGGATGTACGTGATGGATCATCAGTCGAGATGGGAGGAGTATCTGTATTTGGTGGATTTTGCCTACAATAATAGTTTCCAGAGTTCTATAGGCATGGCTCCTTTTCAGGCATTATATGGTAGAGAGTTAGGACACCTCTTAGCTGGGATAGGATTGAGGACAGGGTTTCCCTTGGGCCAGCATTATTACAAGACATGGAGCAGTAGGTTGCCTTGATCAGACAGAGATTGCAGGAGGCGCAGGATAGACAGAAGAAGTATGCGGACCAGCATAGGACAGATCGCAGCTTTGAGGTGGGCACGAAGGTGTTTCTTCATGTCAGCCGCATAAGAGCCCTATCTATTACGGAGAAGGTTCTCGGCTTGCTCCTAGATTTGTGGGTCCCTTTGAGATCTTGGAGTACTTTGGTCCCTTAGCCTATCGTCTAGCACTGCCACCTAGCTTATCGCGCGTCCATGATGTGTTTCACGTTTCTGTGCTTAGGAGATATATTTTTGATCCTTCTCATGTGCTAGATTGGACTGCATTGCAGGTGCAGGATCAGGGGCAGGTGATGGTGGAGCCCGTGCGCATTTTAGATCACAGGACCCTGGGCCTTCGTGGCAGAGAGATTGATCAGGTTCGGGTCCAATGGGATAGGTACGATGAGACTACTGCCACTTGGGAGGATGCTACATCATTGCGAGCTCAGTTTCCACACTTATTTCAGTGACTTCCAGGAGGAAGTCTAGTCTAAGGGGAGGGGGATGTAATGCCCACTTCCCTATGACACTTAGTTGATTATCATTTTGAGTTATGCAGACTTTTGGATATGGACATGACTTATACTTACGTTGATTAGCATGATGTTTTGTGAGTAGATGCATTTGGGTTATGATTGGATTTTGTTTTCAGTATGATCTACACTGGCTCATGGACAGACTATTGGATACTGATATTATTTTTATATGGATATATTGCATGTGTTCTAACATTGGATTTCTTCGCCATGATAAGTAGAATGTAGTTGTTGAATTTACATTACTATAACTTTGGATAATGATGGAATGCATAATTAAGTTGTGATTTAAACCTTGAAATAATGGATAATTGAATTACGTATAGATGTTAATAAATTTCATGCATATGGTTATTTTGGACATTTTGACATGGCCGCAAGGCCGAAGGAGGTATTTTGCATTTTGCAGGAAACACAACATGATCACAACCATGAGGGGGATTGGGAACCAAACACAACAGGATGTCGGGTGGTTACAACATTTGGTCGTCAAGGCAACTAGTGAATTGTATTGTGTTACCTTTGTTCTTTTATGTGTTAAGAAAAAAATTTCCATGAGGGGGAAATTTTCTAATGTGACCAAGGGGGTAAGAATTTTAATTACTTGTTTTAACTTACTTTAGTAGGTGATTTCATTTGTGATGCTTTTTTTTAAATTACTTTTGCTAAGTATGTTTAGATTAATGTAACATCTTGTTTTAATTTTTTAAGTTTTGGAGGGAAGTCTAGTGGGTGTAATTAATTTTGATGGTTGGCTCCTTGAGCCTTGTGTTTTCCTCTTGTATTGAATGTTTGTTTTGAGTGTTGACCACTCCAAATCCTTTGAATCTCGAATTTGAGATTTAGGGCAATTTTGGGGGACTTGTGGGACAAGTTGAACTTGTCCCACACTTCCCAAAACCCCTTACCAACCATATCTATGGGTTGGGAAGCCAAAAAGGGGATTATTTATTGTTTTGGGAAGGGAAATGTGACTTTGGAGTGCACTTGTCTTCCTTTTGCATTTAATTGTGCCTTAAGACACATGGGAAGGGATGGATGTGGAAGAGAGATGTCATTCAACCCAACCACCCATTTATTGTGTTTTGGGAGTTGAGTTGACTATGGGAGGTGGTCTTGAGGATGTGTGATGTGGCATCCTACAAGGAGCCACATCACCCTCACTCTTCCCTTTTGTCTATTTATGGAAATTTCCTCTCTTGTTGAGGGTGTTGGAGGTTTTTGTTGAAGAGTTCTTTTTTTTTTTTTCTTTTGGGGGAGAAAAGAATTGGGAGAAAGAAAAAAAAAAAAAAGGAGCTTGGACTTGCATACTTGGATTGTTTTGGAGGGAGCTTGGACAAAGCTTCTTGGTTTAGGCTTCTCCAATGGAGAGGTAGGAAACCTTCTCCCTTTTTGCTTTCTTATTTTTGTTGCTTTTATGCTTAAATTTGTAGAAAATGTATGTTTACTTTTGTGTATTGTGGAAAAATGGATAGAATGCTTAATGTGTAGTGTAGGAGAGGTCTATGGGAAAACTTATGAGGGAGGAATAAGAGTAGAATAGGAAATTATGGAGGGAGTTTGAGAGGGATGCCCATCTTGGGTAAGAATGTTCACATTCTTACCTTGTCCTTGAGGGAACCATAAGAGGAGGGAGGTATAAGAGTATGGGAGGAAAAAGGGGTACTTGAGGGAGGCATAAGAGTCATAGGGGCTTGAGTTTTATTGTGGAGGGTTTGGATGGGCATCTCATCTCAATAGGGAGGCATAAGGAAAACTTTCCAATAGTTCCTTCTCTTGTTGGCTTGGATGAAAGCCTTGTGGTGAAAAGTATTGTGTTAATTGTGTTTCCTTTTTGTTTCTTCTTTTTAACCTTGAATGTTGTGAAGAAAATTGTATTGTGGAAGCAAGTGTTGTTGCCTTGAGTTGGAGACCACCCTTCATTGTGTTGTGTTTGGGGCTCGGGGTCAATGGAGGAGATTGCTTCTCTTCTCCATTGAGTTTTTGGTTGGGAGGAGAGTGTTGCCTCTCCCCCTATCTTGGTTGTGATTTGAACTACTTGGAACTTGGAGCATGGATGAAGAACACCTTGGAGCTTGTGAAGACTTCTTCCCTTTTCCTTTATATATATTATTTTGTTGTAAAATTTGTATGTGAAAGAAAGTTGTATCATCTTGTTTTCATTCCAAAAATAAAGGACATTGTAATCTATATTTGCCCCAAAAGTCACATGGTTGAATGCAAATTTTACTTGAAAGGTGTTTACATTATTGAAAAGATTGTAAGGAAATAAAGAAATGATATGTGCCAAAAAAAAAAGGGGGAGGGGGCTTGTGAAAATCTTGTGATTATACTATTGGGGAAGTTTGTTGTAGATACCTTCTTGTAGAAATGTTAGTAGATCTTGTTTAAAATTTAACGGAAATATTGTAGGACTCCTTTGTGGAATGTTAGGAAAATTAAAAAAAATATATACATGTTAGAATTCATTTTGTTGCTTAAAAGGAGATGTATTGAGAAGTGAGAAGAAAGAAAAAATAGTGCATTATCTCTTGCTTTGTTGATAAAACACTTAAGTTCTAAATAGTTTTAAATGTGCGAATTTACTTTTGTGTATTGTGGAAAAATGGATAGAATGCTTAATGTGTAGTGTAGGAGAGGTCTATGGGAAAACTTATGAGGGAGGAATAAGAGTAGAATAGGAAATTGTGGAGGGAGTTTGAGAGAGATGCCCATCTTGGGTAAGAATGTTCACATTCTTACCTTGTCCTTGAGGGAACCATAAGAGGAGGGAGGTATAAGAGTATGGGAGGAAAAAGGGGTACTTGAGGGAGGCATAAGAGTCATAGGGGCTTGATTTTTATTGTGGAGGGTTTGGATGGGCATCTCATCTTAATGGGGAGGCATAAGGAAAACTTTCCCATAGTTCCTTCTCTTGTTGGCTTGGATGAAAGCCTTGTGGTGAAAAGTATTGTGTTAATTGTGTTTCCTTTTTGTTTCTTCTTTTTAACCTTGAATGTTGTGAAGAAAATTGTATTGTGGAAGCAAGTGTTGGTTCCTTGAGTTGGAGACCACCCTTCATTGTGTTGTGTTTGGGGCTCGGGGGTCAATGGAGGAGATTGCTTCTCTTCTCCATTGAGTTTTTGGTTGGGAGGAGAGTGTTGCCTCTCCCCCTATCTTGGTTGTGATTTGAAATACTTGGAACTTGGAGCATGGATGAAGAACACCTTGGAGCTTGTGAAGAATTCTTCCCTTTTCCTTTATATATATTATTTTGTTGTAAAATTTGTATGTGAAAGAAAGTTGTATCATCTTGTTTTCATTCCAAAAATAAAGGACATTGTAATCTATATTTGCCCCAAAAGTCACATGGTTGAATGCAAATTTTACTTGAAAGGTGTTTACATTATTGAAAAGATTGTAAGGAAATAAAGAAATGATATGTGCCAAAAAAAAGGGGTTGTGATAATCTTGTGAATACACTATTGGGAAGTTTGTTGTATATACCTTCTTGTTGAAATGTTGGTAGATCTTGTTTAAAATTTAATGGAAATATTGTAGGACTCCTTTGTGGAATGTTAGGAAAATTTAAAAAAATATATACATGTTAGAATTCATTTTGTTACTTAAAAGGAGATGTATTGAGAAGTGAGAAGAAAGAAAAAATAGTGCATTATCTCTTGCTTTGTTGATAAAAGACTTAAGTCTCTAAATAGTTTTAAATGTGCGAATTAAGAGATCTATGCTCTAGCTCTATCAATTTTTTTCTTTCTTCATTTATGAATCCAATACAAAATCCATTGCAAATTAATAAAGGAAACGAAATCGAACCTTTTTAAACCCATGCTATGTCTATGGATTTGTGTAGAAGGAAATCCTAATGTAAAGACTATAAGTTTATTAAGTTAATACCCAATGTCCCTTAATACATAATAAGGAAATTGATATTTGCAATATAAACCATATCTATGTAATATTACAACTAATGAAATTACTATTTTTGGATCCTAAGCATAACGATATACCATTAATATCTATTGTGTTAACTAAGTATGCTAATACGGACTGCAGCTAGAAAAACAATAGTAAACATATAATCAAACCTACGTAGAAGGCGTCCTTAGAATTGTAAAGGAAAATAAGCTAAAATACCTATAAATCTCACGTTCATGTAATAAATAACAATTAAAACAAGGATGGGTCTCTGTATAATTATCATGTTGTAAGACTGTATCTTATTATACTCAGAAAGGCTCCTATATTTGCAAAACAAATTGGGTTTCATGAATATTCTGGTATGAAACGGATCCACCTCTGTGAGATTATCCCTACACTGTTAACTGTGCACGTTTCCAGTAGAAAATCGTAGAAATTTACCGTTTCAGACCGCTCCTTACCATTCTCACTGTCATTCAATCGATTTGATAAAAATACCTTGAAGGCAGAACCCGATTTGAGCTGTATTTGATACTGAACAGTTGGCAACATTGTTGGACAGGTCACTATTTTTAACGCCTTTCACTGTTCCCCATCAAATGTGATCAAATTATCACGAAGGAGACCCCGATATTGAGGATGCATTCGATACTGAGAAAATAACAACGTAGTTGGAAAACTTGCTTGATGTAGGCGTTTAAAAGGGGAGGGTGTTCGTGTTATCTCTCTGTCTGCCCGGCCGACTTACATGCGAGGCCGCGGCGAACTCACGCCAAGAGGACTCCCGCCAAGCACACACCATGCAGCACCCAATGAAAGCGGAGGTAACTCGCCCCCTACCGTTTTCAACCCTCCTTTTTGCTGCACGCGCGGCCAAGACCCGTCAAAACAAATCTCCAGTTTGTTCCTTCTCGCCTGTGGCTTCGACCACGTGTGCCCATTTTGTTGGGTTTCCTAATGATCTACGGAGCTGTTGGTTTGAATCTGTCACTATGAACTGTGCATTGTTTACTTGATCTCTGCGTGCATAGGGCCAAGCTGGTAAGTAGGTTGGCTCCATTCACTTTGGCATTAGTTTGTTAGCCACGTATATGCAGACAGTGGAAATGTTGATTCGCCCAATGCGAGGCGCTGTGCAAGTTTGATTTTAGGAAGGAAACCAGTCCTCTCTCACACACCATAACTCTGTCTTCAACCACCATACTGCTTCCCACGCGGCCGGGACAACATCCAACAGCAGGCCGATTTGGTAAGTTGATTGGTTTGCAAAAATCTAAGTGAATTCAATGAAAAGATGCGGCCAGATTTGGAGTGGTTTGCAAGTCAAAAAAGAGAGTTATTTCATTACGGCAGGTGGCTGGAGCCACCCACCCCCAACCATGTCTAACCACCTCTCCTTTGAATACTTCTCCACGTGAAAATCTTTATGTTTGGCCGCTTACCTTTAAAACGTATCCTTGGCCTCGTGGACGTGACATGTCGTGGGTCTCACTACGGCTCCCTTTTTTTTTAACGGGCTCGACATAAGTGAGTTTTTGTCTGGCGATCATACTTACTCATGGCGGAAAGTGTTTACCCACGCACACCATGGTATGACCTTGTTGTATCCCTTATGTTCTTCGCAACCTAACGTTTTTGTATAGGCGCTATGATCAAGTTATAGATATTTAACATGATACCCTTAAAATAAGAACCCGACCATCTAATTAACTTTTTTTCCCTTGGAGCTCGTCATTGGTTATGAGATCCATCTATGTATTTATATTAAAATTTGCCTGCTGTAGTAATAGTCAGTCGAGTTATCGTTGACTTACCAAGTCGCATGTTGGCTTAACTTTGAACCTTGGAAATTTCAAACATGGTTTCGTTTAAATCGCAAGTGAATCATGATTAAGTTAATAACATACCTTTTGGGTTATAAACATGTAAACCTGGTGGTATATATACATGTATACCTCAGTTTGAGATTTTAAATATACATATAGTATTTATGTAATCAAACTAAAGATTGAATATAATACCTCAAGTGTAAAATATAAAAACTTTTGATGTCCGTCAAGGGCAGGCTCAAATACCTTATCAAAAAAAATAAATAAAAAAATTTAGTCGCATTTTCGGATTGTATGTCGTGAGCGTGGTGTCATTTTTTCCATGCTACAGTTTCCATCCATTTTTTTGTCAATGCACGAGATAACTCTGATGGTTTTGATCTTCACAATGGGTGCAAAGGTCTCATCATAATCAATTCCTTCTTGTTGAGCATAACCCTTTGCAACTAGTCGTGCTTTGTGTTTGTTCATTGAACCATCTGCCTTTATATTTTGTTTTGAAAATCCATTTGCAGCTAATGGATTTCTTACCTGGAGGCAGATCAACAAGTTCCCATGTCCAATTCTGAATTAGGGAATAATATTCAGCATCCATTGCACTGTTTCCACTATGGTTGGTCTAATGCCTCACGACTAAGTGTCGGGTTCATTGCTCTCAACAACTAAACTCATGAGTGCAAAATTTACCTCATGTCTAGGTTGACTTCGTGTTCTAACTCCCATAGAATTACTAGGAAGTGAGTTCAGGTGTGCATCCCTAATAGTACTCTGGACCCATTTCGGATGTTGGTGTTGTTGATGTGAAGATGTGTTTTCCAGTGTGCCAAGATCAACGAACAAGTCTCCACTCAACTCTTCTTCTCTCTGAGAAGAATCATCTTGCTCATCATCTGGATGTGTGAGCAATCTATGTGATGAGGTCGGTACTAGATCTCCATTGTGTGGTAGGGAGTCAAAGGATGACTCATCACATACCACATCTCGACTCTCGTAGATCTTCTTCGTCTCAGGATCCATGAGATGATATGCCTTTGAGGTAGTACTATACCCCAAGAAAAGACATGGTAGTGTCTTTGGATTGATCTTCTTCCTTCTCTTATCTAGAACATGCATATATGCAGTACAACCAAAAACTCTCAAATGATGAATAGAAGGTTTACGACCAGTCCATACCTCTTCCAGTGTCTTGTTCTGCAAGATCTTCTTGGGTGCCTGGTTGAGTAGAGACACTACTGTCTGGACTGCTTCTACCCAAAACTGATCCTCCAACTTGGCGGTCGAGAGCATACAACGAGCCATCTCCATGACAATCCTATTGTGGCACTCAGAAATCCCATTTTGTTAGGGCATGTAGGGTGCAGTCAAATGTTCTTGAATTCCATCGCTTGGGTATGCTAAGAACTTCTTTGACACAAATTCCCCCCCTCGATCTGAGCGGAGGAGAAGAAGAGGCTTCCCAGAATGCTTGGTGGCTTGCTAGTAGAAGGTTTTGAAAATTTCAAGTGCCTCACTCTTCTTCCGAAGGAAATATACCCACATTTTCCATGAGTAATCATCAATAATGAGCTAAAAGTATGCAAAACCTTAGAAGCTAGTTGGCAGGGGTCCACACATATTAGTGTGAACGACTTGAAGATGCTCTGTAGAATGATAAGATCTCTATTTGAACAGACCTCTATGTTGTTTACCCGCAAGACATCCCGAGCAAATAGGTAAGGAATGGGAGAGTGAAGGAAGCCCTCTTACCATTGCCTTGGCACTGAGCTGATACACAGCCCCAACAGAAAGATGACCATATCAAAAATGCCATAGTGCAGTGAACTCCGCCGTTGAAGAAGAGAGCAATGCTAGATGAAGTGACCGCATCCAATGCAAATAGACGGCCCTTCGAAATGGTTGAGCAATGATCGAATCTCCGGGAAATGATGCAGACTTGACCCCTTTCTCAACAAAGAATTCAACCTGCATTCGATGGTTAAGAAGTTGACTCACGAGACAAAAGATTTGAGGTCAAACTGGAACATATAGCACCTTCATGAGTGTAAATCTTTGTGTTCCAAGAGGAATGATGACATCACCAATACCGCCGTAATATACTCTTAATATGTCCAGTAATGGTGATCCAATCTCTAAGTGAGCGGTCACTAAGAGTATGAAGCAACTTCTTATTGCCAATCATGTGTTTGCTGGTGCCTGAATCAATCAATCAGACATCTTCTGACAGTTGCAAAGTCTGTGAGACTAGAACAATGTCAGAATGAGTCATGTCTGGTACCTCTTCATCGAAGGTGGCATCCTGCTGAGCAGCAATGTGGCCCTTCTGCCTCTGATTATGAGCACGCCATCGGGATTTCTTGGAATATCCTTGGCCAGAAGTGCTCTCTTCACCAGAGTTGCTATACTTGCGACCATTGTAATAACAGTTCATAGTCGTGTGTGTATCCGTGGAGAAAATGTGGCACCACCTATCCACCTTGTGATTATGCTACTCAGGGTGGCCATTGTGAAGATGGATGCTTGAGGATGTTGCTTCGATTCTGGGAACATTTGTTGCCCTTTTCGAGGCTTATGTTTTTGCCTCATGATGAGAGCCTTGTCTTCGAAGGCTTCTTGTACATTTTGCATGGCTTCTTCCTGCTAGAGATAATTCACCAGGGTGGAAAAAATCACCTCCTGTTGAGTGATGGTCAACATGGTGATCAGTGTCTGAAACCGGGAAGGAAGAGCTCGCAAGGTGAGCGGGACTAGCAACTTGTCGTCCACCGGTTCACTAAGAGCAGAGAGTTCTACACGTAACTCAGCCACACGCCGCAAGAAGGCTTCTACTGATTTTCCATCATGCATACTCATCGTATGAAGCTTTTTCTGAAGATGTAACTTTGTCGTCAGATTCTTAGCTTCGTAGATGGTACACAATGCACTCCATGCCTGAGAAGAAGCGGTTGCTTCCCGAATGTATGGCTGCACCTCATCAGAAAGGCTCAGGGTGATAAGCATTAGTGCTTTCGCATCAGCCTTTTCATATTTTTCCAACAGATCAACATCTGTGGGAGGGGCATCTTTTCCAGAAACGATCCCCCAAAGATCTTCGAACTGAAGAATCGTCTGCATCTTGGTTTTCCATGCGGCGAAATTTGGCCCTTTCAAGAGTTGGGCATCGGATAGCAATATTTTTGGAGCAGACATTTTCAAAAACTCAAAAATGTATTTTATTTATTTATTTATTTTCAAAAATGGCTACAATGCTTATTGAAGGAATATGTCTTGAAGATGGGCTCTATAGGCTCATGCAGTGAGACACCGACGCTCCTGTGGGCGTTCTATTTTGCGTTCATCATCTGCATCATAACCATGTTCAAGTTCTGCATGAATCCACCATGCTTGACATCGAACATCGAACCAAAAATATTCCAACAGTCCTTGGCGCACAATCTCGTCAAAGAGAATGTTCCCAGTGTTGTGTAGCTCATTGACCAAGGCAAAGAATAGCCTAGTGGTGTCTTCATTGTCACTCAATGCCCAAATATTTGGTGCATTGCTCGCGGTGCTTTGTGCATCCAAAAATTGTGACATACACGGGCTGGTCTCGATTCGAGATCACTTTGCTGGTGTTGACGTTCTCCTTGGCTCCTGGGCACTCTTCTTTCTTCTACCACGCTCCTTTTATTCTCCACGTTTTGCTTACACACGTTTTCTCAGCAAAGCAGGTCAAAACATATGTGCCAGATTTGAATGAATCAAGACAGTAGCAGAATGACAATCTCTATTCCTACTGCTACTTCCTTGGTCGTGGCATCAATCTTCACGGCAGTGATGGAAGAAATTGTGTTGCAAAGACTATGGTTTGCAGTCAATGATTTGACAGCAACTCAGCAAACCCGCACTTGTCCTCCAAATTTGCATGCAGGTTCTACACAATCTCCACCACGCACAGGTTTTATCAAGGAAACAGGCTGAGTCTCCACGCATAGAGTAGCACACCAAATCCTCCACGCCAGCAAGGAGATAAAAATGCCAAAACATATGTGTCAAACTTCAGGCATTGCGCAAACAATTCTCCACGCAGGTTTCCCCCTTTCTTTCTATCCACGCACAACAATGTTTGCTTTCTTCCTTGGTCACCTCTTCCAAAGCGCACAACAAACAAAAATGCCCAAGCAAAAACACCCAAGCAGGCAGAGATCAACAGTCTTTTCCAACCTTTGACGCAGGCAGAGGACGGGAGGCTCGATACCAATGATGGCACTCGAAGAAGATTAAATGATTACTATGTTAACAAAACAGCAAGCCCAAAAATATATAGGCGCTGACACGGAAGGTGTAGGTAGTTACACGGTTATGAAGAAACCGTATATGATACGTGGAGAAAATGTATTAACTAACAAATATTAACTAAGCTAACACAATCTAGAAATAAACTAGGGACAACGAAATTGTAATATAGTCGATGGAATTGCAATAAAATATCTAGAAAATGTTTGGAGTAGAAATGATGTTCCCTACGAGGTCTAAAGATGCAATGTGTATTACATTAGGTGCAAAGGGAAACACTAAAGAAAATTCTATGGATGGGATGACAAGCGAGAGGAGAATTTTTTCAAAATATATGTTGTTGATGACTGATTTTTCCAAATACTTATCATTATGTAGTTGATGAAAGATGTGGTAGAGGGAATAAGATATTTAGAGCAAGTAAATGCTAAATAAAAAGTTAACATTTCAAAATGTTATTGTGATGATAAAGCTTAACATTGTAAATAAAAGACATTCATATGTTTTTATGATTATTCGGTGTAATTATTTTTTATGCTGATATTGTATGAATATAATTTGAGAGAATTTAAATTTTCCCAGATTGTAAGTTCAAAGTGTGACTATATAAGTTGTGAATGTGAATTAAAGAAAATATTTATTGTAAAAAATCTTTGAGCAGTTTTTATTAATGAAATATGTATTCGTAAATTAATTCTGAGCATTCTTAAATACTAATTTTTTCTTCAATAATAGAAAATGTATACCACTTTTCAATCCAATGAAATAACTACAATATGGTATGTAAAGAATCGTTGTCTTTGAAACATTAAATTCTATTCAAATAAATTTTATACGAAATTATTCCTAGTATAATAATAATAAATTTGGAACTCCCTTAGATTGTTTAGCTTCGTCACCATCTACAACGATTTGGTTTTTGATATAACATTAACAAAAGGGACTTTTTTTTTAATTTTCAATTGATTCAACACCCTCAACCATTTTATTTTATTTTTTTTCATTTGCAAATATGTACACGTGTAACATGAAATTTTTCATATTTGATACAAACGGTGTTTTTTCACACACCCTCCACAAGGCTGATTTGACATATAAATAGTTACAAATGTTTGGCGGAATCATGATAATTTTTTTTTATTTTATCAGACCTAATGTCAAAGAGTTCTTGTAATGGTGGACAAAAACATTTAAAAAGAACAATATGGACATCAGCGAGAAAGTCAAATGTTGATGACATGATGCCTTCATTCCTTCCAAACATTGGCTTGGAGGTTCAAGCCTTGAGTTCATATTTACATATAAAGATTGTGTCGAGACCAAACACTTTGATTGTGAACATTATGGAAATCCCAAATTATATGTCAAGAATCTTAACTTTGTTTCATCGTGGTTTAATGCATCGTACAATTGTAAAGATAGAATGCTTGTAGATGACTCTTTAGAGCAAAACAAGCTCAATGATGTTCATGAACTATAGAATTGTTGAAACATTTAACATAGATTCTAAGTCAGAAAATAAATACTTTTAGATGTATGGTGGACTTTTTGCAACCATTGAAGTATGTCGAAGATGTTCGAGATTATATTAGATCACAAAAACTGTTATAGAGAGCTTTTTTTTGGTAGATTTACTATGTTTTGTATTTTTGATTTGGAAGTCCATCTTCGAGAATAGTGGTACGTTATAAATTCAAATTATTCTTCAAATGTCAACAAAACTATAATAATACAATTCAGAATAAGCACTTTTCACTTTACAATAACCAAACTCCCTTTTTTTGGTGCACGCAGGGTCTCGGATCGGTGTGCGAAATTTTTCCTCCTCAAGGAAGAAATACGACACCTTAACAATGATATTTTCGTTGGCGGATTCAAGGCATTGGTGTAATCCTTATTGGTAGTGCCTCTATGACATTAAAAATCCAGGGCATAGCATTTTTTACTTGTACGCATGATTTCTTGCTGAAAAAAATCACTATTACTTCTTTCCTAATGGTCGCAAAGGCTCCTAAAGAGATAATGTTGTGAATATAAAGAAGCAGATACAAAGATAAAAGATATACAAAACTTATTTTATGTTGTTGATGACCGGTTTGTCTAATCCCACGATGTCCTTTGACGAACCGATCTTTTCATTACAATTAATCCCGTGGGTGCTACGCCTCGGGTGGATACAAAGAATCCTACATCCTACATGTAGTTTCCTATTGCAATGGACATTATATTGCTTCCATGCACATTCAAGTCCCTTGTAGGTTCGTTATCCTTGACATGATCGATATTCTTGTACTTGGTCACATAACATTTTTTAAAAGAGCGTGATCATAAGACCTTTCTATTACAAACCACAAAATTGAAGGAAACGTCGTTCTTGCATGTACCTTTCCATATTGTTGGCACAACATAGAGGAAATGCCGATGATACATGTATGGACACGATTGGGTGGACATCAAAACACAGATTAGTTTCGGGATCATTGATACGGCGTAAATATGGATGGTAGGATTACAAGATGTTGTTAGATCCCCAGGGATTTATACATGTAAACATGCCTTTAAGCGTAATAATATTATTTATGTATCGCATCACATGTCACGTAATCCCTACAAACTATTTATACACAAGCTGTATACCTCATTAATTCTAACCCCAAACAATGATATTCAACATTATGGGTTTCATAAACAACATCAAACAAGCCTATTAGATTTGCCATGGCCTTCAATCCAAGCAGATTGACTTCCCCAATGGCACCACCATGCACTATTAGATAAAACTCTTCCACTTATTCACCAAAAATCCTTTCAATTGCTCATTCACGATTTCAAAAATGATGGTTTGACAAAGTAATGTAGCCAATTTTAACACAAACTCAATACCTTGTAAATATCATGAACTCGAAAAAAAAATCAATCTTCTTCGCCATTATTGAATCATGAATTACAACGCTTCATAAATAGGAAAACAACTCCCAACTTGAGTTTCCAAGCAAACTCTAACTAACTTTGATTGAATCTATTCTAGGTGGTAGAATTTACTATTTCTAGCAATTTACTAAAACCCGCTATTCTTAGTAAGTTCGTATGCTTATTCGTATGGGCAAAAAAATTTCCAAACATCTTCTACATGCCTAAATCAGAGGAATTGTCAACTTTCTAACCTACTATGCATTCAAAAGACTAAAATTTAGTAATGCTCTAAAATAGGAAAAAATCAAATTACAACTTAGATCCTACGGTTTGGCCTTCAGATTGCAGATTTCGGGCACAAAAATGTGCCAAAATGTGATCCAACCGGTAGCCCCGATTGACCAGTGCATTCATCTCGTCAAAACAGGTGGTTTAAAAAAACGGACTCAAAGCAGACACACTGGAGCACAAGTTATGACCTTTTTAAGTACTGCTAAAAATATTGCATCAGACGAGTTGGGACAAACAAAGTGGCGGTTTGGGAAAGAACTTCATCATGTACATCCTGGACCTTGTATTTTCAGAAAGTCCACCACAACCACTCGAACGGTATGAGATATTCCAGCAGAGTGCGTGAAGAGTCCGTTGGATAGGTTAGAAGTGAAGAATGTGATGTAGTGGGCCACAACTATGATGGGTGGTGTTCTTACCCGGTGGACGTCAACGAATCAAAGGGTCATTGATAAGCCATAAATATGGACGGTGAGGTTTACGAGATGTTGTTAGAGCCCCTGGACTTTTTACCTGTAAACACACTTTTTGACGTAGTTAACACAAAAGGGTGAGTAGACAAATGAGGACAGTAAATGGTTCCACAATATGAAGAAATTGAATAAATGTGAAGCCCTGCAACATGATTATTGAAGACATTTATATTAATCTTTTATATATATATATATATATATATATATATATATAGAGTGAGGTAGGTCGGAGGGAAAATAATTTTTAAATAAGGTGTGGGAAACAGCTCAACAATGACTTTGTTATGAGAGGTGGTACCGTCACACGTGTTCTGAACCCCTTTGACCAGAAACTTAACGGCCTTAAACAAATACTATATAGTGGAGTGGACTTCGTAGACAGCGCCACATGAGAATGTTATCGCAAATGCCATTTTTAATTTTTGAGGCTTTATTTTCAGCCACTACCTAAGTACATCGTTTCTCGGCTGTTGTGTTTTCTGAGTTTCCTGCAACTCAAGCTCCAAAACTAGATGAAAATGATGATGCTCTCTCTCCTAATATTGTTTCTCTCTACACTGCAATTGGCCCATTCTTCTACTTCTAATTATTCCGATCTAAATGCTCTCCTGTCGCTCATGGATTCTATTTTCTTCGACCCACTCAATTCTCTGCAGGATTGGTCTCCCAATCACAACACCTGCAATTGGACTGGCGTTGCCTGCTCTTCTCGCAGACAGCGTGTGGTTTCCTTGAATCTCACTTCTATGGCTTTACTCGCTTCTCGCCTGAGCTGGGAAGACTTTCTCGCCTGAGAATTCTGAGACTGTCTAGGAATGAATTGGAAGGCTCAATCCCGTCCACTTTAGGAGACTGCCGGTCTTTGCAACAGCTCATTCTGTTTTCCAACCAGATGAACGGCACCATTCCCTCCAAACTTGCCCTGCTTTCACATTTAGAGATCATTGGGTTAGGAGGAAACCAACTGACAGGGAAACTTTTCTTCCTTAACTCAATTGAATTTAAGCCAAAAAGGATCCACGGTGGTACTCCTCTTGAATTGGGTTTCCTTAGTCAACTCCAACTGCCAATTCCCACCTCCCTTTCAGACTGCACAAATCTTCAAGAGCTTCTTCTCAGTTCCAACAGTTTTACAGGCCCAATTCCCACTACCTTTTCCAACTTAACCCATCTTCAAGATCTGTAGTTAAATCAGAATCTCTTAACTGGAAACATTCCCTGGCATTTTGGAAAACTATCAGTGGTTCAACTACTAATTTTATTTGACAACCAACTCTGTGGAGAAATCCCAATATCCCTCTCCAATTGTACTCTACTTCAAACGACTGAATTAGTCATTAACGAACTGAGCGGCACAGTGCCCCTGGAGTTTGATAATTTTCTTCACCTTCCATCGCTCACAGTAATGGAAAATAATCTTGTCAAGGGAAACATGGCTTTGTATATTCTAATAGCCTTAATGAATTTCTCCTATTTTAAACTGCTAGAGCTGTCTGCTAACAATCTCAGCAGAATCTTGCCCTCTTCAATTGGGCGTTTATCAACAGTACTCTCCTTTCTATTTCTGGACTCTAATAACATTGAGGGAATAATTCCAAGTGACATTCGCAACCTCACAAAGCTGACATTTTTAAGTTTAGGTGACAATCGTTTCAACGGGACCATTCCTTCCATACTCAGTCAGCTTCCAAATCTTGAAAGACTGGACCTCCACAAAAACAACTTATATGGAACAATTCCAATAAGTTTGGGTCAGGTTAAAACGCTTGGCTTGTTATCACTCGGTCAAAACATGCTTTCAGGAGAAATTCCAGACAGTCTTGGAAATCTTCCACAACTGAGACAACTTCTTATTGATCACAATCGACTGTCAGAGAGAATACCTGCCAGTTTGGGGAAATGCATAACTTTAGAAAACTTGGACTTGTCTTATAACAAGCTAGAAGGAAACATACCTCCAGAATTTACAGGTCTTCAAAGTCTCCATTTCTATTTCAACATTTCCAGCAATTTATTTCAAGGTTCTATATTACAACTGGTTAAAATGATAATGGTTCAAGCTATAGATGTGTCTCTCAACAACTTTTCAAGTGAAATTCCAAGTGCACTGTCAAGCTGCACAGAATTGCAATATTTGAATATTTCTTCGAATGAATTTGAGGGCGCAATACCCACACCACTCACAGCTTTGAAGAATCTTCAGGATATTGATCTTTCAAGAAGTAAATTTTCAGGTACAGTCCCAATAGCGTTCAAAGACATGAAAATTCTTAAACATGTCAATATTTCTTCAAACAGGTTAACAGGGGAGATTCCACAGGGAGGGGTTTTCGCAACACTTGGTGAAGTAGCAGTAATGGGGAATCCTTGCAATTGCGGCACATGGATAAATTTGAGGCCATGCTCTTACGGTAAACACAAACAGTTGTCCAAAAATGTAACAGTATCAATTGCAATTGGTGTTGCAATTTTAATCATATGTTTTTCATTATTAGTATTCTCCTATACAAGGAAACTTGCTACTCAGAATACCCTTTCTCTCAAAGTAGAACCCGCAAGAATTTCATATGAAGAACTTGCTGATGCAGCTGATAAATTTAATCCAGCCAATATATTAGGAATTGGTAGTTTCGGATCTGTTTATAGACGGATTCTGGGAAATGGTATAAATATTATTGTTGAAGTACTCAATTTGCAAGATGAAAACAGCCAGAAAAGTTTTGATAGAGAATGTAATGTGTAACTCCCACAAAATTTGCCACTCCCAAAAAGATTCACGGCTGGTACATTCTTCTTTCTAAGTTATTTTAAATAAATAATATAAATTTCCTTCTTAATCCCCATTATAATAAAATTAAAAACTCTCAATACCTTTTAATAAACTTAGTTAGTCTAAGGCATGGTTTAGGTTCTCCTAAATTTTATTTTGATAAAATTTAATTTCCACCATAGTTGAACTTGCACAAATTAATCCCAAGGGTAAAGTGGTCTATTTAATTAAATTAAAAGGTTCTATTATACCCACAAAAGGGGTCAAAGTTGACATTAAATTAAAATGTCTCTAAAAGACATTTGGGTTAGGAAAGTGATAACACCCATCCCTTTTACACTTAATTAAGTGGCCCCACTTAAATCCTACCCATGCATTTTAAAATTTGAAATTCTCTCACCCACTTCCCACCTACTTTTTGTAGGGATGAATCTCATCCATTGGATGGATTCATTTAGGGCCCTTGGATTTGAAATCCATCTAACCCTAAGTTTGCTTATGAAAAGATTCTTTCTCTTTGTTTGGCTTATTATTTCTTTTTTTGTTATTCAGATTGGTGGCGCAGGAGGAGGAAGCCATTGAAGGCAACCTCCAGCTCAAGAAGGATGCACCTCCTCTCTTTTATTTTTGGATCCATTTACACCCTCTCCTAGGGTTCCAATGTATTTTCTTTATGTTCTTTATTTGTTTATCTTGTTAGTTTAATATTTTCCCAAATGGGCATATGGGTTTTTCCCCATTTTAGGGAATGGTTAAAAACATGCATATGTATTTACCCAAGTAAATACATATGCATTTTTTTAACCATTCCCCTAATATATATATCCACATTTGTATACATATATAGATGTATATATATTTTCTATTTTATTAAGATTTTAATTATATAGAACCCGAAATAGGAAAATAATACGAGGCATTTATATATAGAAGTGTGTGTGTGTGTAAATGAATTTTAAAAAAGTACATTGGAGGTAGATTTAGGATTTACTCGGTTTACGAAATCCCTGAGAACCAACTAAGCAAAGAGTATTGCCACGGGGAGGGGGAAGATGTATAAATGTTTTACGAGGTCTAAAAGTAAATACATAAGCATTTTTTTAACCATTCCCTATATATATATATATATATATATATATATATATATATATATTCTATTTTATTAAGATTTAATTTAATAGAACCCGAAATAGGAAAATAATACGAGGCATTTATATATAGAAGTGTGTGTGTGTAAGCGAATTTTAAAAAAGTACATTGGCGGCGGATTTAGGATTTACTCGGTTTCACGAAATCCACTGAGAGAACCAACTAAGCAAAGAGTATTGCCGCAGGGGAGAGGGAAGATGTTTAAATGTTTTACAAGTTCTAAAAGTATTGTGGGGGGCGGGGAGGCGCGGAGAGGAAGGTCGTCGATCGCACCCCCATCCCATGGTAAAATGGGGTGGGGGTGGGATCGGTGACCTCCCCCCCCACCTTTCCTCCTAATTACCACGCACGAGGTCATGGCCTACCATAGCCTCCCAACTCCTTTTGATTTGGTTTTCGTTATTATAATTATTTTTAACTACTTTTTTGTTAACTAATGCACAAACGTTGAGACACACATATAATTAAAGTATATGTACATTAAATATATATAATTATATTAATAATATCAATAATATTATTAATATCACATTTAATAATATATTAATATTAGTACTATTATAATTAACTAGTAATATTTATAGTTTTAATAGTATTAACCAAGGTTGGTCTTAAATTTAAAATTCCTTTTAAAATTTGGTAAAAATATATAAGATGCAAAAGAACAAATTTTGTTTCCCTTAAAAATTTATAGTAGATTTACAATAAATTTGTTCAACCCAAATGAGACTAAGTCTAATGGTAGCCATACAATTTCTTCACTCTATTTGATAAAAAGGCAAGCAATCCATTTGTTGACAAAATAACAAAACAAGAAATTTTAAAACTTTTCCATAACACCTATGAAATTTAAACTTTCTTCAATCAATGCAAAGGAATGAACTCATATAGTTTGTTTTGTTATTATATGCCCTTCAAGTAATACAACAAGAATGTTATTTCTTTCTTTTACAACCTACAAGTTACAACCATTCCCACAAGTAGTTTCTAACAATATTTTCCAATAATTTTTAAAACAAGAACAACACACCTATTGAAGACTACAAATCAACTAAAATGAGAACAAGTTGTTTTCTCTTTCCAATCACATTTCTATTATAAAAAAACTTTCTTTACTAAAATTTCTTTCTTTCCACATGCATTACAATCTTAATAACCAATATTCAATGTAAACTTTCTTTCAAAAACAATACAATAATCTTCCACTTGAAGTGGGAATTTTTACAAGAAGGTAACTATAATGGAAGATTTCTTAGTCTTCTATAAGTGCTCCAAGTTTCCAAATCTCCAAAAAGGCTCCATCTTTTCTCCACTTGATCACAACAACAAATGGGGAGAGGCAACACTCTCCACCCAACCAAAACTCCAATGAGGAGGAGAATAAATCCTCCTCATTGGCCCCAGCCCCAACCACAAGGCAATAAGGGATGGATCAAACACATGGAAACTATACAATGCTTCCACACTTACTTTCAAGAAACAAACACAAAAAATAACCACAAAACACTCATTTTTAAGAACAACTTCCCAAAACAATGGCTCTAAAACAAGCCAAGTAGAGATAGGAATATGGGGATACCCTTGTGCCGCCCAAGGCTTTGGATGTCTAGCTCAAGAATCCTCCAAAACATAATCAGCCGCAAAATCTCTTATGCCTCCATACAATTACAAATATATGTCTCTTATGCCTCCCTCACTCTTATGACTCCCACAATGCACTAAATAAAAAAGAGAACAAGGTGGGACATCCAAAACCCACTCCTTCCTAAACAAACGAATAATCTCTTATGAATATGAGCATATTTAATCCTCATTTTACTATCTCGACACAACGTAAAGCCAATTTATTACCCCACAACTTTAAGCAAGAAACACATTTTTTTAACACATAACATACAAGAAAACAAGGGTGCAAGACCCTACCTTGCCATGGAAAATATACACTTTCCAAGCAAGTCCCAAAGTGTTCCAAAATAAAGTAATTCCAAGCACCCTTAAACTCCAACAAGCAAGCATTTCAAAATGAAAGAGCCAAAACCAAGCAAGTAACCCCCAATACTTCCCAAAAATTCAATAAATAGAAAAGAGGGAGAGGGAGATGATGTGGCTCCATGTAGGATGCCACATCATTTCTTCTCCATCCCACATCACCCAAGTCAAACCTATACCCCAAGGAATAATAAATGGGTGGGTGAGAGGAATGACAACCCTCTGACACACACCACTCCAACTCACACCCCTTAAGGAAAAAAATTAAACACATGGATGAAAGTGTAATTAAATCCCACCTTTTACCTTACAAAACACATAATGGGGTCTATTTTTGACCCCCCAATGCATAGATAGAATTTTTATAAGAAATTAAGAGGTGTGGGACAAATTTAACTTGTCCCACAAGCCTCCAAAAATGGCCCTTAAGCCCAAATCTGAGTTTCCCAAGTAGGGTGGAGTGTACAACACTCAAAATCACATACACTCAACTAATAAACACAAGAACCAAAGACCCAACTACTCCAATAAATGAATCTTTTTGTCACATCTAAAATTATCTTAATAATATGATTAGTTCACTTAATTAAGACACATAAACCAATTAATGATAAAAGGGAATTACATCACAAATTAAATCACATACACCAAAATTAAATAAAAGAAAGGAAAAGAACTATACACAAACCCTTGGTCACAATTGGAGGTCATCCCCCCCATGGGGACCCCCTAACAACAAATAATAAAATAACAACATTACACAAGTTGCCATGGTGACCATTGTTATATCCATCCAATATTCGATGTAGTTGGTCTCCAATCCCCCTTTGATTTTTGTGATATAATTACTTAAAAATCACACAATACCTCCTTCGGCCTCATAATTTGCATCAAAACATCTAAGATAATATATATATATATATATATATATATATAAGTCAATAATCATCCATACATAAATTAAATCATCATCTAGACAAATAATTTTATTATTTTAAAATTCCAACATTTCAATTCTATATTTTATCAATACCAAGAAGATCACAAGATTAGTTAAACTACTAAATCCTACTCAATATGACGAGAATGATGAATGTCATATATATATATATATATATATATATATATATATATTCAACAACATATCATCATCAATACAAAATGTCTCACTATGAATCCACACAAATCATACTATGAATCAAAATCCATCAATAGTCTAAGTATTTCTATTGTGTAACATCATGCTAAGCTAAAATTATACAATAATATCCATCTATATAGTTAACAAGGAACTGAAATCAAAATATAATAAGTGTTGAAGGGAAGTGGGCACTACATCCCCCTCCCCTTATACTTGAATTCCTCCTGGAAGTCACTGAAATAGGTGTGGAAACTAGACTCGTAGCAATGTAGCATCCTCCTATATAGTAGCAATGTCATCATACCTATCCCTTTGGACTAGAACACCTGCTCAATATCTCGTGTCAAACACTCGTGGTCCTATGCTCTAAAATATGGATGAGCTCCACCATCACCTACCCCTGATCCTACACCTACAATGAGGTCCAATATAATACATGAGAAGGATCTGCAATATACCTCCTAAGTACAAAAACATTAAATACATCGTAGATGCGAGACAAGATGGGTGGAAATTCTAAACGATAGGCCAAAGGACCCATACAATCCAAGATCTCAAAGGGACCCAAAAATATAGGATCAAGCTTAGAGAATTTTTCGTAATGGATAAGTCTGATAGAAAGAAAAATATTCATTCCCACCTCAAAACTACGATCTATCCTACACCGATCCACACACTTCTTGTCTATCCCGAGCCTCTTTGCAATATTTTCCTGATCATAACAACTTGCTGCTCCATATCCTATAGTAAATCCAATGCAAGAGAAACCCTTTCGCTAACTTTGTCTCAACTCAATGGTGTCGTGCACTCTTTCCCATACTGATTCTGAAAGGAAGCCAAGCCTATCAAACTCGAAAACTATTATTGTAGGAAAAATCCACCAATTACAAATACTCCTCCCACCTTGACTGATGATCCATGACATAAATCCTAGGCATGTCCTCAAATATATGATTCATCTAATCATCTGTTTCATCTATCTTAGGGTGATAAGCTATGCTAAAGTTGATCTTCATCCCGAAAGCATAGTGCATGGTAGTCTAGAAGTGAGAAGTGTACAAGGGATCACGGTTATAAATGATATTTTCTAGAATATCATGCAATCTTAAGATCTCATCAAGATATACCCATGACACTACATTGGTTGTGTAGATGGTTTTCAATGAAGAAAAGTGAGCCACTATCATCAATTTATCACTTTGTGACCCTAATGGTGTTATGGTGGTATCTCGACGTCGGTAACCCAACTATGAAGTCCATGAAAATGGTTTCCCATTTCCACTCTAGTATAGCGTGAGGGAAGAGAAGGCCAGTTGAATGTTGATGCTTGGCTTTCACCTTTTGATACTCCAAACAATGTGACACAAACTGAGCCACGTATCTCTGTATTCCCCTTCAATGGTACAACTATCTCAAGGTGGCATGCATCTTCTTTACCCTCGGATGGGCTGAATAAGGTGCATGAAGAGCCTTCCATAAAAATCATTATCTCAAACCTCCATTTCTAGGAACATATATCCAACCCTCGGTCACGAGAAGGCCATCTCGCCTCCAATGAAAATCCATAAAATTTCCCCTCTAGGGGCGTATTAGACTCAATTGCTTCTCTGGCTGCAAGGTAGAAGCTTTCATGAGGAAGCTGCCACAAAATCCTACTCAGTAAATCATGTACCCTTTGAAGTAGCCATAGCCACATGTCTCCGTCTACTTAGGGCATCAGAGAAAAATTCTCCTTCCACTTCACATGCTCTATCTCCATGTCATACTCACAAAGTAACTCCATCGAACTCGCTGTGATGAGCATTGAGATTAGGTTGCTGAAGAGGTGGAGAAGACTCAAGTGATTAGTCCTGAGTATAAATATCCAGCCAAGAAGGAAGTTTCTCCATCAAACCAAGGCATGAACAATCTGCTGTAAGATCAAGGTCATGAGTCAAATAATTGAGCTCATAATCCTTGAGTTTTTAAGACTCAAAAGCAACCATGTGGTCCTCCTACATAAACACACCTCATAATCCTACTAAAGAAACATCTTCGCAAACGAATAACTCACCCTGAGGGTCCAGCACTACAAGAATATGCACTATCGTGTGACATTCCTTGAGTGTCTTGAAGGCCTGATCACATATATCTAACCATAATCTAACTTCTTCCCTTTCCATTGAAGGAAAGTAATGGGGTGTGTAACCTAAGAAAATTCCTTTAAAAATCTCCTGTAGTATCCTACCTAACCCATGAAACTGCTCACCTCAGTCACACTAGTGGGTGATGGATAATCCATGATAGCTCTAATCTTGGAAGGAGTTACTGTAATACCTTCTATGGAAATTATGTGGCCAAAATATTGGACCTCTATCTAAAAGAACTCACACTTCTGAAGGTTCACGTAAAGCTAATGCTCACAAAGACACATAAGAACCTGACGAAGGTTCCCCTCGAGCTCTTCATGCCTATGAGATTATATTAGGATGTTTTCAAGAAAAATGAGCATGAAGAGATCCAAAAATTTCTATAATACCCCATTCATCAATCTCATGAACACTGCAGGGGCATTCCTCAGACCAAAAGGCACTACCATGAACTCGTAGTTGCCATATCTTGTACGGAATGTTGTCTTATGAATATATTCCTCTGTGATCCTTAGATGATGATATCTAGACTTAAGATCTCTCTTAGAAAATACTTTGGCCCCCTTCATCTGATAAAATAAATCATCAATGCGTGGAAGGGGTAGAAATTCTTTATCGTTACTTTGTTTAGATGGAAATAATCAATATAAAACTGTAGAGATCCATTCTAATTCTTAACAAAATCACAAGTGCACCCCAAGGGGTTACACTAGGATGGATTAGGCCTTTCTCGAGAAGGCCCTCAAGCTGAAACTTGAGCTCACGAGCTCAGGGTAGTCATCCGATAAGGTGCTCGTGACATAGGATATGCTCCCAAAACCAAATATATTTAAAAATCTATCTCACATGGGGAGGTAACCTCGGTATCTCCCTCGAAAATACATAAAAAATCTCAAAAGATGTGATGGTCATCAAGCGATGGCCCACTAGACTCATTCTCAAATCTTTCACTAAGCGTGTTAGCATACAACTAGAAACCTCGTCGCACACACCTCTTAAGTTGCATGGCAGAAATAGTGTAGATAGAAATGGGTCTCCTAATTCCCTGGTATTTGTTAATGAACCCCCAAATTATTTGTACATGATATAGTCTTATAGTAATAATCCACTCACGGATCTATGTGTAGATAACTAGTCCATGCCTAAGATGACTCCATACGAACCCAATGAAGGATACGAACATCAGAGGTAGTGCTTTGAAGGGTCTCAAATCTACTATGCTCTCCTTAACTAAGGATTCTACAAAGATTTTTTCTCAAGAAGCTATCTTGACGCCCTAACTATGACCGTGTATAACAGCCACCAACCTATAATGCTCTACTAAATATGGTGTAATAAAATAATCATATGAACTAGAATCAAATAAATAGAGGTAGGAATACCACCAATGCTACCTGTCGTCTCTATCACAGTGCTCTGGTGCTCATCCTGGTGGTTCTCAACCGCTGCATAGATCTAGTGGCTATATCCAATGTCACCTGTTGTAGGCTCCTAAATCTTCACCTTATACTTGGTACTATGGTTCTTTGGGCACTCTCTCGAATGATGTCTAAAAATGCCACATCTATAACAACTACCTGGTCCTCTCCAATGAGATGCGGTTCCAGCCGGTACTCTAGATGTATGTACCATGGATCTTGATGATCCAGCTATGGAATGCTGAGGTAATGCTGATGAGCTCCTACTAACCGAGCTCTTGGTGTACCCTGTGTCCTAATGGGACCCCTAAGGAGAGGCCCTATACTCCATCCCCTTTGAGCATCTAATCTCTGTGGATGTCTAAATGGTGGAAGAGTCTATTGCTTCTGCCGCTACTACTTTGGGGTGGTTACTATGATTTCTGCATGAAGATGTCTTGAACCATGTCTACCATAAGGAGGAGGGATGACCCCTTGACTTGCTATCTTGAATCGATGGATGCGGCTCTGCACTCTTTCCCTGACGAAACCCAAGAACAACCTAGGTCAAACTAGAAAAATTATGGAATAATTTTTTTGTTAAACATACTCGCAAAAAGATTCAAATTAATGGTTGTCACATTCTTGTTTCTAAGTTACTTTAAATCAATAATATTAATTTCCTTCTTGATCCCCATTATAATAAAATAATAAAACTCTCAATACCTTTTAATAAACTTAGTTATTCTAAGGCATGGTTTAGGTTCCCTAAATTTTATTTTGATAACAAATAATTTCTACCATAGTTGAACTTGCAAAAATTAATCCCTAAGGTAAAGTGGTCTATTTAAATAAATTGAAAGGTTCTATTATACCCAAAAAAGGGGTCAAAGTTGACATTAAATTAAAAAGTCCCTAAAATACATTTGGGTTAGAAAAGTGATAACACACATCCCTTCTACACTTAACAAGTGGCCGCACTTAAATCCTACCCATGGATTTTAAAATTTGAATTTCTCTCACCCACTTCCAAACTACTTATTGTAGGGATGAATCTCATCTATTGAATGGATTAATTTACGGCCCTTGGATTTGGAAATCCATCTAACCCTAAGTTTGCTTATGAAAATACTCTTTCTCTTTGTTTAGATTATTATTTCTTCTTTTTGTTTTACAGATTTGTGGAGGAGGAGGAGGAGGAATCCATATGGGAGGCAACCTCATGCTCAAGAAGGATACATATCCTCTCTTTTATTTTTGGATCCATTTACACCTTCTCCTATGGTTCCAATGTATTTTGTTTATTTTATTTATTTTTTTATCTTATTAGTTTAATATTTTCCCCGTTTGAGGGAAATGGTTACAAAAATGAATATGTATTTACTTGGGTAAGGAATATATACATACATACATACGTATATATATATGTATGTATGTATACACATTTGTATACATGTATATATATATATATATATATATATATATATATATATATATATATATATATTATTTTATTAAAATTTTAATTATATAGAACCCGAAATAAGAAAAAAATACAGGATTTATATATAGAAAAGAATTTTTAAAAAGTACATTGGCCATGATTTGGGTTTTACGTGTTCTACAAAGTCCGTAGAGAACTCGACTAAGAAAAGATTATTTCCGGGGGGGGCATTTTATATGTTTTGTAGGGTCTAAAAGTGTTGTGTGGGGGAAGGAGGGGGTCACCGACCCCACCCCTATCCCATAGGAAATTGGGGAGGGTGTAGTACCAACATCCCTCGACACCTTTATTATTGATTTTGATCCTGTAGACTATATTATGGACATTATTGTGACTTTTGATTTAGTATGAGGTTAGATGTTAGATCATGGATTATGGCTGACTTTGATTCATATATGTTGTATGATGATTACTCGATACATTTTATATATTGATGTCGATATACTATTTGACATAGTTATAGTTATAGATGTTGTTCGGACATGTGATATTTTGGTATATTGAGTAGACCTAGAAAATTGAATTAATTTGATGATCATATAGTTGTTGATGAAATTGTAAATGATATTTTTGCTAGCCTTGATGATGTTGTGATTTATGTATATATAATTTTGGAATTATATCTTATATTCATTTTGATGATTTGATGCGGCCATGAGGATGAATGAGGTATTTATGTTTTGTAGGTAAACATATCACAACAAACATCGAGGGATTGAAGACCAACCACATTGGAATTCTAGATGAATTCAACAAGGGCCACCATGGAAACATGTGTTTTGTGTGTGTGTGTGTTTGAATTTTTATTAAGAGGGTTTCCATGGGGGGAATCACCTCCAATTGTGACCTTGGGGTTATTTTGTGATTTCATTGTTGTCTTTTGGTTTGTGAGTAATTATAAATTTAATTTTTCTTTGATTTTTTAAAATCAAATGTACCATGTGACTCACCTTTTTGTTAATGTTAGTTAAGATGTTGTTTATAGTAACTAATCTAGTTTAATTATTTATAACCTTGTCGTGATCCTTAAGGGGATAAGCGACCTTGGAATATACCTTATCTCTTTCCCTATCCATGTTTTATATTAAATTGCATGTGTTATTGGCCACTCCTAATCAAAAATTCGAATTTGGGTCTTGAGCCATGTGCAAAAGGGATGGGAGGAAAGAATAACTTCCTTTCCACTCCTTAAAACACTCCCCCACCCTTATCTATTACCTTAGGGGCAATAATTAGACCCCTAGAGTTGATAAATTATTTAAAATAGGGGTTGGATTTGAATAAAATTACAAAAAAAAGGTGAAGTGGCATCCTACATAGAGCCACCTCACCCTCCCTGTCTCCTCTGCTATTTATTCAAATTCTTTGTTTTTTTTTGGGGTTACTTCATTTTGGGCTACTTCATTTTGGAATTTCTTTTGGTTTTGAGCTCTTGCAAATTTGGAGAAATTTGTTGTTTTCTTGAAGGCTTCTGCATTGTTGAGATTTTGGACTATTTTGGATTGGAAAGCTTACTATTGAGCTTGGGAGTAGATTCTACCATGGAGAGGTAGGAGCTTGGCTCTTTAAAATTCTCTCTTTTATTTATGCATATGTGAATGTTGTGAATGTTTTGGTATGTTTGTTGGCTGGTTGGGTAGATGGCCTAGGTATGCTGTAGGAGAAGACTATGGGGATATTTTTGGGGAGGCATAAGAGTTTTGTGGAGGCATGAGAGTTATTTTGTGGAAGGAGTTTGGGATTGGGTTCAACCTATGAAAATAAATAGCTTGTATTTCTTACTTTTGGGGGAGGCATAAGAGAATAGAAGGCATAAGAGTATGTAGGGATTTGAGATGGATATATTAGTGGATTTGTTTAAGGTGGACACCCATTTCCCATTGGGAGTCATAACTAGTTTTACCCATAGATCTTTCTCTTTTGGTCTTTGAAAGATGAGGCCTTGTATATCTTTATTGTTGTCCTCCTTGGGATTGTTCTGTAATTATTTTGGATTGTGTTTGATTGAGAAATCTGTTTTGTAAATGTGGAAGTCTATTTTGTTGCCATGTGTTGAATACATTTCCCATTTCTTTGTGGTTGGGGCTCGGGGTCCAAAGAGGATGATGGCTTCTCCTCTTCATTGGATTTCTTTGTTGGGTGGAGAGCGTTGCCTTTCCCCCTGTTTGGTTGAGATCAAAATGAAATCATGATGGATATTCTTGTTGTTGTTCTAGAGTAGAGAATGAAGATAGTTTTGAAAATCCTTTTTGAGATTTCCATATTGTATAAATTTTCCACTTCAAGTAGATGAACTTGTAATAATAATGGTAGTGATAAGTTGCTCTGATTTGGAATTGTAATTTGTATTTGATTCATGGGAAAAGAAAGAGAAAGATTTATATACTTGGTAAGTTGTATTTTGATGAAATGTAAGGGAAAGTTGTAAAGGAAATTATTTTAGTTTAATGGAAGTGTATTGTTTTCCATAAATGGTGTTACTACTGTTTGAAATCTGTGTGTGAATTATAATGTGAAATCTCTGTTTGGAAATTGGAAAAAGAATGTATGAAGAAAAATATATTCATCTATTTTATTCGAAAACATGTTTGAAAATAGAACTGTAGACTGGTTTTTGCACGCATTGATTGAAGTAAAGTGAAACTTATAAATTTGATTAGAATGAATTCAAAATTTTAAATTATGGTAAGGGAAGTAGATCTTTCCAAGTTCAAGTATGTAGATTTCAATTTTAGACTTCTGCAAAACAAAAATAAATGCTAGAGAAATGCATAGAATGACCCCTGCAACAATGAAGAACAAATGATATATTAAATTGAGCTTAACATGATAAAAATGAGCCTAAATAGACTTTCCAAATCAAGAATATTTTATATAACTTTTAAAAATTGGGCATAGTCAAAATTACAATCGTTTTGTTGTCAAATTTGGGAATTGTGAATTGCTAATCAATCCAAAAATATAACCCTTCTAATCCATCCTAAATTATCCCAAGTACAATCCTCCATTTCTATTTAGCATGTGGAGAAAGAAAGAATGTCGGATTTGAACAAATTTTTTAAGTTAAAAGACCAATTCATCTTTTCAAAAAAGCTCTGAGAATGTTTTCTCAAAATTTACCCTTCATGATTATCAAAATTAATTTTGTAAGGTTTCTATGTAAGGAGGAGGTTGAGAGATTTCAAAAATTCCTCGTTTTCCAAAACTGAGCTCCCAATCAAAATTTATGGCCTTAAAGTTTTCTCTTCATTTTGGTTTCAAAAATAATCTAAATGTCAAATTTAACTTAAAAAAATATTCGTTGGCGGACTGTGGGCTAAAACATATCTTTTTGGCTTTTTCCCTAAAAATCACAAAAATCATGAAGTTCCCCATAGCTCGGAGGTCCGAACCCACTTTTTTTCAAAAAAATAATCTAGGTTCAAAAAAACAATTTTGGAAAAAATTGTAAGTTTCTTCGTAGCTCCGCAAGCTTGTAGCCAATCAGGTGCTGCCATGTGCCTTCACATGGCATCAATAGAGGAGCGGATTGCCTTAAAACCTTTGTGATTCAAAAAAAATTGGGTAAAAAATTTTATGTTCTCCCCGCCGACTGCAGCCTAATGGTTGGGCCGACACATGTCTCCATGATGCGTCGGTGGAGGTGTGGAGTGTTTCGAAACTTGGCATTTCAAAAGTAAAATTTCCCAAAACTCCCAATGGCCCACCGACCCTCCTCTAATGAGGGTCGACGTGTGGCATCATGAGGCGTCGGCGGAGGCATGGCTGGTTTTTATCCTTAGCATATTTAAACACTAAACTTAATTTCCAAAGTTTCCCCACCGACCCATAGCCAATGGTTTGATAACCTTTTTCCGTTTCAAAATTTTAAGTTAAAAATCCCATTTTGTCCCCGACCCATTTTCCTCGTGTGGCCTTTAATGTGTCACATGTCCCTTCCGACCCATGGCATAAATTCTTCTTCAGTGCAAAACCCTATCGTGGACTCACAAGAACATGGGTGTAGAGTGTACTTTTCACCCCCAAGGCGCCAAGAATCCAAATTTCCTCCCCAAGCCCAAAGGCCCACCTTTGGGAAAATTTTCCTTCCAAGGCCTTCCGACCGATAACTTGAAAAATATAAGGAGTTAAAAGGACTTCTTTATATCAGTGGAAAGGGGAAGATATTTCCTATCTAATGGAAGTTTTTTCAAGAATTTTTAAGTGTCTAAATTATAATTAAATTACCTTTTTATTTAAGATCCTGGTTGTAAAGCATGGAGTGAGTGTAAGGAGTCACTTTATAGGGTAGGGAATTTTTATCCTACCTGTCATGTACAATTGAGAACCTTGTTTCTTGTTTGGGCCTTGTAAAATTAAATACCCAAGGTATTTAATCTATTTTGGGTATTTGACCATCTAAACTTGATGAAGGAATTTTTAGCTAGTGTTAATTTAAGTAGTATTAAACTAAAATCTAAGAGAAACTTAACTCTGGATGGATGTAATCACTTATTGTTTTATAATGTGGATTTGTTATTGTTTATAATGAGAAAAGGTATGTTGTTAATTTTAATTGTCCTTGCGACTTGTTTTTGGAAACTGTAGTTTCAAAGCCTAATTTTGGTCACACAAACAAAACAAAAAATTATCCCATAATTTTCTAGCTAAACCTAGGTTTTCTTGGGTCTCAAGTGGGAGTTTTTATTGGAGTATACATGGGGGGTGGGTTCGGTGACCTCCTCCCCACTTTTCCTCCTAATTACCATGCACAAGCCATGACATACCATAGTATCCCAACCGCTTTTGATTCGGTTTGCTTTATTATAATTTTTGTAACTAGTTTTTTTTGTTAACTAATATACATACAAACACACACACACACACACACACACACACACACACACACACACACACACACACACACACACATATATGTATATAATTTATTGGTTAGATATTCTATCAGGCCAAAATATGAGGTTCAACCATAGTGCATGGGATCAAATACCTCCTCAAAGATAGGTGAGGCTTCTTGTTTATTACTAATCTAAAACACAATAGAAATAATATATACAATATTCACACTATTCTAACCATTGGGGTTGGGATACAATCCTGAAATCCATATCAACATGAAATGGAGATGTTACAACTTTGGATTAGGAAGGATTAGAAAGGAAGAGGTTATAAACAAAACAAAGTGGAAAGGGATTGAGAGGAACATATTTTATTTCAAGCAAACACGGATCGAGAAATACTTGTACGATTTTTAGATAATGAGTGTATTATTCGAAATGATTAAAATTATCAAGAATACTAAACAAAAAATATCTCAAGATGTTGAACATAAGAACAATCTCTCAAGATAGATGAATCCCACAACACAAAGTTTGTAAAATAACACCTATTTCTATTCTTCAATGATTAAAAAGAAAATATAAAGTTTTTCTTCTTCTTCACAATAGCTCTTAATGTTCCAAAAATTCTCCCTTTGAAATCGACAAGCATCCATTATTTATAATAGAGAGAGTAGAGAGAAAATAGGATAAATCCTAGAAAATAGTCTTTTAAATGAGAGTCCTATTTCGCTTGATTCTCTCCCAGGAGAACAAGTCAAAATTATCTTCCTATGTGATGAAACAAAAATGAAAATGACATGACAATTTCTTGATAGAAATGACATGAAAAATTATGTTTATTCCGCTTCGTCATCTTTGTCTTCTTCCAACGCACCCGCTTGTCTAAAATTCTTGAAATTTTTGGATTATTGTTGCATCTCATCTTAATCCGGTGCACTCGAATAATCACTTAGAACTTCGCATGTTTCCTGAGTGTTACTTGCATTACCAATAAGTTTATTCAATCTCTTGTTGTGTTTTCTTAGTGATTCCAAAACATTTTCGATCCTTATGAACTTATCGATGTTTGATAGATCAAAGACAATAGCTGGTTCATGTTGAATTAATTCTTGAATTTTCTTGTAGAGGTCGTCAGCATGTAGAATCTCGAGCTTTCACCCAACACCTTGGCAAAGATCCTGGACAGCGCCTCTTCTATATCATTAGTGGCATCAACCAACTAATCTCTAGATTCCCTCAACTTGCTGAAAGATACACTGAAAATCTTTAACTTGAACATGATGGCTTTGGCAAGCTGGAAATGCTTATCCCCATGTGGAATGATTCCTTCTTCCAGTAAGATCTGACATGGAACTTGATTTAATGCATTGAGTGCTTCCAAAATTAATTCGAGGCTCTTGAATTCCTATGAAAATTCATCATCCATCTTGTCACCATATTTCTTTATATCCTCCAAGGATTTGTAAACTTCCACCATGTCATCTACGACCTATCTTCCTTGCAAAAGTAGCCTCTTTATCCATTCTTCAATAGTTCTCCCATTCTCATTGATCTTTTCAATCATAGGTACTAATGAGAAATCAAACCGATAGGTGTAGGGGTAGAAGATGATGGTGTTGATGTGAAGCATTTGAAAGCTTGAGTAGTACCTCTATCAACTATTTCACTTTCTCTTTCACTCATCCCTACTTACCTTTGTTTCTTTCAACTTTTGAAAAAGCACAATCATGGCATCTTGTGCATCTTGTTATGCTCCTTCATTTTTCACTTTTCCAAGTTCAACCCTTGTAATATGATAATCAGTCACTCTTATATCTTCCTTCATTTTTTCAGTGTGGGAGTGGCAATCTCTCGCAAACTTATTCCCGAGGCATCCACTAAAACTCTTCAAACCATTTTGGGTTTTTTGGTAGATTTGGTAGGAGAATCCTTGAGTGAAATGAAATCAAAGGCTGGTAGGAAAACTACCACCTTCCTCTTCCTTAGAGTCTAGTCAACCAGCCATTGAGGTATAATGGAAGAAGTTGCTCCTATTGGAGGTGTTATGGTTGTATCTGTGGGTGGAGGAAGATTTACTTATGGAGTCATGATGACTGCAAGTGTAGGATTTGTGGGAATGGATTCATGGAATGAAGGTGAAAAAGGAGGAGGCATCTTTATGGCCATCATAGGTCCAACAGAGAGAGGTGAGAGATCGGAGAAAATGCTCACCATGGCTGATGAGAGTGTCTTTCAAATATGTGATGAGGAAGATTGGGAGAGTGGGGGTAAAGATTCTAAAGCCAAAGATTCAAAAGCAAGACCAAGGCTTACCTCCGATGAGAAATCAACAAAAGCGAAATAAGAGGTTGACTAACCTTGATTTATGAATGAATTTCTCCTTATTGGTGGAGATGGAGGTGAATCAAATATCTTAATCTGTTTGTGTTGCAGTAGCAGATGATTCGGCCCATTGATTTTCTCCTTTCTTAACAAACTTAAACTTCATTTGCTTCTTTGTAGGGTTTTTATCCTTTCCTTTTCTCCCTTGGAGGGTCCCGCTTCTAGAGTAGCTATTTTTGAAAATCTCTTTTCTGTATAACTCATTCCCTAGGAAATGAGCTATGCCTTAGTACTGCATAAGATTCCGAGCATCTCTCTCGGCGATAGAATCCTTTTCAGCAATAGATCAATCAATGGCTGAGAATCCAAGTTGGTCTCCATCTGACTATTCGTACCTAGGTTCTAGGACACTTTCATTGTCCATGGTGCCTTCAGGATATCAGCCACATCTAACATTTGAAATTCTTCAAGTTTCCACCCATTGTTGTCTTTTCTTTAGATGGTAACTTTATCACGAATATCAACCGGATATCTTCCACAAGTGGGTACATGCAGTACAAGGTTCCGTAAGACTTAAGGACTCCTCGGATGTCGAATCCTTCTCTCATCTTCATGTTCTTCTTCAATTTATCCATAATTTTGTGCACCATGTTCTTGGCCTTAACCATTGTGGAACACTTATACCTTCCAATGGAAATAGGGAATGAGACCGCATCTTTGTGTCTGCTCTGTTGGAATTTGTGAAAATCCAACAATTATCTGACCAACTCCATGAGGATTAGTTTGTCACCTGGGAACCTGGGCAAATGGAAAGGATTACCATGGAACCTTACCACCTAAAGATAGGTAAACTTCTTGAATTGCAAGAAGATGAAACCCCATTTAGACACTTTTTCCATGCTTCATCGGAAACCCTTCTCTTCCTCAGATCAGGATCCAATCTATAAATATTTTCGTAGAAAAAGGCATCATTCACTCTTCTAAATTGGTCTTCAGACCCTTTTATTATTAGCTATGGGAAGTACCGATATATATGTTATGTTGCTCGGTTCCCCTTTGCATCCAGCCCTAGATAGTTTCTCATGCCTGTTGCCGCATAAGTGACATATGACATCATGTAGAACTTGCCGGTAGACAAGACTGTTTTCATTTGAGAGTCTATTTCATTACTTATTAGGCTACCCCAGTCAATGTGTTGGTAATTTTTCTTTATGATGACCATGAACAGATACATCCACCCTTGGAATTATTTTGAATCTTGGAGTCCAAACAACCGGCTCAAGAAGCGTGACGATATCACCGACTTAAAAAAGAAGTCACTTAGGGACTGATTTAGGTAACCTAGAAACAATTGGCTTAGCCTTGATCAAGAAATTTTTATTTACGTGCTTGATGCATTCTTCCTGATCCTTGTCTCCGGATTTTTGTGTTGGCTTAAATTCTAAATCAACATATTCCGTAAAGTTGGGAAACTTTAGGAGTTGATCAAAATAATCTCCGTCTAGTTTCACTATAGACTCCCCTACTTGATTTCTTACTGAGTGGGATTTGAGTCATACCGATAAGCACAAGGCAAGATGAATTCAGTGGTGTTGGGCTGGTACTGGAAATCCTGTTGTGAGAGGAAGACCGCTGCCGGCTATTGACTTCATCCATGGATTCTAAAAAGATTCCACAATTCTTTTCCAGAAGTATTCCATATCTATATTGCCAAGCTTTGTGTCCCAGATGTCATAGTTGCAACTTATATAAGAAGATGACTCCATCTTTTGATACTTATACTTCATATTTCTTGACTTTTTCGACTTGTTTTGAGATAGGCCAGGTCCAACATGAGGACTTCGAGAATGTCTTGATGAATTTTGGAAGAGTAATCAGGTGTGGGAGCTTGTTGGACAAGTGTATAGACCTGACACACCTTTCGGGTTTTGAAACTTGCAAAGAACCTTTAAAAACCCAACAAAATAAAATGTGAGTGTCGAAAATTAGGCCGTGTCAAACACATTTTGAATCCTGAAACACACAGTAGAACTTGATAAGTGTCGAAGACTCTGTGAAACCTGAAACACTTGCGGGGTGTGTGTCAGAAGTTAAGGCATGTGGTGCATTAGCAAAAACCTGAAACAAGGTGGAAGTGAGATGATTTCGAGTAGGTATAAATATCCGAGACACTACGGAACTCCGAGGATGTTGAACATCAATCAAGATCCGATACAAGGTAGAGAAAGCAAGGTGTTGCGCAGATACAAATATATAACACATCATGAAATGAAATGATGTCAAGCACCCTGTATAACCTAAAAAGAAAGGATATCAGGTCTCTTTCCTATCAGAACATGAAGAATTTCCTACTTTGTACATTCATGGGTTTTTAGATTCTTTTTGAAAACCAAAACTTATGTAAAAATAAGTAGATGACCAAGGAGTGAAACTCAAGCAAAAACCTAAATGGAAAAAGACAAGAACCAAGGGAAAAGACCCAAAACCCTAAGCTGGAAATGACAGAGGAAAAAGAAATGAAAACCCAAACAACACACCTCAAAAACAAACCCAAAAATCTTTAAAACAAAAGAGGAGAAGAATACCTTCAACAAGATCAAAAATGATCGAGAATGGATGATGAAATCAATCGAGAAGCTCAATCAGGTCTGGAGGTGGAAGAAGCATGCATAGAAATCCAATGCATCAAAATCATACAAAGTAACAAATGATGTGGAAAACCACCTATTTATAAAACCCTAACATTTATTACACATAGCTCAACATGTGTGCCAACTACCAGACAACTAGGCATTAATGACATGTCATCATGCTTGGAGCTCTTGAAAAATCGAAAAGAGAGGATATCATTTAATTCAGGATTCGGGCTTTGGGGAACATAAAGCATGATGCACGAGATGTCGAGATGCTTCGAAGTACAGAAAATCTGACATAAAGGCGACGGTCGGGTTTCGGGAACATGAAGCATAAAACATGTTTTGGGAAAAGCATGTTCCGATGCATGGGAGTTCGAAAACCCGATGCATTGCTTAAGACCATCGGGTTTTGAGTTTTGGGGAACATCAGACATGAAACATGAAAGAAGCATGCTTTCATGTAATGAAAACCTAAAAACCCAAAAATCTCCTTCAAAGGGGAATTTTGAAGAGATTTACAAAATTTTCTATGGTCATCTCATTTCTAGCTGGAATCACTAAAATGAGATAACAGTTGGCTCTAGTTGGAGACTTTCTTTGAGACATCAAAGGAAGATAACTCATAATCAAGAAGATTTTATCCATTGGGCTATGGATTTGGAAGAAGAAATTTTAAAAACCAACAAACAAACAAAGACAAAGAAAGCGAACACACAACAAGCAATAAATTATGATACAATGCAATAGAGAATCTTACATTACTTGATGGAACAACTTTAGATGTTGGTGCTAAAAGGTAGAGGGAGAAACTCTCCATCAAGGTATGATAGACAAAATTTATTCATTGTTCAAATTGATGAATTTCAAAAGGACCTTTCCACAAAGAGTCAAAATTGCCATGCATCCCTTTTTGTTCCCTTCTCTTATCCTAGAGAAGTACTAGGTTTCCAATCTGGAAATCACATTGCTTTGATTTCTTATCAAATATATTTTTGATTTTTCTTTGATGATTTGTAATGCAATCTACCACCTTGCTCCATTCTTCCTCTAGCCTGGCTAGGTACATTATCCTTTTCTCAATAGAACTTTGAAAATTTTCATCCTCAATTGCTTTAGCCAACCATAAGGCTAGAAATTCTACAGAGATAGGAATCTCAACATCAATTCCATACAACACCTAGAATGGGGACATTCCAATAGCTCATTTAGGAGTAATTCAATCTGCCCATAATGCATCATACAATGCTTTGTGCCATGTCCTTTGATTCTCATCAACCATCTTTCTAATTATGGTCACCAGGTTCTTATTGCTTGATTCAGCCTGACCATTGCCTTAGGGGTAATAATCGGATGAATGAGCCAATGTGATCCCAAATCCATAACAAAATTTAGTCAACTCATGTGATGAGAAATTGGAAGCATTTTTAGAAATAATCTTGTGAGGAATTCTAAACCTAACAATTATATTCTCTTTGAGGAAATTACACACAACTTCAGAGGTTACCTTCTTGATTGGTGTAGCTTCCACCCACTTGGTGAAATAATCAATGGCAGTGAGCACATAGTTATGACCGCAACTGGAGGTAGGGTTCATTACTCTAATGAAATCAATTCCACATTGGCTAAAAGGTTATTCAATTACCACAGGATTCAAGGGAAGAACAACAAGCTTAGGGCGACCAAAAAAATGTTGGCAAGCTTCACACTTAGCCACCCATTCTCGGTAAATCTCAAAGAGAGTAGGAAAAAGTACGGCCCGTAAGATTTTGTAAGCCATCATGGAGGAAGCGAAATGTCCACTGTCAGACGCTAGATTGTGAAACGATTCTAGCAACGTTATCTTCTTATACTTGTCAACACAACTCAAGAATACACCATCAATACCCTTCTTGTATATACCATTATGCCATAGAATGTATCTCGTGGACCTTAATTTAATTGTTCTCTTTTATTTTTGGCTCAAATGTGGGGGAAACTCACCATAAGTTAAAAATAAAGCTATATCTACAAACCATTCATCGGTTGTGCTTACAAAAAGCACCATGGGAAATTCTCGGAGAAGCATCTTTAGTTTCTTTGCATTCTGTCTCATACTTATTTTCTACAATTAATTGGTAGAGGGATCTTCCTTGTACCAACTTGGTAGGTCTGATGTCAAAGTCATATTCTTGGACTTTGGCTATCCAGTTACCCGTCGACTACCCAACTCTTATTGAGTCGAAATGGACTTAATCTGCAGATCAAGAACAAGAACGAGAGTTTGAGAACTCAACACATTTTACGTGAAATGCTTCACCGCTCTCACCAATGCATAAACATGCTTTTCAATTTGAAACATTTTCAGTTCATGTTCCTTTAGTGTAAAACTCATGAAAGCAATGGGAGCTTTGATTCCTTCTTCATTCTCCCGCATTAGGATGATTGATACTTTGTATGTGCGGAATCGTAGCTATACATGATGAAATCCTTCTTGAAGTCTTGGCATACTGAATAGGAGTGTGCGAAATTTTCCATTTGACTTCTTTGAAAGAAAGTTTATCTTCAGTGCTCCATCAAAATGGATTTTTACCTTTCATCATCCCAAGGATATCCTAGGTTTTATCAGTAAAATCAGGTACAAATATTCTTAGGAAATTGACCTTTCCGAAAAAGGAATGCACCCTATTTTTTCTTGTAGGCAGGGTAAGGATTTGGATGGCCTTCACCCTCTCTAGGTCGATCTTGGTTCCTTTTTTAGTCACAATATGACCCAAAAACTTTCCTTCTGTTACTCCAAACATGGATTTTTTAGGATTTAATGAAATCCCATAATGCCTACACCTTAAGAGTACCAGCTCTAAGTGATCATAATGATTACTTCACTTTTAGAGAAAACTATGAAGTCATCCAGATACACAACTATGACGTTTCCTATCAAATATCTAAAATCTAAGTCCATATCTCTTTGAGACATGGCTCGTGCGTTAATCAAACCAAAAGGAATTCTCTTGTAAGAAAAGGTTCCCCATGGGGTGGTGAATTTTGTTTTATGTTGATCTTCAATAGCTACCTCAACCGATTATACCCCGAAAATCAGTCAAGAGTGGATAACATTTCGATCCGGTGACAATCTATAATACTTGGTCCATGACGGAAATGGGTAATTGTCTTTCAATGAAGACTGATTGAGGTTTTAGATGTCAACACAAATCTAGATTTCACCATTCTTCTTTTTGACATGGAAAATGTTAGCAACCCAGGTGGAATGATGGATTGGAAAGATAATCCTTGCGTCTAACATCTTCTGAATTTCTACAAGGATAGTTCCTGAGATCTTTGGGTTGTAATGCCTTTGCTTCGCCAAAGAGGGTTTAACCTCGGGCTTCAAAGGAATGCTATGTTGCACATTCTTGGGCTTGAAAGACTTTAGATCCACATATGACGATGCTAGGAAGTCCATATATCTCTTCAGAGTGAAGAGAATATTTCTTTTCCTCCGGAGAACAACATTTCCCGATGTTTACCATATGTGGTTAATCAAGAGCCCAGTTAAATTGATCTACCTCGACGAGGAAGTGCCCTCAACTTTCCTTTTATCCTGAATGAAATTGTCATGCTTGTCAAACAGACCTTCCAGAGAAACTAATCCCTTCATAATCTTGTTTCCTTTTAGCTAGATGAATTCACCATCAATCTCTTGATATGAATTCAAGATGGACTCACGGAAAGCCAATTCGATCCTTCAAAATAAAGCTCGCTAAAATTATCATCTTTTTCAAGAAAAGACAACAACTATTGATCATCATTAAACACTTGCCAATGTGCTACATTATCTGGAACACTCGGATGATACACAATTTTGATGGTATACATTTCTGTTTGAACTTTGGGTGAGGAAGGAGAAGAGATGCAGATATGGCTAAAGAATCAAATTTATCATTGTAATCTCTTAAGACTGCCTTAATGGAAAAAGCATCAAAGCATTCTATGTTGTCCAAAAATTTGTTCCTGTAATGTCTTAGGCGATCATTTTTTACCTGATAGGTCCCCTTACTTGATTCACAATCAACTCAGCATCTCCTTGCACTTTGAGATTTTGGATTCCTTTTTGTCTTTCCATTTATAATCTTAACAACAATGTTTCATATTCAGCTGTGTTATTAGTATTGTCAAACTGTCAGAACTTGAAAGAAAAAGGAAAAATCTCGATATCTGGAGATATAAGAACCACGCTACCACCGACCCAAAAGAGTTAAACAACTCCCGTTGAACTCAAGGGTCCAAACAACATTAGGATATTCTTCCTTGACTTCTACAGAGGGCACATCAAATGTCATGAAATAATTACCCAAGCCTACATCTTTGAAGAGAATTTGAGCCTTAGGATCATCTAATTTAGTGAGTGTACTTTTCTTGTGCTTATGGGTGAAGGGCACAAGGGACTCCATTTACTAGAATTTTAGCTTTGGTCTAGTCCATGTCGATTTCTCCTACAACATCTTTTCCAAAACCTCTTCCTAAGAGAATACCATAAGTAGTTGGGATATCATCAACTGTGGTGGTCATTTTCACTCTCTTTTCAAGGAAGGAAACAAATGCAAATTGTGCATCCCCGATTTGGCCAATCAAGGGGAATTGTTTGGTTTCCATAGAGCAACACCGGTGGTAAGATTTAGTCAAGGTGAGTCCAAGGTCATGAGATAATTTTGTGGGCATTACGTTATCAAAGGATCTTGAGTCAATTATGCAATTGTTGAGTTTAAAACCATTTATAAGTAAGGACAAATAAAATGGTTCAATCTTTCCCAAAGAAGCAACAGAGGTCATATTACTCTAAGGTAAAGGCTGAGTGGGGCTAGGAAAAATGAATTTTAAAGATGAAGGCATGGCAGCCTTTCTTCTAATGAATTTTTCAAGTTTCTCAAATTTCTTAGGGTTGGACTGTAGGTACTTGGCTTCCGACATTTGGATTTTAGTTTTCTTTGCATGATAAATGATGGCAAAAGTGGTATATGAAGGAATGATTGAGGGCTCAGTTCTAGTTACACTGGTCTAAGCTAAGGTACTAGCCTTAAGTTACCTTTATAGTTGTCTCCTTTTCAATTTTCACTAAGATAGGAGAGCCTCTTTTATCCATAACCACAGGAGCTTCTTTACTTTTCTCCTTAGATCCTTTAACAAGCTTTTTGGGGTTCTGGGATTTAGATCGAGTGAAGACTACAAATGATTTTCCATCATGCTCACTTTCATCTTCCTCATACTCCAAGTACCCGATGTTGGAGTAGCCAGCTGAATTGTCAAAAGACTCATTAGCATATTCTGAACCTTTGAAAGCTTCATGAGAATCTAGGATTTCTAGTTCTTCACCCTCCTCAACTATTTCAACTGCCACGTTGACAGGAGGAGCTTCAATGGCCAGCCTGGTGGGAGAAGCAATCAACCAATTCCTATCTCTTGCAAGGGCGCCATTGGCATTGTTGAAGTTCCGTCTAGGAATATCCCGATAAGGAATGTTGGTCACTTGTTGAGACATTTTCTTCTTCAAAGTGATCAAGTAATTGGCCATCTTTTTCAATCATAGGATTAGTAGTAATCGAGAAGAACTTTGATTTTTAGGTTTAGATGACTCTTCCGATCTTTCGGCCGAGAATAAGACCATCTTCTATATCGGTGGGTCAGCTTGAGCAATGGCCAAATCGGGAATAACAAACCTTCTTGATAAGAAGCTCACATCGGGCGTTGAGAATTGATGAAGAAACCTGTTATTCAAAATTCACCCCTTAAGGTAATTTTGATAACATGCATCAAATTCTTCAGTCCCCAGTAAGTAGATTGATTCAAGGCCCAAAATCATATTTTTTGGGGCCTCTTCAGCTTCTCTATAACTCTCCCATCCAAGAAAAATCCCAACGAGTTAGAAAAAATTGAAAAAATGCAAAAAAATAAGGTCATGGGATTGTTTTAAAGCATCATGGTTTGAAGGGTGCGGATCGTACAAAGTGTGGGTTCTACCAAGGTCCATCATACCAAGTTTGGGGCTGAAATACAAATAAAATCAGCTAAGTTGGAAATTTTTTTCCTAGGCAAATTGGGGACAATTGGGACGTCAGACGCGTGGAACACAAATTGGCTGATTTGCCGCAAGTCACCAAATGTGGGCGGCGGAGATTTTCATCCGGGACGGTTGGGACAAAAGTACATGCGGGAGGCACGCAGTAACGCGCAAAGGTGAAAAAGCCATAAAAGGGGACAAGGAAGCCTAAATCAACTCGATGTGGAAGAATGTGTCTAGGACAGCCAAGACACGCAGACCTGATTTTTCCGCAATATCCACAACTCAAAGGAAAAGTCAACGTTTGACTCTGAAACTTCAAACAACCATAACTTTTGACTCCGAGCTCTGATTTTCACAAAATTGTACTTTCTGGAATGAGCATGACTTTCATAATTTTAATGAGGGTAGATATATTTAAATAAAAGAAACATATTCGACTCAAGTCAGTTAATGCTCTTTCCCATCAAATGACAGAAAATGCCTACTAGGCCAAAAATAGCTGCCCGCACTCAAAAGACCATAACTTTTGTATTTCTCAACGAAATCACACAAAATTGGTACCATTAGAATCGTGGCTCTAAGTTAGACACACAAAAATTGAGAAATTTTAGATTTGATAAGAAATCAGTTGATATTTTTCATAAAACATTTCCGGCTTCATAACAGTGTTTTATTTGGTAGTTGGGAGTGCAATTAAGAGGCATGGTCATCATTATTTCTATGCTGCAGCACCTAGGATAGTATGGGGAGCCTTTTTCAAGTAACACACAATCATTTCAATCCATTTAATGCCTCTTACAAGTGGTTGAAGGATAGATTTCGGGATTTCCATTTTCCCCTTCTCTCTCTCTTCTCATTTTCCTATAAATTGGAGTGTTGGGCTCGTTGTAAAGGGAGAGTTTTTGTAGCAAAGCTCTGCCAAAATTTCTTTGTGAAGCTTATGTGTTGTATCCCTTGTTGTGGACTCCTTGTATGGTGATCCAGGACCTTATCTTGTAACCGATTGAACCATGCATATCAGAACTAATAAAATATAAGTTTATGGATGCATATTCCTTACTATGTTTTCTTGCATTCTTCTTGCCCCTTTCAACCTTGATTACAAGAATATTGTGTCTATTTTTATGTTCTTGCAGGGATCCATTATCATTGTGTATGTTTGAAATGTTGTTGTCAATGCATTTTGCTAGATTGTGGAGAACTATCATCACCCCTTCTAGTGTGCACTTTACTTCTGTATCTCACGCATTGGAAGACTACTCTCACACTCTCCTTTTCTGGTGTATTGTCGCTTTAGTGTAGGTTTTTATTTTATGAATTCTCTCTCCTTCGTCCCTGGAAGGTAGATTACAATAGTTAGTTTACCCTGCATTAGAGTAGATTGTATGGGTAGTTTAGGAGCAAGAACTAACTTTCTCTAGAGGTCTATCTCAAGTAACAAGTCCCACAACTTGGAGATAGTACCCATGTTATCCAATCACACTTTGAGTTCAAGTATATGCACTTGTGTAAACATGAGGGTGTTGTGATTTGGTGATAACAGAAACACTTTTGATTTTCAAGAGTGGGAACAACTAGGTTTGGAATCTTACGAATCAGCTTGTTGAATTTGGCTATGAAGTCCCACATGGGTTCATAAGATTCCTTATTAATGTGTGTAAGCTATGCTAACAAGGCATGAAAATCCTTAGCTAGTTTGAACCTTGCTTCAAATACTGATCTCATGGTAGCCCAATTGGTAATGCATGCATTCGTAAGATGGGAAACCCATTCTACTGCTACACCATGCAATGTCTCAACAAAGAGTCGCACAAAGACATGTTCATGAGAAACCCCAAGGACACCGCATGCAACAAAGAATGAAGTGATGTGTTCAACAGGGTGCTGCTTCCCATCAACATAGAACTTAGGAATATTCTTATGAGATCCATGAGGTAGATCATGCAACAGTGGAGTTAGGGAAAAATTATCAATAGCCGCACCCCAAGGCACAAGTTGTGCTTCCATTATTCGAATGAATTACATACGTGAAACTGAGTATCGACAAAAATAATGCATGGCAAAAAGTTACGAAACTTCTTGTTATTGAGGAACTCGAGCTCTTCGGGGATAGGTGAAGAAATTATTGCTCGACTAGATGCAACACTGTTGGGGGAAAGTCTAAAATTATGTTGTTAAAGCAAATCAAAGAACGGATCAGTCTCACCCTTGGCTCATCTTGACCGAGTAAAGATCTTTCCGTGAGCTTGAACTTGAAAATAGATCTTCTAAAAATAAGGAAAATATGGAGTCACGAGACACCAATAGGATAAGTTCTCAATCCGTATATTTCCCAAAGGAGTCGGTAAAAACTATTGGTTTGATCTTTTTCAGGCCAAAATATGATGTTCAACCACAAAGTGGATGTGATAAAATCCCTCCTCAAAGAAAGGTGAGGCTGCCTATTTATTACTAATCTAAAACACAACATAAATAATATATACAATATTCACACTATTCTAACCATTGGGGTTGGGATACAATCATGAAACCCATATCAAAACGAAATGGAGATGTTACAACTATGCATTAGAAAGGATTAGAAAGCAAGATATTATAGATGAAACAAAGTGGAAAGGGAATGAGAGGAACATATTTTCTTTCAAGCAAACACATATCGAGAAATACTTATATGAGTTTTAGATAATGAGTGTAATATTCTGAAGTGATTAAAATTATCAAGAATACTAAACAAAAAATAGCTTAAAATGTTGAACATAAGAACAATCTCTCAAGATAGATGAATCCCACAAAGACAAAGTTTGTAAAATAACACATGTTTCTATTCTTCAATGATTAAAAAGAAAATACGAGTTTTTCTTTTTATTCACAATAGCTCTTAATATTCAAAAAATTCTCCCTTTGGAGTGCATAATCATCCATTATTTATAATAGAGAGAGTAGAGAGAAAATAGGATAAATCCTAGAAAATAGTCTTTTAAATGAGAGTCCTATTTTTCTTGACTCTCTCATAGGAGAACAAGTCAAAAATTTCTTCCTATGTGACGAAATGAAAATGAAAATGACATGAAAATTTCTTGATAGAAATGACATGAAACATTATGTTTATTTCACTTCTTCTTCTTTGTCTTCTTCCAACGCATCCTACTTGTCTCGAAATTCTTGAAATTTTTGGATTATGCCCTGCATCTCATCTTCATCCGGCACACTAGAATAATTTGTTATCCAAAATTCACCCCCAAGGTAAATTTTGATAACATGCATCAAATTCTTTAGTCCCAAGCAATTATATTGATTCACGGCAAAAGTCATGTTTCTAGGGTACCCTCATATTTTTTCTAACTCCCCTGTCCAAGGAGGAGAGAGAAAGTTCTGAAGAAAGGTGAAAAAATCACAAAAAACAGGCTCGGGCTAGAAAAATCATGAAAAATGGCTAAGTCCTAGTCCTCGCAACAGTCGGGACAAATGGGACAAAAGGGCGTGAACCGGCCGAAAGGCCACTAGGCGGTCTGTGCAGCATCTGGGACATTTGGGACAAAGGGACGTGCGGGACCCGAAAAGCCGAAATGGCCGAAGATAGAGGAGAAAAGTCAACGTTTGGTCCGGAAACTTCAAACGGCTATAACTTTTGACTCCGAGCTCCGATTTTCACAAAATTGGACTTTCTTATTTTTAATGAGGGTAGATATATTTAAATAAAAGAAACATATTCGGCTCCAGTCAGTCAATGCTCATTCCCGTCAAATGACAGAAAACGCCTGCCAGGCCCAAAATAGCTGCCCGCACTCAGAAGGCCATAACTTTTGCATTTCTCAATGAAATCGCACAAAATTAGTACCGTTGGAATCATGGTTCCGAGTCCGATGCACAAAAATCAATAAATTCCAGATTTGATTAGAAATTGATTGAGATTTTTAAGAAAACGTGGCCAGGTTTAGAACAGTGTTTTATTTGGTAGCTGGGAGTGCAATTAAGAGGCATGGTCATCATTCTTTCTCTGCTGCAGCACATGGGATAGTATGGGGAGCCTTTTACAAGTAATGTACAATCATTTCACTCAATTTAATGCCTCTTACAGGTGGTTGAAGGACAGATTTCGGGATTTCCATTTTCCCTTCTCTTTTCCTTCTCATTTTTCTATAAATTGGAGTGTTGGGCTCATTGTAAAAGGGAGAGTTTTTGGGTAGCAAAGCTCTACCAAAATTGCTTTGTGAAGCCAGTGTGTTGTAGGCCCTTGTAGTGGACTCCTTGCATGGTGATCCAGGCCCTTATCTTGTAATAGACTGAACTGTGCATACCAGGAAGCAATAAAATACAAGTTTGTGGATGTATCTTCCCCTGCTGTGTTTTCTTGCATTCTTCTTGCCCTTTTATCTTTCCACAAGAATATTGTGTCTATTATTATGTTCTTGCAGGAATTCATTATCATTGTGTGTGCTTGGAATACTGCTGTGAATGCATTTTGCTAGATTATGGAGAACTGTCATCACCTCTTCTAGTGTGCACTTTGCCTTTGTATTTCACACATTTGGAGACTACTCTCACATCCTCCTTTTCTGGTGTATCACCACTTTAGTGTAGGCTTTCATTTTATGTATTCTCTTTCCCTGGTCCCTTGGAAATTTAGATTAGAACAGTTAGCTTATCCTGCATTAGAGTAGATTGTGGCAGGTAGTTTAGGAGCAAGAACCAACTTTCTCTAGAGGTCTATCTCAAGTAGCAAGTCCCACAACTTGGAGATAGTACCCATGTTATCCAATCACACTGTGAGTTCAAGTATATGCACAGGGGTGCTGTGATTCGGTGATAACATAATCATTTAGAACTTTGCAAGTTTCCGGGTGTCACTTGCATTACCAGAAGTTTATTAAATCTCTTGTTGAGTTTTCTCGGTGATTAAAACATTTTCGATCCGTCGAACATATCGATGTTTGATAGATCAAGACAATAGCTGGTTCATGATGAATTAATTCTTGAATTTACTTGTAGAGGTCCTCGGCAGGTATAATATCTCGATATTTTCCCCAACACCTTAGCAAAGATCCTGGATAGATCCTCTTCTATTTCATTAGTGGCATCAACCAACTGATCTCTAGATTCCCTCAACTTGCTACAAGATTCACTAAGAATCTTTATCCTGAACTTGATGGCTTTGGCAAGATGGAAATGCTTATCCCCATGTGGAATGATTCCTCCTCCATTAAGATCTGGGATGGAACCTGTTTCAGTGCATTGAAAGCTTCCAAAGTTAATTTGAGGTTCTTGACTTCTGTGAAAATTCATCATCCATCTTGCCACCATCTTTCCTTATATCCTCCAAGGATTTGAAAACTTCCACCGTGTCATATATGACCTCTCTTTCTTGTAAGAGTAGTCTCTTTATCCATTCTTCAACAGATCTCCCCTTCTCATTGATATTTTCAATCATAGGTACCGATGATAACTCGACCCCGATAGGTGTAGGGGTAGAAGATGACGGTATTGTCTTTGAAGGCTTTGAAAGCTTGAGTAGTACCTTCTGTCAATCTGTTTCACTTTTCTTTCATCTCATCCTTGCTTAACTTTGTTTCTTTTAAATTTTAACAAAGCACGTTCATGGCATATTGTGCATCCTGTTGTGCTCCTTTAGTTATTATCACTTTTCCCAGTCAACCCTTGTAATCTGATAAATCATCTTGTTATATCTTCCTTCGCTTTTTTCATCCCAGCAAAGGGCAATCTTTGCAAACTTATGACTTGAGGCATCCACCAAACTCTTGAATCTATTTTGGGTTTCTTTGGAGATTTGGCAGAGAGAGAAGCCTTGAGTGAACTAAAATCAAAGGCTGGTAGGGGAACTACCACCTTTCTCTTCCTTGGAGTCTTTTCGACCAACCATTAGTCTGTGCACAAGAAGATGTTGCTCCTATTGGAGGTGTTATGGTTGTATCTATGGGTGGAGGAAGATTTACTTGCGGATTCGTGATGACTGCAAGTTTAGTGACTATGGGAATGGATTCAGGGAATGAAGGTGTGGAAGGAGGAGGCATTTCTATGGCCATCGTAGGTCTAGTAGAGAGAGGTGAGAGATCAAAGAAAATGTTGTCCATGGCTAATGAGAGTAGCGTTGAAATATGTGATGAGGAAGATTGAGAGAGAGGGGGAAAATATTCTAAAGTCAAAGTTTGAGAAGAAAGAGCAAGGCTTACCTCCGATGAGCAATCAAAAAAGGGGAAATAAGAGGTTGACTAACCTCAATTTCTAAAACAATTTCTCCTTGTTTTGGTGGAGGAGGAGGTGAATCCAAGATCTCAACTATTTGTGTTGGAGGAGCAGATGATACTGAGACCCTTGATTTTCTCCTTTCTTGATAAACATAAACTTTATTTGCCTCTTTGTAGGGATTTTATCCTTTTCCTTTCCTCCTTGGATGGTTCCGCTTCTAGAGTAGCTATTTTTGAGAAGCTCTTTTCTTTATAACTCATTCCCTAGAAAAAGAGCCATGCCTTAGTATGGACAAGAGTCTGAAAATCTCTCTCAAATGATAGAAGCCTTTTCAGCAATAGACCAATAAATGGCTGGGAATCCAAGTTGGTCTCCATATGACTTTTTGTACCTAGGTTCCAGGACACTTTCATTGTCTGTGGTGCCTTGAGGATATCAATTAGCTTGAGATATAACATCCGAACTTCTTTAAGTGTCAAGCATGCTTTATTATATTTTCTTTGGATGCAACTTCATCGCAAAGATCAACCCACATATCTTCCATAGTGGGTACATTCAGTACAAGGTTCCATAAGTCTTAAGGACTCCTCAAATTTCAAATCGTTCTCTCATCTTCATGTGCTTATTTAATTTATCCTAAATTTACCACACCATGTTCTTGGCCTTAACCATGGTGGAACACGTATACCTTCTAATGGAAATAGGGAGGAGGCTGGAGCTTTGTGTCTCAGTGTCTGTTGAAATTTGTGAAAATCCAAAATTGTCTAAATCACTCCATGAGGATCGGTTTGTCACCCGGGAACTGGGAAAATGGAAAGGATTACTGTGGAACCTTACCACCAAGATAGGTAAACTTCTTGAATTGCAAGAAGATGCAACCCCATTTAGAAACTTCTATCCATGCTTCATCAAAAACCCTTCTGTTCCTCAGATCAAGATCCATTCTGCAAATATTTTCATAGAAAAAGGTGTCATTCTCTCTTCTAAATTGGTCTTCATACCCTTTTAGTGACAGTTGTGGGAAGTACCAATATATATGTTTTATTTCTCGGTTCCCCTTTGCATCCAACCCTGGATATTTTCTCATGCCTACTGCCGCATTTAAGTGACATATGACATCATGTATAACTTGCCGATAGACAAGACCATTTTCATTTGATATTCTATCTCATTACTTATCAGGATACCCCAGTCAATCCCTTGGTCATTTATCTTTATGACGACAATGAACTGATACATCCACCCTTGGAATTCTTTAAATTTGGGAGTCCAAACAACAGACTTAGTAGGGTGATGATATCACCGACTTCAAGAATAAATTTACTTCTAGGGACTAACTTAGGAAACCTAGAAACAATTGGCTTAGCCTTGATCAAGAAATTTTTATTTACGTGCTTGATGCAATCTTCCTGATTCTTGTCCCAGGATTTTTGTGCTGACTTAAAGTCTAAATCAACATATTCTGTAAATTTGGGAAAACTTAGGAGTTGATCAAAATAATCTCGTGTAGTTTCACCATAGATTCCCTACTTGATTTCTTAGTGAGTTGGAGGCTGAGTCATAGTGAGAAGCACGAGCCAAGATGAATTCAGGGCATAAGGTTGATCTTTGGAAATCGCTGCAAAGAGGAAGACTGTTCTTGGCTATTGATTTCATCCATGGATTCTGAGAAGAATCCGTAATTATTTTCTAGAAGTCTTCCATATCTATATTACCAAGCTCTGTGTCCCGGATGCCTTAGTTGTAACTTATATATGAAGAGGACTCCATCTTTTGATACTTATACTTCATCTTTTCCGACTTATCTAACTTGTCTTGAGATGGGCCAGGGTTTGACATGAGGAGTCCTAAGAATGCCTTGATGACTTCTGGAAGAGTAGTCGGGTGTGGGAGCTTGCTGGACAAGTGTATAGACTCGACACACCTTTCGGGTTTTGAAACTTGCAAAGAACCTTTGGAAACTTGAAAAACTGAAATGTGAGTATCGAGAAATGACGCTGTGTCAAACACCTTGAGAATCCTAAAATACACGACGAGAACTTTATAGTTGTCGAACACTCTATGAAACCCAAAACACTAGTGGGGTGTGTGTCGAGAAGTTAGGGTGTGCGGTGTATCGGCGAAAACCCGACACAAGGCGGAAGTGAGATGATGTCGAGCGGTATAAATATCTCGACACACTTTGGAACTCGAAGGATGTTGAACACTAGTCAATATCCGATACAAGGCGAAGAAAGCAAGGTGTTGAGAAGCTATAAATATCCAACACACTGTGGAAAATCAATGATGTTGAGCACCCTACAAAACCTGAAAAGAGAGGATATCGGGTCTCTGTCCTATCAGAACATGAAGAATTTCCCACTTCGTACATTCATGGGTTTTTAGATTTTTTTGAAAACCACAACTTATGTAAAAATAAGTAGATGACCAAGGAGTGAAACTCAAGCAAAAACCTAAATGGAAAAAGACAAGAACCAAGGGAAAAGACCTAAAACCCTAAGTCAGTAAATGGCGAGAGGAAAAATAAATGCAAACCTAAACAACACACCCTTAAACAAACCCAAAAATCTATAAAATGAAAGAGGAGAAGAATACCTTCAACAAGATTGAAAAATGATTAAGAATGGATGGTGAAATCAATCGGGAAGCTCAATCGGGTCTGGAGGTGGAAGAAGCATGCACAAAAATCCAACGCATCAAAATCATACAAAGTAACAAATGATGTGGAAAACCACCAATTTATAAAACCTGAACATTTATTACACATCTCGAAACATGTGCCAACTACTGACAATTGGGCATTAATGACATGTCATCATGCTTGGAACTCCTGAAAAATTTAAAAGAGAGGATATTGTTTAATTTGGGATTCGGGCTTCAGGAACATGAAGCATGATGCGTGAGATGTTGTGATGCTTCAAAGTCCTAAAATTCTGACACAAAGGTGATGGTTGGGTTTCGGGTTTCGGGGAACACAAAGCATAAAACATGTTTTAGGCAAAGCATGTTCGATGCATGGGAGTTCGAAAACCCGACGCATTACTTAAGACCATCGGGTTTTAGGTTTTAGGGAACATCAAACATGAAACATGAAAAAGCATGCTTTCATGCAATGAAAACCTGAAAACCCAAAAATTTCCTTCAAAGGGGAATTTTGAAGAGATTTGCAAAAATTTCTATGATCGTCTCATTTAATTTGGATCACTAAAATGAGATAACATAATTAAAGTACATGTACATATATATATATATGTATATGTATATATATATATATATATATATATATATATATATATATATATATATATATATATATATATATATATATATATATATATATATATATATATATATATGTATATATATATATATATATATGTATATATATATATATATATATATATATGTATATATAAAATTATATTCAAAATATAAATAGTATTATTAATATCACATTTAATAATATAATAATATTATTACTATTATAATTAACTAATAATATTCATAGTGTCAATAATATTAACGAAGCTTGGTCTTAAATTTAAAATTCATTTTTAAATTTGGTAAAAATATATAAGATGCAAATGAACTAATTTTTCTTTCCTTAAAATTTTATAATAGATTTGCAATAAATTTATTTAACCCAAATGAGACCAAGTATAATGGTAGTCATAAAATTTCTTCACTCTATTTGATAAAAAGGCAAGAAATCCATTTGTTAACAAAATAACAGAACAATAAATTTTTGAAACTTTTCCATAACACCTATGAAATTTAAACATTCTTAATCAATGCAAGGAATGAACTCATATAGTTTATTTTGTTATTATATGCCCTTTAAGTAATGCAACAAGAATTTTATTTCTTTCTTTTACAACCTACAAGTTATAACCATTCCCACATGTAGTTTCTAATAAGATTTTCCAATAATTTTTAAAACAAGAATAACACACCTATCAAGAATACAAATACACTAAAATGAGAACAAGTTGTTTTCTCTTTCCAATCAAATTTCTATTATAACAAAACTTTATTTATTAAAATGTCTTTCTTGCCACATGCATTACAATCTTAATAATCTATATTCAATGCAACCTTTCTTTCATAAACAATAAAATAATCTTCTACTCGAAGTGGGAATTTTTAGAAAAAGGTAATGATAATGGAAGCTTTCTTAGTCTTCTATAAGTTCTCCAATTTTACAAATCTCCAACAAAGCTCTCTATTTTCTCCACTTGATCACAACAAAAATGGGGAGAGGTGGCAGAGTCTCCACCCAACCAAAAATCCAATGAAAAGGAGAAGAAATACTCCTCATTGGACCCGTAGCCCTAACCACAAGTCAATAAGAGATGGATCAAACACATGGAAACTATACAATTCTTCCACACTTACTTTCAAGAAAAAATTCAAAGAAAAATAACCACAAAACACTCATTTTAAGCACCTGTGACTTCCTAAAAAAATGGCTCTAAAACAAGCCAAGTAGAGATAGGAGTATGGGGATACCCTTGTGCCTCTTAAGGGTTTGGATGCCCACCTCAAGAATAATCTATTATCCAAAATTGACCCCAGTGAGTAATTTTGATAACATGCATCGATTATTCGAGTCCAGAAAGTAAATTGATTCAAGGCCCAAAATCATGTTTTTCGAGGTTCCCCTCGGCCTTTTCTAACTCTCCCATCCAAGAAGGAATCCCAACAGGTTGATAAAATGGAAGAAATGCAAAAAATAAGGTTGCAGGACTGTGTTAAGGCATTTTGGGTCCGAAGGGTTTGGGTGCCGATCCGAGGTTCGTTGTACTCAAGCTTGGGGCACGGAAAAATGAAGAAAATCGGCTAAGTCCTAATCTAGCAATGGCATGGGACGGCCAGGACGTCGGGACGCGTGGGACGCGAAAAGCCAAATCGGCCGAAAGAGGGAAAAAATTGCCTAAGTCTTGTTTCACGCGGTCTGGGACATCTGGGCCAAAAGTACGCGGGACGTGGATCGGCCGGTTTGGCGCAAGTCGGTCCATTTCGGGCGGTTCGGGGATATTTGTCCCAGACGGTCTGGGACATCTAGGCCAAAAGTACGTAGAGGACGCGAACTAGCCGATTTGGCTGAAACAAGAGACTTTAAATGCAGGACATTTGGGCCAAAAGTACATGAGGAATGTGAAAAGCCGAAGGAGCTACCAACGAATGGAATCTCGCCACGTGTCTTCACCTCAAACAAGAACAAGGAAGCCCGAATCGGGTGGTTTGGAGATATTTGTCCTAGATAGTTTGGGACATCCGGGCCAAAAGTACGCATGGGACGTGAAAAGGTGAGATGGCTAAAAAGAGACAAGGAGGCCTGCGGATGAATCAGAACGTGCCACGTGTCAGAGGGTTGAAAATTTGCTAAGTGTTTGGCGCAAGGTAAAATGAGCCCCTCAGGCCCGAACCAATAAAATAGTGCCATGTGTCCAAGCCTAAGGGCCTAAAAGGAATTTTCGTGAGGATGAACCAATGAACGAATCAGAGCCTGACATGTGTCATCCAAGTGGCAGAGCGTGGGAAAAATTCAAATATTTTCTCGCCGATCCATTTTGGCCTATTTTTGCCCTAAATCTTCAAATCGCCATAACTTTCGATCCAGAGCTCATATTTTCACGTTCTTTATAGAAATGGATAGCTGGAGAAATTATCTACACGATTCCAAGGTCAATCTTACATTTTGGTTTAGTTTGGAGAGAGAAAATTGGGAAACATCTCTGGAGCGTGGTAGAACTAGAAGGCGCGTTTCAAGAACCAGTTTTAATGCAGAATGGGTCGCATTCTTCTCCAGCATGGTTAAAATGTTAGGGCATGGGTCTGTAAGGATGCCCATGCTGTTTTAATGCATCTGCATTCAATGAGGAATGGCTCCCATGTTTTTCCATGTTTTCTCTCTCCTGGGCTCGACCCATGCATTGTAAAAAGCCAGATTTGGCTCATTTTAAAAAAAAAGTTGTTCATCTTTTCAGCTCTGCCCTCCCTTCTTTTCTTCTCCAGGGTTGAAAATGGAGTTCGAACCTCCTCCCCTACTCTGTAATGGTGTTTTTCCTTTTACCATTAAAATGATGTTCTGTGCAAACTTCTGGAGCAACAAAAAACATGTTTTGTGATGCATCTGTCCATCCCTGCTCATTCTTTTGCTTGTTCTCTTCTTGCCTCTCTTCATTGCAGGTATTTGTGCATGTTCTAATGTTCATTACAGGTCTGGAGCTGTGTTCATGGAGTTTTGGGACATTTTCTGTGTGAAATCTATCCTTGGGTTTGTGATGCATCTGTCCATCCTTCCCATTGCTCACCTCTCCTTGTTCCATGGCAGTTTTGATAGATGTTCAACATTCTCCTTCTCTGGTGTATCACCGTTTTAGTGTAGCCTTTTTGTTCTTTTTCTTTTTCTCTCTCCTTGTCTCCTTGGTGGTTAGATTAGGATTAGATTAGCTTTCTGCACTGGAATAGCTTGTGGCAGGTAGTTTAGGAGTAGGAACCAGCCTTCTCTGGAGATTCCTTTCTCATATTTGCAAGTCCCACACTTGGAGAAAGGATTCCATGTTGTGCAATCACACTGGATGCTTCGAATGATCAAACTAGAAATCTGATCGGGCGTCAGGGCTGCTTGTGATTCCGCACTAACATAATCCAAAACATAATCAACCAAAAATCTCGTACCCCTCCCTAAAATTACAAATATATGTCTCTTATGCCTCCCTCACTCTTATGCGTCCCTATCTCTTACGGCTCCCACAATGCACTAAATAATCAAAGAGAACAAGGTGGAACATCCAAAACCCACTCCATCCCAAACACACAAAGAAGATATTATGCTTCCCAACATATTTCATCCCCATTTTTTTATCTAAGCATAACCTAAATCCAATTCATTACCCAAAACATTCCAGCAAGAAACACATTCTTTCAACACATTAGATACAAGAAAGCAAAGAATAAAACAAGGGTACAAGACCCTACCTTGCCATGGAAAATCTCCACTTTCCATGCAAGTACCAAATTCTTCAAAACTCAAGCAATTCAAATATTTCATCAACTCAAACAAGCAATAATTCCAAAATGAAAGAGCCAAAACCAATCAAGTAACCCCAATACTTCCTAAAAATTATAATAAATATAAAAGAGGGAGAGGGAGATGATGTCACTCCATTTAGGATGCCACATCATTTCTCCTCCATCCCACATCACACACCACTCCAACCCAAACTCCTTAAGGACAAAATTTAAACACACGTAAGAAAGCAAAATTAAATCTCACCTTTTACCTTACAAAACCCATAATCATGTCTATTTTTACCCTCTAACCCATAGGTAGGGTTGGTATAAGAAATTAAGAGGTGTGGGACAAGTTTAACTTATCCCACAAGCCTCTAAAAATGGCCCTTAAGCCAAAATCTGAGTTTCCCAAGTAGGGTGGAGTGTACAACACTCAAAATCACATACACTCAACTAATAAACACAAGAACAAAATACCCAACTACTCCAATAAATGACTCCTTTTTTCACATCTAAAATTAGCTTAATAATATGATTAGTTCACTTAATTAAGACACATAAACCAATTAATGATAAAAGGGAATTACATCACAAATTAAATCACATACACCAAAATTAAATAAAAGAAAGGAAAGGAAATATACACAAACCGGTGGTCATAATTGAGGTCATACCCCCACGGGGACCCCTTAACAAAAATAATAAAACACACAACATTACACAAGCTACCATGGTGACCATTTTCATACCCATCCAGCATTCTGATGTGAATGGTCTCCAATTCCCCTTTGATTGTTGTGATATAATTACCTGAAAAATCACATAATACCTCCTTGACCTCATGGCCACATCAAAACATCCAAGATAAAATATACGCATATAAATCAATAATCATCCATATATAAATTAAATCATCATCTAGACAAATAATGTTATTATTTTAAAATTCCAACAACATCTCAATTCTATATTTTATCAATACCAAGAAGATCACAAGATTAGTTCAACTACTAAATCCTACTCAATATGACAAGAATGTCAAATGTCAGAAATATATAAATATGTCAACAACACATCATCATCAATATAAAATGTCTCTCTAAGAATCCACACAAATCATACTATGAATCAAAATCCATCAATAGTCAAAGTATCTCTATCATCTAACATCATGCTAAGCCAAAATGATACAATAATATCCATGTATATAGTCAACAATAATTGAAATCAAAATATAATCAAAATATAATAAGTGTCGAAGGGAAGTGGGCACTACATAATGTGTTAAAAATAGTTAGGCATCGTAATGTGATTAAAATCATTTCAATGTGCTCTAACCTTTATTTTGATTTTAAAGCATTGGTTATTTCATTCATGTCAAATGGAAGTTTGAATAAATGGTCGCATCCTCCTGGAGAATATGAATTCAAACTATATTTGAGTGACCAATTAAAAATAACATTGGAGATAGCACAAGGATTGACATATCGACATTATTGTTTTAAGCGAGTGATTCACTCTGACTTGAAACCCAATAATGTTCTCTTAGGGGATGACATGACTCCATATATAACAGATTTTTGCATTTCCAAACTACTATTTGGTAGTTCAAAGGATTCATTTACTACAAAAAATTCACTGAGAGGATCCACGGGCTACATTTCCCCAAGTATGTGTTTTGCATTCTTACAATATATATTATCATTGCTGTCTTTTCATTTTATATAAATTTTTAAAACAGATTAAAAATTTCTAATTTCATTGTGTTGTTTTATAGAGTCCGGAATGGGTGGAAATATTTCGACAAAAGGATATGTATATAGCTATGACATTCTTCTCTTGGATTTGATGATAAGAAGGAGACCAATAGATGACATTTTTTTATGCAATCAATCTTCAAAAAAGTATAGCCATGGATTTTCTAAAATAAAATAAAAAAGTGGTGGATAACAATCTACTTAAATATGTTAATGAATCGCATATACCAATGTTATTGGTATGGCTTACTGAATTTACTTGAAATAGGATTGGTTTGCATAACGGTGTTGCCTCAACAACGCCCAAATATGAACACAGAGTTGAAAAATTAGAAAAAGCAAGAAGTGAATATCTCGGTACCATAACTCCTCAATTACGATTGATATATCAACTTTTCTTGAGGAAAGAAGTGGTCGAAGACAAACAATTTTAGGAAGCTTTGAAAATTATTCTACATCTACATCGTAGATCTTCATCCAAAAATATCGATTGTTAAATAGTATTGTTTTTTTATTTAGACATATACTCTTAGCTTGAGCAATCAGATTTGAAAATTTTTAAATGGTTATAGTTCATTGTGAAGTTGTGGTGGAAGAAAAACATATTGAGTAAGGTATGAAAAATGTTCTACATCGTATATCTTCATCCAATAATATTGATTGTTAAATAGTATTGTTTTATTTATTTATATATATTCTCTTAGACCTAACAATAAGATTTGAAATTTTCCATATGGGTGTAGTTCATTGTGAAGTTGTTTACGAATTACATTTGTAATCCAATGCACATCGTGGAGATGTCTTTGCAGTAACCTATAATTTTTGACTAACTTAATAACATGTATGCTAGACACATTAAATAATTATATACACACTATTAATAGAAAAGAAAGCCAATATTGTTATTATTTTGTCATGTTTCTTGTCTCTTTTTTCTTCAATACAAAAGTTCCAAAATAACCATTTGCATGCAACTATTTTCATTTTTTTCGCATTTTGAAGTGTTCTCAACTTTATATTTTTAAATTTGTACCTTGACTAACTTAGATACACTTTAACCTAGTTTTTCTTGTTATCGACATTCTAGAATTGATGAAGAGAAATACTTAATGATTTCTATCTTTTAATTTTACATGTATTAAATTTTAGTATTCATAATTACGTCGCTTTAGAAAATAATAGATGTCAAATTAAAAATGATATAAATCATTAAGGAATTCTCTTCATTAATTGTAAAATGTCAATGACAAGAAAAATTAGCTTAAATTTTATCTAAGTTAGACAAGGTACAAGTTTAAAAATATGAAGTTGAGAACACTTTAAAATGTGGGAAAAAAATGAAAAATGGTTGCATGTCATGAAGATAATGTTATTTTGGAACTTTTGTATAAAATAAAAAATAGAAAAAAAAACATGACAAAATAATAATATATTGTCTAATTTTTTTCTATTTATATAATGTATATAATTAATAAATGTGTCTAAGATACATGCTATCATGTTTGCCAAAATTAATATATGTCAAATTAAAAGGTATAAATCATTAACGATTTCTCTTCATCAATTCTACAATATCGACAACAAGTAAAACTAGCTTAAAGTGTATGTAAGATAGTCAAGGTAATGATTTAAAAATCTAAATTTGAGAACACGTTAAAATATGACAAAAAAACATCAAAGAGTGTTGCATGCAATGGATATTTTTGTAACTCAGTATTAAAGAAAAAAGAGACAATAAATGTGACAAAATAATAAAAATATTGTCTAACTTTATTTTCTATTTATATTGTGTATATAATTAATAAATGTGTCTATAATACATGTTATTAAGTTAGTCAAAAATTATTATTGGTTACCCTTACATCTCCACAATGTGCATAGGATTACACATGTAATTCATAAACAACTTCACAATGAACTACACCCATATAGAAAACTTCAAATCTTACTGCTTGGGCTAAGAGAATATATCTAAATAAACAAAACAATCGTATTTAGCAATCAATATTATTGGATGAAGAGCTAAGATGTAGATGTAGACCATTTTTATATGTTCCTATATATGTTTTTCTTCAACCACAACTTCACAATGAACTACAACCATATGAAAATTTTCAAATTTGATTGTTGAGGCTAAGAGTATATATCTAAATAAACAAAGAAATACTATTTAACAATAAATATTATTGGATGAAGAGCTAAACTGTAGATGTAGACCAACTTTTTGATCTTCTTGAAATTGTTTGACTTCAACCACTTCTTTCCTCAAGAAAAGGTACTATATTGATTGGTAAGCTATGTTGAGATGCATTTTACAATGGAAGGAAAGGTTGTAATGGATTGCATTGTTCAATTTTATTCTTGATATTAAATTTTACAATCATTTGACCGTCATGTGACAATTTATTCATAAATTTGAATTCTATTTGAATGTCATTTAAAGTTTAAATAACCTAGTTACGTTGAGATACATTTTACAATGGAAGGAAAATCTATAATGAAGTGTGTTCAATTTTATTCACGTCATTAACTTTGAAAATAATTTTACCCTCATGTGATATTTCATTCATAAATTTGACTTTTATTTAATTGTCACTAAAATAATTTTGTTTCTTTTCCTTGGAGAAGTCGATCAAAAAATAGTAATATCTTGGTCATGTAGTAATGTTTGGGTTTTTTTTTATTGAATAGATATGTTTAAGACAGACACAATCACGTAGCTAAATGACTATATTTATTTTTACTTATTCTTTTTACGGTATACTTTTAATAAACTTGCATAATTAGATAGGTGTCTTATGATTGATATCTCTAAGTGTATTTTAGATAAGTTTATTTAAGATATCTATACTAGCTTATAAATTGGTTTCAATTTTAGAATTAAAAAAACTTTATATGTTGAAGAAATTACTATGAGAAAACAATAATTTGATTGGATATCTTATATTTTTATTATGGAGGATGCTATTTTTTTAATTTGTGTATGTTAGATAAAATATTACTAATCCACAACACAAATGGTATTGTTTAGTCATGTAGAAGAATCAATCTCTATTTTATTTTAATGAGGTAAAATTTATGTGTTAATGTACTAGGAAGTTATGCTAAAAATAAACTAACAAGAATGTAAAGAACAGAGTTATATAAATTATAAAAATAACAACATAAGAATACCAAATAACACCAAAATAGAGAATTAATATGAGAATATCCACCTGCATAAAATAAAAACCAATTCTATGGAGAAACCTCCACACCTTGCAATAAGACTCAAATTCTCAATATGATCATCAAGTACCTATCACTACATCATGTATATAGGATACTTATGCTATGTAATCTACCTAGGCCAATCTACTAAGTATATGAAACCGTAAATGAATTTGATATAATATGTTAAGAGAGTATATTAGCCACAAGTTGGTTATACATATACATTATGGTGTACCAATGATGGTGTTGACCGTGAAATTACAAGTAATATGGTGCAATAATGGTGAATGCAATGTTTCGTAATCCATAAAAATATATATATATATATAAGCACAATTGTGTACTTATACCTTATAAACAACAATAGAACCATGTAATTATATGTAAATTGGAAAAATCATCGAATATGTAATTAAACAACCTTGGTTGGCCAACAATGTTATCATTTGTTAACCTCTTAAAAAGCTAAAATTGAGGTGATCATAAACTATTGTTTCAAATGGAATAAGTAATGTTTATTAATCTTAATTATGTGATATTCATATAATATGGATTACACTCTAAATAGTTGGTCTTATGTAAGTAACTTAGGCATTGTGTTGTAATTCCTAAGTTCTAGGTGAGAAAGTAATGTGAATAATCAAATGTTGCAATGGTCTCACAACTTTAATATGCCTTTGGCTACTTAACTCTTAGGATACTCTTGCGTAAGATTTCCTTCACATTGGAAACTCTTAGTAATTTACTATAAGATAAATGATGTAACCCCTTAAGGTAAGGAAAAAAATAATGAGTTATCAAATTCCTTCAACCTACCTTGGTTAAAGACGTTCTTAGAGATAATTGTAAACCCTAATTAAGCAATGTAAATTTGGAGTTGTTGTGAAAGCTATGTTGTTTTGGGGTACGCTTAAAAACATGGCCCCATTTGTTTCACCATTCAATAGGGTGGAAAAATTTAAGAAATAGAATTCAACCTCTAGTTAAGAAGTATATTTATATACATCTCTTTCAACCTACTAGGTCATTATGGCAAAAATAATTTTTGAGTTAAGGTTATCATAGGTTTTGGATTGAGCAATGTTAGGCTATACCTTTCCTTAAAGAAAATGTGTATTGACCTCTTGAACTCTTGAGGAAGGTATGAATGGAAAAGTTGTTGTATCCCATCCATGTGATAAAATTATAATTGTCTAGTATTTTGATAGGTTTGGGAAACATTCCCTTTGAATGGATTTTGTTTTTCCTACTCATTCATGTTTTCTCTTGATTATAGTAATTAAGAAACGATAAAATTTAAGTAAAACTTTTCATATGTCTTATTGAATTGAAAATTCATTGTTGTTGTTATCATTAGGTAAATGTGGCTTTGTAAGGATGTAGAAAAATGCTGAAATTTTTCTATCATGGTGGAAACTTAGGTAAATGTTAAACAATAATAAATTAAACCATCCCTTATGAGTTTTCTAAAACAAATTTTGAACCGGAAATGAGATCTTCTAGAAAATGGTTTTGCTACGAAACCTTAAAAACCAATCTAGAGAATAAATCCTAACATTATGGTTGGCCGATATGTCACCCATAGATTATTAGAATTATTTCTATGGGAATGTAGAAATAATCATGAAATATAGTCAACACCCTTAATTATGCTTGGTATTATGTGAATCTTTGTCCTTGACCTTAATGAATAATGTAGATGCTAGGATCATTTTTGGAGAGGCTCGTGAACCATTTTTCCAAAATTTAAAGTAATGGTGAGCTAGGAGGTGAAACCACACGTAAACTTGGAAAAAATTTCTCTCTTATTGTGTGGTATTTGTGACACCTTAGATGGTTTCCATGAGTGGGCTCATATGCAACTAGTATGCAAAACTTGATAACCCTTTTAGAAAAAAATTTATGTTCCCTTGGCTCACCCATCATTATTTTCCTTTAAATGTAGACCTTAGGTTGTACATCCACTTATGTGGAAGATTGTAAGAAAGTTAGTGGATAACGCAATTGAATCCTTTGGAAGCTACAATCTTCCTTGATTAATATTTCCCTATTAAAAATACACTTGACCTTGAACCATGTTATATTTGATGAGACATGTTTATTGAAAAAAATACTAATAATAATATAGTTCCCTTAAAGTGACCCTGATATTGGACATACACTATGTGTGACCATTTAGAGGTTTCAATTAGATAATGATGTTGATAACAATTTCCTTGGAAGATATAACTTCCTTTAATTAAATTAATCTAAGTAAGAGAAACACTTAGTACTTGACCAAGTTTGAATTTGTGGGACATGATTTTTGGGACTAATAGCTAAATGATACGACACGATACCTTTATGGATCATATCCTTATCTCTTAGGTGAATTCCGGGTGGAATTATAATTTTAGGAGAGGGGGATGTAGTGTCTAGGTTTTGTAGCTTTAGTTTATTTTCTGAATATATATTCATATTTGATGATTATACATGGATTATGGCACATTGTTGATATTATGTTATGATATTTGATCATTTAAGGACATGTATGATGATTTGGGCATGTAGCGCCAATTTAGTTTTGACTAGTATGATAGTTCATTTCAGTAGATGTTTTGAATACTAACATGTTACGATGTTGTTGATCTTATTGGGTATATGATGGATATATGGTTGTGTCACACATTTTTGATATCGTGAATTATTTGGTTATTTGATTTTATCATATTATAGCATGGATGGATATTGTTATTTATTACTTGGATGGCTAACACATGTTGAATTAATATGAAATTGTGTATGTTTCTCATTAAAAATTCCTTACTAATATTGTGTTAGCATAGTTAGCATGATTATATTTTGATTGATTTACTGAGTAGTTAATTTGTACATTTTAATGGAGAGATGTGTTTAAGGTTTGCAATGAGTGTGTAGATTACAAGGCACATGAGAACGTGAGTTTTAAGGTGGCTAGTCAAGTGTGCACAAGCGATCGACTGGGATGAATCTTAGCCATGTTAATTATGTGAATCCTTACTTGGTTGCATGTCATATTTGGGCACCATGAGTGACCCCTAAAGTGTAATGTTGTAATTTTGTAAATTTATTATTGTTTAAATTCTTTAGTGTTGTAGGAGCTAGTGTTGGGGAACTAATGGTCCCCACTTGTATTAAAGGTGTATTTGATTAGTTTAAGTTTTATTTTAGTGTTTGGGGTCAAATGATCACCCTTGGGTGGGCTCCACAACCTCGGATATTATGCCCAAAATGCAAAGCCAAAATTGGGCTATTTATAGCATTTTTGGAGACCTATTCTCGTTTTGTGGGTTCTCTTAATAGGAAAATGAGCCCCTTGCACCATAAATATAGGTAGGGGGGATTCATTTCATAGTCAAATGGGATTTTTCCCTCCAATTTGAGTTCTCTCAAGTCACCATTCTTGTAAGAATGGTTGGGTGTTATGTCGAAAGAGGGTTTAAAACCCTGGCGAGGATCGGGAGGGACGATGTGCACATCAAGAGCGTGTGTGACTGATAGCGTGAAGATATCTCGAGAGGAGTGAGCATCAGCCAAATGTGCATGCAAATATTTGAAACATGGGAAAAAACTGGTTAAGCCATAAAACTCTCCTCTATTTCATAGATCAAAAGACGTGTACATATAGGAGGTGTTGAGTAAGCCCTAGTGTTTGTAATCATGACAACTCAAGTAGAGAGGGGGAGTTACATTCCTGGAATAGAAGTGTAACTCCCAATGATGCATATGACACACTGACACACTAAAGTCTTGACACACCAACGTGTTGATGCATTGACGCGTAAGGGAATCTCATAATGACCCCTAAATGACACGTGGACCTATGATATCACCTAAGTGAGTTGACTCACATAATGATGTGGAAAATAACACACACCAACACCCCCCCTTCATCGAAACTTAGGATGAGGCAGCAAGTCAGAAATGAGAAATGGGTCCCAACACAAAGCCTGATGAGGTACCCATGTACAAGAAAGAAGTCCCAAGAAGTGAAGGAAAACCCAGTGGGAAAAACATCCACCACAAGAGAAAAACACACTCTCTAATCTAAGAAAGATGCCAAATATGGGTCCTAGCCATAGACGAGCCTGAAAAGGTACCCATGTACAAAGAGGCAATCTCTCGGAAAGAAGAAGAAGAGAGAAGAAGAGGGAGACGAGAGGAATGTAGAAGATGCCACGGATAGATCTCGAACTCGTAGCTCTAGGAAGTCTCTCTAAGAATGTCGATGACAATATTGTCTACCTACGGATCAAGAAGAGCCACCCATAACAAAGCGTGTGCCTGCCCTTAGGAAGGATAGAAATGACGTGTTGGTAGTCTGCCCACTCCACAAAGGAAATCAAGCGGCAACACGAAGAACTCGAGTCGGTGCACATAAGTGTGATATAGGTCTAGCGAGTGAGTGCCAACTAATGAAGGTAATGCCGCATGTGTAGAATCTGTCGAGTGAAGAGGAACACCGATAGAAAGGATGTCCAAGTGATGTGAAGGGAAAAAAACATCCTCCACAATAGAAAATGGATCCACAGTTGAGGGTGGATCAATGAAGGTCTTTGGAATTTTGGAAGTGACATGATTCCCGAAAGGGGCATTCCCAACAACAGAGATGATGAACTCCTCTCTGAAACACCTCTAGATGGATGAGGGACTGAGATCATCACAAGTGGACTGTGTGAAAAGATGACTAAGGTCAAGCAGATACTCATCTTAATGAGGGGGCTCAACAAATAGAAGAGAGATGTCAAATAGGTATGAGTCATATAATGAAGGAAAAGGAGTGAAAGGGGCCTTGCACACTAGAATTGGAAAGGAGGTTGGTGTAATGATGGTGTGAGACTGAGTAGGAGACTGCTCGATATCTGATGAGATGTGGGGGGTGACAACAATGTCTGGAATAGTGAGAGAAAGAGGAGAAGAGTCCTCTGTAGTACTCTTGACATCAGAACTGGATGCACAATCCTCATCATCAGAAGTAGAACCAAGCAAGCCTATGTCAGTGGAACTATCATCACATGAAGAAATGGAGGAGACAACTGAATCAAGCAACAACAACAATGGCGGTAGTATGTGAAGGGTCTCCATACAAGGACTAAAGAATGCTCCAGACACGGTGAGGTGGATCTGAGTCTGCCACATGAAACTAGAGAGATCTGGAGACATGCATCATCATGTGACCAAAGATATGGTCACAAGTGTCAAGGAAGTCTTCCAAATGACGATGATCAGTGGGTGCAGGAACTGGCCCAAGTAAGAAGGGTGAAAGACCCTTGTGGGTGAAGTAATGTTCCATGGAAGCATGCCAAGCTGAATAGGTCCCTCTCCCAGTGAGAAGTGGTGGAGGCTGTAAGGTGATCATATAACACTCAAGCATAGAAGGAGCATTTTGCATGATGAAAAATTCAGGAAGCACAAAAGCAAGACGTCAGACTCGGCTGATAATGCATCTGCGTGTGAAAACCTAAGAGTATAGTCAACCCCGCCAGAATGCAGAACTTTATAAAGTAGTGTGTTTAGAAAATTGACAATTCCATCATGTAGTGTGTGAGAAATCATGCAACTTTGACCAAGGAAGTGATAAAAAATTAGTAGCGAGTCAAAAGTTATGGCATAAATACAAGGAAAAGGGTATCATGCATTGATGGAAAAATTCAATAAATCTGTAAACCGATTAAAAACTACTCAAAACAAGGGAAAAGGGTATCATGTGACTGCTCGTTGGAAATGGCATGAAATTTTAGGTAGGGTTTTTTTTTTTACTACGAGGGGGATTAGCTTCTGCAACCCCGGACCTCACCCTCTGTCTTCGACACTCGTAGGAGGTGATTAAATTACAAGCCAAAAACAGCCCAAATGATTATTACATGCCATGAAATGAAATGTTTTATTTTTTAATCACCCTAAAACATTAAAAAATAAGTTGATAAGGAGTGTGGTGGGGGGCACATTGATGGAGATGGCGGTTGACCGAGCTGTGGAAGCCCACGTGGTAGATTGGAATGTCCATGTGATGTGTTAGTGAGCTGGAAGGTGTTGCAGGCTGAGTTGTTGGTGTCCACGTGGTGCAAGGAGCTAGAGTTGAGCATGGGAGGTGATGTTATTCAAGGAGACCTTGTTTGATGGAGCCACATGTTGAATAGATAGTAGGGTGTGCAGGTTTGGAGGCTGAGTTGTTGAGCTATGGAGAAAGCGGTTGGAGAGCAAATGGGAGCAAGCTGAAAAATTTTACCAATGCAAAAATGTTTTCCAATGTAGAAGAAACGCTGGAGCACATGCAGGTGCATGGAGTAGGTGTTGTAGTTGTGAAACAGCCCAACAGGATATGTGGTGGCCACGCGGTAGAGAAATTTGTAAACAACACAGGTGTAATTACAATGCTCAAGAAAGCATACACGAACTAGTGCCGAGAGATCAATTGAGACTGAGCATACAAGTGAAAACAAGTTCACACAAATGGAAAACTTGAGCTTCAAAAACCAAAGCGGTGAGTCAAAGCAATGTAAACACACAACCGAGAAGACATAATACAGGATCCCGAAACACCAATGCAAAACGTCCACTTTCAAAAGAGCCAACGTTCCAAACAAACCACATGACCACGAGATCAAGAAAAGGCCAAAAAATGTGTACAAGCACCCAATCAGTGAGTCAAAGCATGCACAAAGTAGCTTATAGACCAATGCAGAGGCTAGACCAACACGTAGCACGAGCAAGCTGTAGCTAAAGGGTAGGGAATACGTGCTGTAAGGAGAAAAAACACATGTGGGGTTTAAAACGAGCCACCATAGTATGCAGAAGTAGTGAGAGCTTGAAACTCAATACACCTCATAAAAACACCTCCAAATGTGCATGCGAACCTGAAAAATTGAGTGGTCAAAGACACTAAACTTGAAAAACACCAGAAACTTGAACAACCACCTCAAACACATGAACAACCCAAGGAGAGGTATAAATGCCCTGAAATCAGTGCAAGTAGAGCACGGTTGGAATATCCATTATGACACACACCTTTCGAAAGAGATCTGAATATCATGCCGGAGGATGGAAAACATGCACATAAATGTTGAAGGGTGCAGATCCACAATATCCACTCGATACCATGAAAGAGGGTTTAAAACCCGTAAGTGAGGATCATGAGGGATGACGTACACATCAACAAACGCGTGCAAACAATAGCATGAAGATATCTTGGGAGGTGTGAGCATCAACTAAATGTGCATGCAAATATTTGAAACACGGGCGAGAACCTAGTTAAGCCATAAAACTCTCTCTATCTCATAGATCAAAAGACGTGTACATATAGGAGGTGTTTGTGTAACCCCGATCTGCTTGCAATCATGACAACTTGAGTAGAGAGAGGGAGTTACATTCCTGGAATAGAAGTGTAACTCCCAATGACGCATATGACGCATTGACACACCGACGACCTTGATGCACCTTTGTGCGTAAGGGAATCCCATAATGACCCCTAAATGACACATGGACCTATGATCTCACCTAAGTGAGATGACTCACATAATGATGTGGAAAATAACACACACCAACCGTGTCTTTGAAAAGTTGCATGGGTTTGACTTATACTCATTTTGGGTAATTTGGGGATTAATGCTAAAATGAAATTTTTATTTGGCCACTTATAAAAATGGTATGGCTATATGTCAAAATTGTTTGGAAGGAAAACAACATAGAGCACCATTCAAACATAGTACATTTCAGGATAAGGAAAAATTTAAATCGGTGCATACCGATATGTGCGAGACCAATGAGACCTAGCCACTTTGGGTTTCAATATTTCATGCTCTTTGTTGATGATTTTCAAGAAAAATGTGGATATATTGTCTTTCTATAAAAGATAAATCTTTTAAAACTTTCAAGAATTTCAAAGCCCTTGTTGAAACAGAGTCTAGTAGGAAAATAAAAACACTCCACTCAGATTGAGGGGGAGAATACACCAGCAATGAGTTCAACAATTTTTTGGAAACACATGGCATTCGTCGTCAAATGGATCCTCCTCACATACCACAACAAAATTGTGTTTTTGAAAGGAAAAATCATACTATCATGGATATGGTGCGATGTATGATTGATGATGCAAGTGTATCAAAACATTTTCATCCAAAACAACTAAAATGATATTCTATTTACTAAATAGAGTTCCCATTTGTAGCTCTTGATAGAGTAATACCACAGGAAGCATGGTTAGGGAATAAGCCATCTATTTCACACCTTAGAGTAGTTGGATGTAAAAATTATGCACATTCCTAAGAAACAAAGAACTAAGCTCGATATGAAATCAAAAACTTATCCTCATGGGATACAGATGAAACACTTGGTGACATACTTACGGATCCAAGAACAAGGAGGGTATACACTAGTCAAGATGTTAAGTTATTTGAGAAGAAATAAGAAGATGATTCTTCCATACACTCACATGATGAAAAAATCATCCCCTGTAGTGAAAAAAAAGAGGATGGTAATTAATTTGATGATATTTGTGATGATGGGGAAGATGATGAAATTCAACCTCCCATATGAACAAAAAAACGTATGCCTAAATGGTATACACGTGTCATGAGAGATGCAAAATTGGATAGTGTCCCGATACATCTATCACTATAATGAGGACTCACGGTTTGGCTCAAAATGAGGTCAATTTGGCCTTAATGAGTAAACTTTTAAAACTACTGAGCCATGCATAGTTTAAGAAGTCCTACATTCTAAATGTTGGAAAGATGTTATGGATGCGAATATAAGTCACTTGAAAAAAAAATACATGGAAAATTACAGATCTTCCCAGGGAAAAATATGATTGGAAGTAGATGGATCTTCAAAATGAAGTACAAAGCAAATGGAAAAATTGATAAACAAAAGGCTAGACTAGTTCTTTAAGGGATATGCTAAAAACAAAGGAATTGTTTATGACGAGAATGTTTCTCCTATAACTAAGATAAAGACTTTCAGTTAATATTTTCTCTAAATTTGCACAATTTGGTTCGAAAATACACCAAATGGATGTGAAAAGTGCCTTCCTTAATGGTGATTTATAGGAAGAAGTTTACATGACTCAACCAAAAGGTTTTTTCTTACGAGGTAAAGAGGAAAAGCTATGTAAACTACAAAATCACTATATGGTTTAAAGTAGTCTCTCGAGCATGGTACATAAAAATCGATGACCATCGCATTCAACATGGATGCAACAAGAGTCGATACGATCCTAATCTCTATATCAAAAGCAAGGGGAGATAGTGATCATTGTATTATATTTCGATGATCTAGTAATCTCTCGGAGGATCATTGAGATGATGAGTCAATAATGAAATCTCTAACATCATTATTTGACATGACCGATCTTGGGCTTCGCAAAAGTATTTTCTTGGAAAAAAATTTGGCAAAGAGAAAATCATGTATTTGTGTCACAATTGAAATACGCCAAGACAATGCTTGAGAAATTCAATATGATGGATTGTAAGCCATTTTCCACACCTATGGAGATAGGATTCAATTGTATCAAATAGATCCATCACCATAAGTAAATGCATCTCTCTATCGGTAGTTGATCAGGAGTCTCATCTACTTGACTTATACTAGGCCGGATATCAGCTATGCAGACAACTATCTTTCATGGTTCATGCAAGAACCAAGGGTTTCTCATTGGAAAGTAGAAAAGCAGATATTGTGGTACATCAGAGGAACTATGGACTATGGCCTATAATATAATAAGAATAATAAATTCTTCTTAAAAGGATATTTAGATTCAGATCGTGTAGGAAACATAGATGATAGGAAATCCACTTTAGGATTTTTATCATTTTTGGCATCTGGTGATATCATGGGGAAGTAAGAAGAAAACTTATGTTTCATGATCCTCAACATAATCGAATATCGAGCAGCAGGTGGAGTTGTCTCTGAGGTGATATGGCTCTGATGTATACCTAAAGGATTGGGAATACCACAGAAAGATCCAACTATCCTACATGTTGATAACGAAGGAGTAGTAAAATTTGGTCTGAATCATATTTTTCATGACCGCACCGAACAAATTGAGGTGTGGGTACATTTAATTTGTGAACTTGTTCATAACAACAACATCTAGCTCCAATATTTCCCAACAGATATACAACGTGCAAATGTCTTCACAAAGTTACTTGCTCGAGGTAAATTTGATGGTTGCAGAGAATTTCTCTCATGTTGACTTGAGACCATGTTGAATTAAGGGGGAATGTTAGGAATAAAACTTAGATTAATTCATCATTAGTTGATATTTGAATAAATGTAATAAGTTTAAGTTTTTAATTTAAATACTTTAAATTTATGTCTATATATATTAATCATCCTTCATTATTGGTTAACTAAGTGATAGTGTTCTCATCCCTATGTTTGTGGGATCATGTTCTATCCGGCATATTTTGTTCCAGGGATGATTTCTATGATGGGAAATAGGGGTAGTTAGGGAAATATACTATTTCTGCATATTTTCTTAGATTAGGTGATTTTTTCCATATATTGTGGATGAGATAGAAGTTGTCCAATATCTATAAATATTGTAGCTCTCTCATTTGTTTTGTAATGCTTGATTTTGATATTAATAAAATACATAAGCACCATCTTGTTTCGTGTTAAAGATTCTTTTCAAGTATTCATTATCAAGAGTTAATGGAGTGCGGACCAGGATAAATGGAATTGGTGAAGGTGACAATGGAGTAGTGGTGAAGCTACCGTATGTGGATTGAGAGGTTGGGTCTTCCTCTTAGGTGGGGGAGTAGTCTTGGCGGTGGCTTGGAAAGTAGTAACTAAATCAAGTTTAACATGAGGATGGACTAGGCTTGGTGTCGGCATGGCCCTTAATGTAGCGGTAGATTTGGGTACGGGTGAAAGTGTAGGTGGTTTGGGTGCAAGTGGTTGTTGGAGTAATGGAAGAGATGTAGGTGTTGGTGAAGATGATGCATTAAAGATTACTACAACTAGATCAAGTGTGATTGATTTAAGGGTAAGTGCAGGAAGTTGATGGACAAATATAGGGTCATTCGTGGACGTCATATTGCAAAAAACAGCGAAATCTCAACTTGTAGGGATTATTAGCTATACACGCACTCTAAATTAGAAAAATTTATATAAATATGAATCATAGAATTTTGAATCTAGTTTCTAAAATAGTAACTTTTGTAAAAACGGACAAGTTTAGCTATATTAAACACTTAAAATTATATGACTTTTTTTTTTTTTTTTTTTTGAAAAAACTTATAAGATTGTAGTCCATTTTCCTGCATTTTGGATGACCAAATCTTGTTTTTTTTTTTCCTTTAGTGAAAGGTTAGATGCGTTGTCTATCTTGGGATGGATTTTATTTTTATTTTTTCAGCAATATATTTTTTTTTTATGATTTTTTCCGTGAAAGTGGTCTCAAAATATTTAGAAAATGGAGTGCTTTTGTTTTCATTATAACTATATCAAAAAATATCGAAATCAAATTTTTTTTTTAAGGTGTATAGAATTTGTCCATGCTTGGGATGGTATAAGTTTTATCATATTTTGATAAGTGAAACAAAAGTTACAGTCTTAAACGTAGACATGAACATTCACGGGAAAAAATGTCTTAAAGACCTATTGTTAGTAAGAAATTATAAAATGATATTTATCTTATTTTATTCACTTTAAAAACAATATTTCTACAAAGCTAAGAGTCTACCCTACGTGATGGCACCATTTTTGTGAAATTTTTTCAGTTTTTTAGCATGGTTCAAGACTTTGGAAGAGTAGATTTGAGGTTTTTTGACCTTTTGCACTTCATAATGACCTTCCATAGCTTTAGTTATGGAAAAACAAATATTTTTCGAGGCTTAGGTTCGGCAGATAGATCCGTGATCGTGGTTTTTAACAATACCGTGAGTGCGCTTTATAAACCACGAGCACCCTTTATAAAGCACACTCGCGGTTTATAAAGCATGCTCGTGGTTCATAAATCATATTTACACACATCCCAATGTCCAATTACCATGTGATTTTTACTCTCTGACCTTACCATACAAATTACTGTGAAATTATGTCTTTTTCTGCACGTTTTTCTTATCACCGGAAGCAAAACATCATGGGAGACAAAAAATGAAGTCAAAAAAGGAAGTCATTAAGTAAAAAAACACCAAACGAATTAGAGGCCAACAAAATTCAAAATGTTGAGCGAATGCGGAAACTTCGTGAATCTAGAAGAGGTTCATCTTCAATCCCAACTATTGTAAGCAATGAAGAACTAGGTAATGTTTCTACTGTCAATGTTGAAGTTGAATTAAATACTCGTGATGAAGAAGTTTTTACTGTCAATGTTGAAGAAGAATTAAATACTCATGATGTAGAAAATGTTGAAATTGAAGGAGACAATGAAAATGTGAATAAGGAAATTCATGTTGAAACTATAGACAAGCAAAATTTGACAAAAACACCTCCTAGGATTTTACATAAGAAACCTAATTTTTTTATTGAAATTGATGAATGTATTTTGAAACCATTTTCGACAAACTTTCGAATGACAAATCTGAAGAAAATCCACTAAAATTTGGGATAATCATTTTGAAATTTTAAATGATTCCCAAAGATGTCAGTTGTTTGTTAGTTTGATGAAATTGATTAAAATGAGACCTACATTAAACAACTTAGGATTGACAACATCTAACATACCTTGTCAAACCTCTACAATTATTGAAAACCTTCATGATGCATATCACATTGTTGGTGTCAAGAGACGCACTAGGGATAGTAATATTGTGCATCGTGTACTTGTTACTAGTGTTGTAAGTGAATCAATAAAAAAACAATGTTTGATTACGCAAACAAGTCGAATGTTGCAAGTTAATCGAAAAACTCTAATGAAAGTAATTGAAAGACGTAATATCCTTCAATCACTCAATAATGTCAATTTTTGGGCATTTTTACGCTAGAGCACCGCGTAAGGACAAAAATAATTCGATGCTATAAGAGAAGTTGTTATTAAATTTTGGCATGATAACACTAGAGTTTCACCTAATATAAGAGATGTTATAAAACGAAGAGTTGGTTCTACTAATCATGAACCACATCCAAAGCATTTCTTAGATATGACTCAAACTCAATTTTTTTGTAAGTTTGAACAAGAGAATCTAGAAATTAAAATTAGTCAACGTTTTTTTGAAATGTTGAAACCATTCTATGTGAAAATCAACCATGCTCACACCACTTGTTGTTGTAGGCAACATGTTGAATTTGTGATGCATTATGCTAAATTTTTACGTATTCGTTCTATTTTTCATTTTGAAACTATGTTATCAAAATGTGGTGTTCAAGTTCCACCAATATCTTCCAGGATTTCATTCCTACTATATTTTGTGAAAAGAAGTTGGACAATTTTTTTATAGTCAAGATTGTTTAGATGGAAGTTGTAGTACATGCAGCGGATTACCTAAATTGGAAAGTTACATCCATGATAAAATTGAAGGTACAATAGGACATAATTTAGTTGAATTTGATAAATATAAATCAGTTACATACCAGTTGAAAGATGGAAAAGAGTCGAAACGATGTGATCTAATTCTGTAACAAATGCCCATTTTTCAATTTATGAGAAAATTTAAGGATGAAATTATATATGAGTATGCGAGGCATACACATAGAGCTCGATGGTTGGATGAACAATTCAAGCTATGTAAAGACACATTTCCTATTGGTACTATTGTTTCAGTGGTCGATTTTATAGAGAATTACACATTGCAACCACAAATGGAGGTTCAATCGCAATATTACAACTCAATACAAGTTGCCATTTTTGTGCATATAGAATTTCTACATTCTCCTGACAGTACAGAGAATGATCGAATTTTTTTAAGAGAGTACCAATTTTATATCAGTGATGATCGTACTCATTCTACTAAATTTGTGCAAGGGTGTTTCAGTTATTTTATGGAAACTTTTCGATAGGACATCCACTTCAAACAACATTATATGGTGGTCGATAATTGCATGTCTCGGTTTAAGAATGCACGAATGTTTTATTGGATGAGTAGAATGCATGTCAAGATGGGTGTGCAGCATATTTGGAGTTTCACTGAGGCTGGACATGGAAAAGGAGAGCATGATGGTGCAGGGACATGTGTGAAAAGAGCTCTTGCAAGAGAAGAGTTGAAGTACAAAGATGGTGCTAAATTAAAAGATGCAAAGAGCATAGTGGAATGGTGTACTGACAACATGGCCCGAGGTTCTCAAGAAGATTCCACAGTTTGCAGATATTTTTGGTTGATAGAGGAAAAACATATTGCTAACTACGAGGATTGTATAACACTCACTGGGTCCGGTGATACGCACTCATTTTGTAGCTCAGACGCTACTTCGTGGGCCGTATGGACAATAAATTTGACATGTTTTTGTGTATCTTGTATAGAATTTGTCATTGTTGAGTGTGATTCACAAGAATGGATGGAAGGATGGATTTGTAGGCCTCTAACTCCGCTTCCTAGTTATCAACCTCCACAAGCATTACAACTTGTTTCTGCAGATGAAGTTACAACATCCAAGGACTTTAACGAAATTTCAATTTTGGTGCGACAAGGTATTTATGGTTATTTATTTAATTTTTGTATTGAGTTATGTCCATTGAAATTTTAATATGTAATTTAAATTTGAGTTGTTTAACCTTGGTTATTTTTTTGTAGGACATGTGTTTGTAGTAATTGCGACAGAAGACAATGAAGAAGGAACAGACTATTTCTTATGTCGTTGCATCGAGGAAAGAAATAAGTTGACTTCTCCTATTATAGATGGTGAAGATATTGAGTATCCTACAGGGTCAGTGGTAGTTACTGGAACTTGGCTTCGACGGTATCCATTAAAAAACTCCTCTGTTTGGGTGTTTGAAGACTTTGAGACACACAGGAAAATACTCTTATATTCACATCTAGTTCTAGCGATAAATATTCAGTTGTATAGATATCGAGGAAGGCCTAATAACAAGATTCTTTGGAAGGTTCGAGAGTCGAGATCATGAAGCAATATATTATCGCTATTCGAGTAGATCTAATCATGATGGTTCATTGGAATGAATTTACAATGCTCATGTCGGTATATATTTAATTTTAAGTTTCAATTTATATATATATATAATTTTTTAGTTTAAAGATCTAGATTTAAGTTTGAATATATTTTATTTTAAATTTGTGTATTTTGTGTGTCATGTATATAGATAGTATATGGTTTTGATTTGAAACTTAAATTTCTTTGACTAACAATTTTATGTTTAGGTTAGTGGTGCCAGAAAAGCTTCCACCTTCACGTGGTTGGCATTGTTAGTAGAGAATTTTAAATTCTCGAAGCTAAGAGAAGCTTGAACATTGTTTGAAAAAATTGTAAATTTTGAAAAAGTCACTTGTAAATTTTGAAAAAGTTGTAAATTTTGAAAAAGTTGTAAATTTTGAAAAAGTTGTAAATTTTGAAAAGCAATCCTCTAGGTGTCACGAGTCAGGAGTAGTCACCTTACACTCCAATCGCTCCAACATTTGCACTATTTCGTGCATTTGCAAAGCTTGATAGGACAGGTGAGAGAGCACCAAAATGAGAAGGAAAAAATGAGAGAGGCTATTCTAAAGGGTCCTTACGCGAGGTGCCGGATCAAGCGAGGCCTCTAGGGTGCCATGGAGTCCGAGTAGTCACCGTCAAAGTTGAACGATATTTTGGTCTCAGGGCTCATAGGGGACTACGCCCGAACGAAGTAGCCCGGAAGCAACAACCATGTCGCACACCAAAAAAACACCTCCTCTAGCATTCACCTAGCCACCTAGACATGCCAGCATAGTTGGTTCGGTGCCACGACCCACCGTTTGCAAAATATAGCATTTTCACAACCTTACATTGGCTCCAACCGTAGTATTTCCAGCGTTTGTAAACAGTAGGACAGCGAGAGCACCGAAATGAGAAGGAAAAAAATGAGAGAGACTATTGTAGATGGTCGTACACCAAGGTTCTAGATCGGATGAGGCATCTCTAGGTGCCATGGAGTCCAACTAGTCACCCGTCAAAGTTGAACGATATTTTGGTCTCAGGGTTCTTAAGGGACTACGCCCGAACGAAGTAGCCCGGAAGCAACGAGCCTTTGCGCACCAAAACACCACCTCCTTTAGCATTCCCCTAGCCACCCAGACATGTCATCGTAGTCGGTTCGGTGCCACGACCCACCGTTTGTAAAATATAGCATTTAACAACCTTACACTGGCTCCAACTACACTATTTCACGCGTTTGTAAACAGTAGGACAGCGAGAGCACCGAAATGAGAAGGAAAAAAACTGAGAGAGGATATTATAGAGGGTCCGTATGCCAAGGTGTCGGATCGAGACAAGGCCTCTCTAGGTGCCTTGGAGTCCGATTAGTCACCAATCAAAGTTGAACGATATTTTGGTCTCAGGGCTCTTAAGGGACTACACCCGAACGAAGTAGCCCGGAAGCAACGACCCTTTCACGCACCAAAAAACCACCTCCTCTAGTGTTCACTGGCCACTCGGATGTGTCACCATAGTCGGTTTGGTGCCACGACCTATCGTTTGTAAAATATAGCGTTTGACAACCTTACACCTGCTCAATTGCACTATTTCACGCATTTGCAAACAAGAGGACGGTGAGAGCACCGAAATGGGAAGGAAAAAAAAATGAGAGAGGCTATTGTATAGGGTTCGTATGCTAATGTTTTGGATCGAGACGAGGCCTCTCTAGGTGCAACAGAGTCTAAGTAGTCACCTGTCAAAGTTGAACGATATTTTGGTCTCAGGGCTCTTAAGGGACTACGCCCAAACGAAGTAGCCCGGAAGCAACGACCCTTTCACGCACCGAAACACTACCTCCTCTAGCATTCACCTGGCCACCCGGACATGCCGGCGTAGGCGGTTCGGTGCCACGACCCACCATTTGCAAAATATAGCATTTGACAACCTTACACTGGCTCCAACTGCACTATTTCACGCGTTTGCAAACAGTAGGACAGCGAGAGCACCGAAATGAGAAGGAAAAAAATGAGAGAGGCTATTGTAGAGGGTCTATACGCTGAGGTTCTAGATTAGACGAGGCCTCTCTAGGTGCCATGGAGTTCGAGTAGTCACCCGTCAAAGTTGAACAATATTTTGGTCTCAGGGCTCTTAAGGGACTACGCCCAAACGAAGTAGCCCGAAGCAAAGACCCTTTCGCGCACCGGAAAACTACCTCCTCTAGTGTTCACCTAGCCACCCAGACATGTCGGTATAGGTGGTTTGGTGCCACGACCCACCGTTTGTAAAATATAGCATTAGACAACCTTACACCTTTGGCTCCAACCTGCACTATTTTGCCTGTTTGCAAACAATAGGACAGTGAGAGCACCGAAATGAGAAGGAAATATCTGAGAGAAGCTATTGTAGAGGGTCCATACGCTGAGGTCCCGAATCAGACAAGGCCTCTCTAAGTGCCATGGAGTCCGAGTAGTCATCCATCAAAGTTGAACTATATTTTGGTCTCTCGGCCTCTTAAGGGACTACACCCGAACGAAGTAGCCGGAAGCAACAACCCTTTGCGCACCAAAACACCACCTCCTCTAGAATTTACCTGGCCACCTAGATATGTTAGTGTAGTCGGTTCAGTCCCACGACCCACCGTTTGCAAAATATAGCGTTTGACAACCTTAAAGCGGCTCCAATGCACTATTTCTCACGTTTGCAAACAGTAGGACAACGAGAGCACCGAAATGAGAAGGAAAAAAAAAGAGAGAGGCTATTCTAAAGGGTCCATATGCTAAGGTTTGGATCAGACGAGGCCTCTCTAGGTGCCACGAAGTCCGAGTAGTCACCCGTCAAAGTTGAAAGATATTTTGGTCTTAGGGTTCTTAAGGGACTACGCCGAACGAAGTAGCCGGAAGCAACGACCCTTTCGTGCACCAAAACACCATCTCCTCTAGTGTTCACCTGGCCACCCGGATGTGTCGGTGTAGTTGGTTTGGTGCCACAACCCACTTTGTTTAAAAAATATAGCATTTGACAACCTTACGTTGGCTCTAACTACACTATTTCGCGCGTTTGCAAACGAAAGTATACAACGAACGAGAGCACCGAAATGAGAACGAAAAAATTGAGAGAGGCTATTGTAGAGGGTTTGTATGCTTTGAGGTTTTGGATTAGGACGAGGCCTTTCTAGGTTCCACAGAGTTCGAGTAGTCACCCGTCAAATTTGAACGATATTTTGGTCTCAGGGCTCTTAAGGGACTACGCCCGAATGAAGTAGCCCGGAAGAAACGACCCTTTCGCGCACTGAAACAGCACTTCCTCTAGCATTCACTGGCCATCCAGACATTTTTGTGTAGGTAATTTTCATGCCATGATCCACCGTTTGCAAAATATAGCATTTGACAACCTTACACTGGCTCCAACTACACTATTTCACGCGTTTGCAAACAGTAGGACAGCGAGAGCACCGAAATGAGAAGGAAAGAAATGAGAGAGGCTATTATGGAGGGTCCATATGTCAAGGTTCTAGATTAGACGATGCCTCTTTAGGTGCCACGGAGTCTGAGTAGTCACCCGTCAAAGTTGAACGATATTTTTGTCTCAGGGCTGTTAAGGGACTACGCCCGAACGAAGTAGCCCTGAAGCAACGACCCTTTCACACATAGAAACACTACCTCATCTAGCATTCACCTGGCCACCTAGATTTTTGGCACAGGCGGTTCAGTGCCATGACCCACCATTTGCAAAATATAGCATTTGAAGACCTTACACTGGCTCCAACTACACTATTTCACGCATTTGCAAACGGTGAGGACGGTGAGAGCACCGAAATGAGAAGGAAAAAACTAAGAGAGGCTATTGTAGAGGGTCTATACGCCAAGGTGTCGATCAGATGAGGCCTCTCTAGGTGTCACGGAGTCCGAGTAGTCACCCATCAAAGTTGAACGATATTTTGGTCTCAGGGCTCTTAAGGGACTACGCCCGAACGAAGTAGCCCGGAAGCAACGACCCTTTTGCACACCAAAACACTACCTCCTCTAGCATTCACCTAGCCACCCAGACGTGCCGGCGTAGGTGGTTGGTGCCACGACCCACCGTTTGTAAAATATAGCATTTGACAACCTTACACTGGCTCCAACTACACTATTTCGCGCGTTTGCAAACAGTAGGACAATGAGAGCACCGAAATGAGAAGGAAAAAACTGAGAGAGGCTATTGTAGAGGGTCCATACGTCAAGGTGCTTTGGATAAGATGAGGCCTCTCTAGGTGCCATGGAGTCCGAGTAGTCACCCGTCAAAGTTGAACGATATTTTGGTCTCAGGGCTCTTAAGGGACTATGCCCGAACGAAGTAGCCCGGAAGCAACGACCCTTTCGCGCACCGAAACACCACCTCCTCTAGCATTCACCTAGCCACCTAGACATGCCGGTGTAGTCGGTGGTGCCATGACCCACCGTTTGCAAAATATAGCGTTTCCTTATTTATTTAAATTAAATTACAATGACTTGGTTGTTATGTTATCTCTTGTTGTCATCTTGTCCTTGGTAGGATGATATACATCCAGGGCTCATGAATCTTATTTTCTGCCTTCTCCTTAACACTTGGTTTTGTTATAATATTATGGGTGGTAAATTGTTCTACGGTTTTCTTTTCCCAACTCTCTTGATTCAACTCTCTGACCTCCTGTGAAACCATAATTATCTTCTCTTCCTCCTTTCTTCTTTCCTCTCTCTCTCTCTCTCTCTCTCTCTCTCTCTCTCTTCTTGTACCTCATTAAAGCTCTATCAACCTTTGAATCACATCTCCTGCTAGTTCTTCTTCTTCTTCACCATATATATCAAGTCTGATTCATGAGGCCTAATAACCTTCAAAATTATCTTTCTCTACGTTTCTTCCTTGTTTCCATCATCTTTTCTATTTTTCACATATGTTCTTGTTCTCTTATGCTTTCTTGTAATTGCTTTAGTCTAGCATCTTATCTATCTGATACTAACTTCTCCATCCAATGTGGCATTTTGTAACCTTGGTCACTCTTTACTTCACCCATCATTTTCATCTATCTCTTTGTCTCTCTTCTTGTCACTGTATCAACCTTATCTCAAATCCTTTTAGCAATTGAAAGAATGTAGTTTCATGGTATTAGTTTCATATGGAAGAAGAAGATTGCAACTATAATGGCATGTTTCAGTAATGCACATCTAACAGTACAAGCTTATGATGCAAATAAAAATAATATAAAGATACAGCTCCACATATCATTCAGATTTAACAATATTTCAGGATTATTATGAGTTACAAAAGAACAGGATTGGAAAATCAATACAGTTACTTCAAGGATTAACTCATATGTACACACAAAAGTTACAAACAATGTAGACCCAATTTTGGGTATACCTGTAATATTATCAAGATACAGTCAAATACACCAGAGTTTCAAGCACACTTTTCCAAATACAATAGGATGATATTGATGAATTCCATTAAATCCATAGGTTATGGAATTATTATTTTGGGAGTTGTTAAAAGATGGAGGGATGTGAACCATAACTCAAATAAGCTTTAGTTACTAATACTTAAGTTGGCAATAGAGCTAACAATATTGTTTTAGTTTGAAAAATAAAAATTCAAAATGCCCATGGTGAAATATACCACAAATAATAATCAGAAAGATACTAGAAAATATATAACTAGAAGTAATACACTAAATCCACCGAACAGAGATCAAAACCCACTTTCTCAGAGTTAGCAATAATACCAAAATAACCAAAATAAATATGATTTAACCAACACACATGGATATATATATATATATATATATATATATAAGAATCAAACAAAGTGTGCTCCAGACGCGCACGTCTCTGAAAATATATATGTACATAAGTTCATAATGTATGTATACATCTCGAACTAAGCACATGTCATAATGTACATATGGGACCACATGCGGTCGCAAAAGGCTATATATATATACAATGGACTGTGAATCTACTCATGACCACATATGTGTCATCCAGGTGGACTATAAATCTACTCATGAAACATCTTCCCTCTCTTTGCCCTGCTAGAAGTAGCACATCCACGACCTGGGGATGTAGTGGAGGGAGATGCCACTACGGATTTCATCCGTGTGGTCCTAGGTGTCTCTAAGCATGCCTGCAACCTAACCTGCACATTCATAAACAACAAGTTTTTAACACCCAAAATTTTAAAATACATTCAAAATTTAGAAACTTGTACAATTTAGTTAAAATGCATGTGAAATCTTACCACAATGTCATGATCCCTATCAATTTGTTGTTGACACATCGTAGGGACAACAATAGACTCATGAGGGGTAAGCTGTACATACAAATAATTAATTTTCAAATTAAATATTTCACATATATACCTACAAAATTTGATATTGTAGATTTAATTTTAATAAGAAATAATGAACCTCCAAAATTTAACAAATTTAAAAAATTGTGTACCTCAGTTAGTGGATCTCGCAGATCTATGGCAAGTATCTACCACACCTCCATAGTCGCATATATGAAGGAGTCTCTCTAGCAGTCATAAGCTATACAAAAAGCATGTACAAATCAATATTAAAATCTACTTAAGAGCTATACAAAAAACATGTACAAATCAATATTTAGTTAGTCAAGAAAGAATAAAAATGTTATTATTTTATCTTCTATTTAGGCTAAATACATAGGATCTATAAATATCAGCATGAAGGCCATCTATCTTCATAAGATTTTGACAAAGTTTTGTATTTAATCAAGGTAACCCATAGTCATCTTCTATGACAATTAGAGCATCATTCAAATTTGAAGGACTTTTATCTAACATCACAGACCAAACACATATATATTCACATAATTTCATCAAGGAGTTGATCCATGGATAGGTCATTTATCTCATATATTGCTAGACATTGGATTATATTGCAAACATCTTGACCAAACCATTCATCGACAGAAATATTATTCACTTATGATCTATTTTAAGGGTGTGGTCTATATCAACATCATCTTTTGAGGGAGCATTTTATCCATCCTTTCTTATTTTCTCTAAATTAAAGGAGTTTTTCCCATTGGTTTTTCTCATGTTCTCTACTTTTGGAGTGTTTCATTGTAATTTGGCTAGCTCATATGGTCTTATTTCAAGGACCCTCATTTTTACCAACCTAAGCTACACTTGGGTGTTTTCGTGTAGGTATAGATTTTCCTTGTAATTATTTATTTCGAGAATATTTCGTGTAGATATATCATGACTCATCTTTCTTATATGTTCTTTGTTTCATAGGAGTTACTTGACTTTTTAGGAGTTATTTGTGTGGTGGTACTCTGAGACATGTAAAACCAATATATGATTACATACATGGCTATTTATATCAAATGAATTGGCATTTCCTATTAGAAATAATATATAGGTTGAGTATAAGAAAGTGAAACTCATGTACAGAGGTCCAAGAATTAGAAACAAAGTGTAAAGAGATTTGTAACCAACTGCGTAAAACTCATGTGAGGCGTGCCAGTAGCCTCAGTTCCACTGAGCGAGATGATGACTGCCAAGCTCCTTGTGTATAAAAGAAAAATATTAATACATGTACAACATACACGTGAAACAAATTATAATAATAATCTAGTGCAATTAAATGATTTATTAAAAATGTAAATTTGTACAACTTGAAACTTACGTTTAAAACACGCCCAGCTGTAGTAGCTAGCATGTCGACACCAGATGTTTCCTTCACCGGCTCTTGCTATTTAAAATAAAATAAAAAATTAGTTTTTTACATGTATGTACATGACGTACAATCAAATATATATATATATATATATATATATATATATATATATATGTATATATATATTAATATCTCAAACATGTGAATTAAACTATTGTACATATATATATTATTTAAATTTATTTGAAATTTACCTGTGAAAGACCAACATCGGTGGCTCCGAGTTCAAAAACATTCCCCAACATCTCATCTATAGAAAAGAAATCCTGTGAACCAGCAAATGATGTCTCGCCTGCAGTGCATACGGCACCACATGATCCACAGTGGTGTGGTGCACTAGAACTGGCACCTCCACCAACATCACCAGATGTAATCTGGGTGCTATCTTTAGGTGAGAGTGTCGATGAGCTCCTCAATGCATGTAATGTATCAATCTCCACAACCTACTTCTTTGTAGGAGGGATTATTAAAGGAAGTGGGGGTTTTGGGGCATGGGGATCCTAGGTGACCTAGGCATGCACGGAGTGCCGCTTCTGTGCAGAGCCACCTCCTCGACCAAAAAAGTTTGAAAAGTCAAAATAATTTGGGACCTCATTGAGCATGAACTCACAATATAATTTCTTCAAAAAATAAAGAGGAACCTCATTATTGTTGCATGGTGGATAATCAAAAACCATCCACCATCGGTCCCAAAAATTGTTTTTGATTCTATCATCATGGCACCAATGGATTGGGAACCGTTTGCAAGTAACTGCTAGGGGGCATTGGTTCTAGGGTCGGTAAATAATGCACAAATGAGGTCTTTTCCAATTTTTTTGTCTTTGACGGCCGCATGGGATAGTTTATCCGCATACCACCGCCTACAGTCACTTCTAAAGGTGTTCCATCTATGTATTTGGTTGGTTGCAGACTCGACTTCACCAATCAATGTTTGCAATGTATTGGCTAAAGTCATGCGGGATGGATTTGTAGCATGATTTTGTCTTATAGTTTGAATTAGGTTCTCAATGACAATTTTATTTTCTTGGATTCTTCCAATGATATTATCTTGCATTCCTGCTGGCTCAATGGGGACAGAAGGAGCCATAGGAGGCGGATCTATGTTTGGAGGAGGGTTTTGAGGAATGTTCGGAGGGTTTTGAGGAATGTTTTGACGGTTTGCACGATTTCGAGCTTGCCGACCAACTGATAAAACAAGAAAATTGTATACATAAACAAACATTTCAAAAAACCCATGAAAATGTAAAAAAAAACCTAAAATGCAAAAAAATGATTACAATCGGGGACTTACCTCCTCGTCTTGGCGGCATGGTTGAATCTATCGCTATCTAGAAGTCCGATGAGCAATTTTGAGATAGTATTGAAAGTGCGAGTGAAAAACGTTTAGGAAAAGTCACGGTTCGAAATGAAAAATGAGGAAAATAATGAGTCGTGGGACTGTTAAATTTTGTCTCAGAGTTCCGCGATCGTGGTTTTAGGTTCGGTAATTACCAAACCTAGAATTCAAGAACCGTGATCGTGGTTTTAAAACCACGATCGCGGTACCTTTATTTCAGGTTTTTATGTCCACGGAATTGTCCACCAACTTCGTGCACTTACCCTTAATCATCTTAAATAATTTATGATAGATAGTGGAAGTGTCTATGGACGAAATTTGCATTTAATTTGAGACAGGCAGTCGAAGGTTCCCCCAAAGAATAGAATATTCAACATAGTCCAAGTGGTAAAACAAACGTGAGAATGGCGTAGAAGTGAAAGACACTAATGCTGATTTAGTAGTGACCCCTGTAAAGAAATACGGTATCTCTGGGACAAAGAAATGTTGGGGATGGGTCTATGTGAAAAAGTTTCAACTATAGAATATCAATTCAAAAATGTAAATACGAATCTAAAAATCCCCACAAAATCTACAGAAGTGGAAGTATAAACAAGAATAATCCAAATCACACAAAATTACACACACATAACAAGCATGTACCGTGGTTCACCCAATGTGGGCTACGTCCACCAAAGATAGAGATCTCATATATATAATATAATAAGAGATTACAAACCAACTCTTTTGCATAATAGTACATGCATCTCTGACAATAGTATTTCCTCCTCCCGGATCTCACACAGATCTACGAGTACACTAAACTATGCCTCCATACCACCACTTGTCTCCTCTAGATCTCTAGCTGGATGTACCCAGTGCACTATAACCATGCATCCGAATCACCACTACATCTCACATACACCGAAGCTACCCTACATCTTCCTTTGTGTAACCAATCTATCATGGTATCTTGTGAATCTACAAACAAGACCTCTAGAAGGGTCTACTAGATGTGCAACTATAACCATGCACCAAGAAGTAAGTCTTTCCTCCATCACTGCATCAACCTAGAAACATGAAAATAAATTCCTCTACCATGCTAGATTCATATGGATCAAAAATACAACATGATCTCATGGATCCGCAATACAATATCTCACAACATGTGGATCTACAATAATGAGAAATAACAAGATCTCACAAAAACCTGTGGATCTAAAAAAAGAAGAAACCCTAAGTGATTTGCATACTATACAAGCCATTACATGAGACTAAACAATACAAATAAAATACAATAGAAGATAATACCATCATCTCACCAATAGCGTACCTGCACTTTCCTTTTATTCAGCTTCTCTCCATGAAAGCTCTTGGCTTCACGTAATCTAATTTTTCTTCTTCTTCTTCTTCTTCTTCATCCTTTCAACTAAGGATTATTCTCTTCTTCTCTTAACTTCTCATCCAAATTCTTCCAACCTCTCTAACCCTAGTTTTGTAGCTCATAATCTTAGAAAAATTAGGGAACCTTAGCCATGCAATTACATCTAATATATTTTCTTTAAAGAAAAAAATAATATTAAAAACCGTGACTTAAAAATAAAACAATTCACATACGTCACCATCGTTGGTTAGCCCTAAGCGCACCCGGTTACATCGACATGATTAATGCTGGTTATACCTTGGTGACACAGTTACTATCAAGACTAGTCACTTTACACCGGATGCTAACTATGAAGCAATCTAGTTCCACAACCTAACAATATCCCACTTGGAGATAAATTACTGAACCTTTGTATTTTTACCTATACATCAATGTCCTCTACACACCGTGAAGACCGACTATACTTTCCTTTAACAATTATCTCAAAAATAAAACTAGGAAGTTCAAACCATCTTCTCAAACCAAGAATATAAAACCATTACTTTAAAAACCTACACAAAGCTACAACCTATCCATCGCACCAAGCCTCAAGCTCCCATTGAATCAAAACACCATACGAGTTATTGGTATTAAATAGTTAAGTCAACCTTGCTCCTTATGCAACAAGCCATCATGACTAACACACTTGCAAGAGCCCCCACTCAAACTGAAGTATTGAGCCTCAATCTGCATCCCTATCCATACCTATGAAACCAACCACGTTTTCCATCCATTTATTCATGTCTCCATGCAACACCCAATTTAATTGACCAAGACAATTCAAACTAGAATATGTGAAAGCAAAACAAGATCCTACATAAAGAAAACCAAAATGAGTTCTACCTATAACAATGGGTGATCAATCCACAAACCTACATAACTTAAAGAATCTAAATAATGCAATCTACAAATGCAACCCTACATAAAAACTTTCATGTCCAAGACAATCATATGTAGATAACATATCTTATGGAGTGACATAGTAAACAAAAGTAAATACAAAACATCCCCTACTCATCCTCAAATCATCCATGTGCAAATCAAACATTTGTATCATCATATACTCACAAAACTAAATCTATCCACATGTAACAAGTCACCATGTACATCCATTCATATCAACCAGACTCTCCAAAAACTCCAAGTCTACCACCGACTAACTCTAAAGCTGAATATGAATCTTGTGCTCATCAATGTCAATTACAAATATCCATGCTAAACCATGCCACTAATACCAAGTGCAAATAAAAACAAACATGTCATCAACATACTCAACACAAATAACCAAGATTAAAGAAAAAAGAAGGGAATCATCTAAAAATATTAAATAAACATTGATATCAAACCGTGATCAAACCGACCACGGTTTCCACTAAGCGACACGGTCACTTCCTAACCGACCGCGGTTACTAGGTGACCGACCACGGTTAACACTTACGACACTTGGTCTCTGTAACTAGTAGACTTTCTCCTTTTTCACCCTTGAAACTTTGAAATTTTTTCTTTATCATCTATAACTAGTTGAATCAAGCATCAACTACCTTCCCTAAGGAATATCCAGGCACCACAAAATAAACTAGAAGTGACATCACAAAGCAATAAACTCAAAATACCTACAAAGCTATGACTACCCTCCAAAACCAACTTGTGCCTCCTGTCACTTTGAATAGTAGAAATATCCTCTCACTTTGCATGTGCATCATGTATCCAATCCTACAATGCCAAAAACCATGGCTTTCTCCCACTAAACATGAAATCCCCTACACTACCTCTAACACCAAGCTCAAAAGATAATATGTTAGTGAGAAATAAAACCAGATGAAAGAACTATAAAATTGATTCCCTTTCTTCTCATGAGAATACTTGTACATAGAATTTTGGACTTCTTGTGAAGTAGGTGAATGACCTTCTTTCCATCCTGTGTAATCAACATCTCTTGTTACTTGAAATTTTGTCTAACCATGAATTTTCATTGAGGATCTCATATGTATATCTTGGAAAACCTTGTCCTCAAGATTCGACACAACCGGGAAATAAAAGTCAAACAACACCAATAAACCATTGTGTAAATATGACTCAAAGTCTCAAAGGACTAATCGAGACAACTCCATCCTCTTTCTGATCCAAACCATGAAGTAATATACACCATCTCTTCCATGCACACTGTGCAAGAAACTTGATCCTCCTAATCAGGACAAAAAACCATATGCCCTCTCCTACTACAAAAATCCTGTATAGATAAGTTGCCATAAATACCAACCACAGTCATGCCCTAACTAACCACGGTTAGTTGACTAGTACTGGTTAGATGTCAATGTTGTTGGAATGAACCCAATGCCACACAATTTGGCATAGAACACCACACTAGGTGCCTACATCAACTAAATATGATAGTTAAGCTTATGCATTCATTTCAAGAAGCATCCGGATCTCGTAAATAAAAATAATACAACAAATCCATGTAATAGATTGCATCAAGATGAAATACATCACCTTACCAGCACCAAGATACTCAACCACATCTTCAACTGAACTGAAGTACATGCTTCTCTAATGGAAGCCCCATCTTTTTCTATGCTACTTCCTCTGTCTTTGAAGCCCGTGCATCTAACTTCACCAAGCATGAATACCTACTCCTTTTCTCTGTCTAGATCTACAATCCAAAACCATGCATGTGTAATTAAATCATACACTATAAAACTAAGATAAAACCATACCTCAATAATCCAGATATGAAATCTAACTACCACGCTTATTCCTCCAAGAACAAGGGAAACCAAAACAAACAAGATACATTCCATGCATCTCTTCATTTCCTCAAATATGTGATTTTTTTGTATAACTAGGATGCACGATGAATCGACCACGGTCACCCTATAAGCGACCATGGTCCACTATAACCAACCCTTTGTCACACTTTTCGATGTCAATTTCAACTAAACCAATGCCGGTCTTTGTAATTTCCATCAACCTTAATCTTCCGATCCCACTTGAGATTCAAACTCATCCTACGATTTTCACATCAGGCAAAACAATCCCTGCTCTCATACATGTTAGTAATAACCACTAACAAAACCATGAAGCAAACCATTTCTTTTAAATAACAAAGCTAACCAAGATATGATACCAGTTGTTGGGGACGGGTCTATGTGGAAACATTTGCAACTATAGAATATCAATTTGAAACATGCAAATACAGATCTAACAATCCCAAAAATCTACAATAGTGGAAGTATAAGAAAGAATAATCCAAATCACAAAAAAGTACACACACATAACAAGAATGTACTAGTATTCACCCACTATGCACTACATCTACCAAAGATAGAGATCTCATATATATAATATAACAAGAGATTACAAACCAATTATTTTGTACAAGAGTACATGTATCTCTACAAGAGTATATCCTCCTCACAAATCTCACACCAGATCTTCCTAAGTACATTGAAACAGTGCCTCCATACCACCACCTATCTCTCATCCATATATCTAACCAGATATACCCTAGTGCACTATAATCATGCCTCTTAAACACCATCAGATCTCACATACTTGAATCTACCCCGCATCTACCATTATGCAACCAAGCTCTCACTCTACCTGTGAATTTGCAAACAAGACCTCTATAAGGGTCTACCGTATGTGCAACTATAGCCATACACCAATATATAAGTCTTTCCTCCATCGGTGCATCAACTGCAAACATCAAGATAACTTCCTCTACCATGCTATATTCGTATGGGTCAACAAAGTACAACATGATCTCATGGATATTCAATACAAGATCCCACAACATGTGGATCTACAAGAATGAGAAATAACAAGATCTCACAACAACCTGTGGATCTAAAAATAAGAAACCCTAAGTGCTTTGCATACTATACAAGCCATTACATGAGACTAAACAATACAAAGGAAATGTAATAGAAGATAATGCCATCATCTCACCAATAGTGTACCTACACTTTCCTTTTATTCATCTTCTCTCCATGAAAGCTCTTGGCTTCATGTAATCTGCTTTTTCTTCTTCTTCTTCTTCCTCATCCTTTCGACCAATGATTATGCTCTTCTTCTCTTGTTTCTCATCCAACTTCTTCCAACCTCTCTAACCCTATTTTTCTAGCTTGTATAAGCTATGAAAAATTTAGGCACCTTAGCCATGCAATTACATCCGATAGATTTGCTTTAAAGCAAAAACAATATTAAAACCCGTGACTTAAAAATAAAACAATTCACACAAGTAACCTTCATAAGTTATACGACTACACCGAGGTTACATCCTTACCCGACCAACACTAATTATACCCGACCGGCGTCGGTTCTTGTCAAGACCAGTCACTTTGGATTACATGCTAACACAACCTAACATGAAATGGTTTTCTTCCAAATCTATGGGTGGAAGAGGCGAGAGAAGATCAACAATATCCATGAAAGATAGTGGAGAATTATCACCAATAGGAAGGGATGTTACTAATGGATCTTCTATGGGTATGGGAGAAGAAAAGGTGGATGAGGTATGTTCCTCTTTTGGTAAAGAAGAAGGTAAAATGGACTCTTGTGTGGGTAGAAGAGTAAATACTATGGGTTGTTTGTGAGGTAAAGAGGTGAGTTGGAGAATTGTATCGGTAGATATGGTGGAATCCTCCATGGGTATAGGAGAAGTAAGGGGGACTCCTCCATTGGTAGAGGAGCTGATGAAACATGTCCCTTTGTGGAAGAAGGAGATTGTGCTAGAATTTCCTCGATGGATGGGATGGGAAGAAAGTGAGTAGAAAGCATTGGTATGATGTTAAAAATGGCATGAACCTCACTAACATTACCATAATTATTTAAGGTTTCATCAGCTTGGTTAGATGATGGGGTATGATTTGGGAACAACTTCTTGAAAATGTGAAAGTTTTGGTTAGCCGGTGCATTGGGGATTTCCAAGACAAGATATCCATCATCTAACATTTCATGGATGATGTTTTTGAAATTTATATGATTACCATCACTATGACCCTGAATGTGATGATAGTTATAGTATTCATTTTCCTTGTACCATGCGGGAACAAGTGAGAAGGGTCAAGACCGTTATGTGGTTTGATGGGTGGAAGAAGCGATTGCTCCAGTTTTAGAAGTTTTTCTAAAATTGAGGATTAGGGTTATCCTATGGAAGTATATTTTTGTTACTCCCATTTGAACTGAACATATTGAACAAGATAAAGGTTTGAATAATGTTTTGATTGGTTAGATTGAAGATATGGGCCGACTTTCAAAACTCTTGCATTGCAAACCCTTTTGCTTGGAAAAAAATATTTTTGGTTTGGAAAAAGAATATGTATCATTTGATTTAAACTCATCATTCTTGTTACAAAATTGTACCTTCTTCTCTTATATGGCATGGATTTCAAGTTTTGGGCCATGGTGAATACCTTGTCAAATGTGCAGAAGGTTTGGACTTAAAAATTTGGCAAGATGTGTCTAGCACAAGCTCTAGTGAACAACTCTATTAAATTTTTCTTAGGTAATTGTAATGTGAGTTGGTTGATTAGGTTCTACCAATGAGTGAGAAAATCTATGATAGATTCATCTTCATACTGGTGTGTAGCATACAAGTAAGTCATGTTGACCTTCTTGATGATGTTAATAGAAAATTGGTCTATGAAATCTTGAGCTATCTAGTTGGATGACAAGATGGAGTGTCAGGGTAGATAACTATACCAATCCAAAGAGGGTCCCATCAATGGCGTGAGAAAAATTCATAGGAGAAATGTGTCATCATGAGGGATTAGATAACTCACATGTTTAAAAGCTGCAAGTGTTGTTGCGGGTCTTCTTTCTTTGTTAAATTGGTTCAATTTAGGCATTTCTCAATGTGTGATGTATGGATGAATTATAATCAACGGGTGAATGGGATCATTACAAATTTTAATGTATGTCGAGAGAATAACGAGATCTGAGATAGATACTTCTAATGTATGTATCATTCCCATTATCATTTTAATTAGGTCGTTTGTAGGTTGTGATGAGGAACACCCCCTGCGGTATAAGGGTGTAGATAGGATGTGTACGATGTCGAAGGTACTCCAAAGTATGTGGTGTTGTTGAGTATGAAAACTATGATGAGAATATATAGGGTGGAATGGATGTGGGGGGGCACGTATCCAAAATAGGTAATAAATGAAATAGATGGTTGTTGGTGATAGGTTTAGGTAGGAGGGGTGGATGTAAAAATCTAGTTGCAATAAGGGGTAGTGGATTGCGGATGGAGAGGATGAGGTTTTGGAAGGGAGTGTGGTCTACTAACACCGGTGGTGGTTGAGATGCAATAGGTATATGAGAAGTGCGGGGTGAAAATAGACCTACACTAAGGGTGGTTGATACATGCATGGTTGATGTCGTAGGGACAACATATGTCATACGTCTTTATAGATTTCATAGGTATGGAAGGTATAGATGATGTAGGGTCAAGATGAGAAAGCACAGGTGGTAAATTGGAAGGGTAAGACCACGTTGGTAGTAGTAGATGAAGAAGTGAGTGTGAGAGTAGGAGGAATGGACACAATCATGCCATATAAAAGCTTCCCAAATGAGTCATAGGTAGATGAATGATCAAGGTCATCTGCAGAGCGATGGGTTATGATAAAGTAGTCTCAAAACTCCTCATAACTAGTGGGTATGGAAGGATACTTGATTAGGGTCCATATGTGATAAGACAAAAGGGGATGACGGGCTATGTGGAAGTGGTGACAACTAGTAGCTAGCATGAAACATGAGATAATTGAATTGTCTATGAGTCAAAACCATGTGACTGATAGTAGAACTAGCAATTTGATCCTTGTTGATGATTTAGAAACACAAAAATAATAGAGAAAATGGGATCTAAAAGGTGTGATTTGATTGTTGTTTTGATTGAAATATCAAACCACATAGATCTACACCAAGTATGAGCGGGTATGCCGCATTTGTCATGTCGGCTAGACCGATGCATTACTATAATGAAATGAAATATTTGCAAATATGGCAATAAATGATGAAAATGAAGTAGAATTGGACTCGAAGGTAATATCAAAGACTTAGAGATATATTAAAGTGTGAGAGAAAGTCCGGGGATAAAATAAATGTAGATTGAAATACTAATTTGGAAAATATGACCAAAATAGCCTAAAAATGATGGCGTTTAGCTAACCGATGGTAGTGCAATGATGAAATCGATGGTGGTCAACTGGACCGATACGATTCAGTGAAATTTGTGAAAATATGGAAAAGTGAATTTTTGGTTATTTAGATCAAATAAAAAGACTAACTCAAAGACCGAGTATGGAAATGGTTAATCCTAACACACTCAGAAATAGTTGGAATACACCAACTATGATTGTGGAGTATGTAGGGAGAGGAAAAATGGAGAAAACGAACTCACACCTCAAAAACATATCAAGCAAAAGCTATCCAACATGAAATCCTATGTTGTAGATTTTATGTTATGGCTTATCCCATTTAGGACTGGCTTGTGAATAGAATAGATTTTTTGGTTACCAAAGGTGCCCTACCGAAACTGACAACTACGATTGGTTTAAGGTTAATTTTTGCATGGTGTCCCTAATATATACTTTGCAGTACTCGAGGCCCTACGTTGATATGATGATTGGCCAGAAAACTATTTGGAGCCCACCGTTAATCCTCTAATCGTGTGATCATAAAAGCTTCTTCTAGGAAATATGTTGTTTAATAAATGTGTAAGTTGTTTTCAGTGGTTTGGTATAGAGAGAGAGTGTGTACAAAATGTGAGTTATGGTTCAATTTTGCAACCATCGGTGGCATGACTTCCAACATATAGGTTTCCCATAATTTAAATGAGCTACAATGCAACATACAAAAATGAGATGCATATATTTTAAACCCAAATGCGGGAATTTCACTAAATGCAATGCAAGAAAAGAAAGAAGATTTCCATTTAATCCCCAAAAACAAATGTCACTAAGACAATTAGAAAAAGAGAATGCTTCTAGAGAAGAAGATTAATGTGAACTTGTTTTGAATTAAATAGACACACAAGATCTTTCCTTAACAAATGAACAAATGCATTGAAACCCAACAAGGGGCGATCAAGGGCGTGCAAAAGGTTTCACTGAGAATAAGTATGTGTAAAACCTATATGGTAAGAGGTTAGGAGGAATACATATGAGATGAAGGTGAAGGTAGAATGTGCGTGTTATTAACCTTTGATATGATCTAATCGTGGAGAGCTTCCCTTTGGATAGGAGGAACAAATTGTAAGAAACAAAACAAGACCACAAAATAACATCAATAAATAGGTTAGTGGATTGCCTAGCGAGTGCTATATTCGGGAAGAGAGGTTCTTCCTAGAAGGTTGTCAATCCACTTTAAAATACAAATTAATACAGAAAATACCTTGAAATAACAAAATCCTACTTTAGTTGTATGATTTAGGTATCTCGTGCTAATAGAATAAGTAAATATAATCTATGACTAAATTCATAATTAGATTTGGAGGTTTGGTAGGTTGTTCTAGGTTTTGCAGGTATGAGAAAGGTCTAGTGAAGGTTTAGGACTGATTAAGAGAGCTCTTGGTTGGTTTTAGTTGAATATAAGATTTTTTGGTCTGAAGGTTTAAAATAACACATAGACGGATATCAATTTAGATGATTGATGCGCATATAGGGATGAAACCAACGGTGGTAGGGTAAACCAATGTTGGTAGGTGAAATAGGTAATAACTTAATAAAAAAGGATTTTTGGCCTCTCGGTGATTACACAAAGAGTGAGGAAGGTTTAGTTAGGGTCATAATATAATTGAGGAGACTCGGGAATGCAAACAAAGAGGTTAAGAAAGGTGAAGACACTTGAAATGGTTAGGTTGGTGGATTGGTGGGAGGATGGAGTTATCGGGTAAATAGCAGAAATAAAAATATTGTGAAGTAAAAGATAGGCAAGTAAAGTACTAATTGAGTTATAGGGTGTGTAATACCAAATATAAAACAAGAAACACAGACAAGAGGCCAAAGATAGCTGTCGATTACTAGTTTTCTTGCTTAGGAATCATGTAAATGCTAGTATGCTTTTAAGACCTAGAACTTTTCCAAAGTCCGTGATTTTTCTATCTATAATACATAAATATACATACATGCATACATACATATACAAAACTAGTTTTGCAATTTAATCAATTGACAATGAGAAACAATGGCTTGCTTAAGCTTGGTGTGGACTTAAAGGTCATAGATTGGGAAGCTTGACTCTTAAATTTTGTTGAGAGTTCTTCAAACATTTGGGGGTGCTCCTAGATGATTTGAAAAGATTAATGAGAGATTATTTTATAATGTATTTTGTGAGTATTCTCTTGAAAGTTATAGGTGGGATAAATAGGTAACTTAGAATTGCTTATATAGGGAATTATAGATTTAGTTTCACATTAAGATTGACATATAGGATATGAACCAACCCATAAAAGATACCAAATTGAAAATGTGATCATTGGATGGTTGGGGATTAAACCATCCACTTTAGTCTACACCGATGGATGGTTTGGTCCATGATCGATGATACTTTATAGTAAGTTTATGAGATTCTGTAAAGTTTCGAGAGTGATGTCTCATAGGAGTATACTACGTTGATATACTATACTTGATTACGTAAGTGATTGAGAAGTGTAGATAGAGAAACAATTCATGTAAGAGAGACAAAGACATGTTACCTAGGGTTGGAATATGTGTGTAATGCATACTTTAGGTGCAAATCCAATATTGTCATTTCCAAATTAGGTGTCTACAATCTCTATTAAAGGTGTCTTTTCTAATGCTACCAAAGATTATGCAATTTTTAATATCACTCTCAATATATTAGGTGTAAACAAATAATGTTAAGGGGAAGGTTTCACACGTATACAAGTTGGTATATCATTGGGGCAATGCACCTTGTGTTGCAAGCATCGCTCCTTCAAATTCACTTCGTCATTTTTCTCCCCCTTAGGGTTATGGATTTAGTTGCCACAAAAATATTTTCACGTACCAAAGGCTAAAAAGGGTCTCCTTCCCAATATTTTGTCTCCATCGGCATATCACATGTTGGTGATCTTTGGTAGTGATTACATGCTAAGATTTACAATGCTAATTAGGTGACACGTTCACAAGTGAAACTCCCACACTTTGGTCTAACCATATCTTGAGAACACTAATGTGGAAAAGGTTAAGATGTTTTAAAATAAACGAAGAAAGATGATGGATGGAACATGATACCTAATAGTACAAACCCACCTGCTAATGAATGGAGGGCATGGGGTGAAAAACTATATGATCCTTCACCTCATTTACCTATGTTTGTTGTGGTTCATGGTGCATAATGTTTCTTCTACCTTGTTAGTCATGTTATTATATATTGTTTGATTACGAAGTCTCGATTAATATGTTAAAGCTGGTTTGTAACTTTCTTGACCATAGTGAATGTGATATTTGAAGTGTAATTCATTGATTCGAGTTATTTTGTATAATTTATTTGTATTGTATACTTATATCAACATCTAAGAAAACTTTTCATTCAAAGAAATAAGAGTGTGGTCCCATCTTTGGGGAGCTACGGCTATTATTTATCTGGGAAATGTGGTCTCATGTAAAAAATTATTGATACTACTAAAACCCAACAAAGCTCCTAAAATTTCTTGGAAACTACACTTTAGGGATTCATAGGATCATTCTTCTCTAAAGATAAAGACTACTAGTTTGTATTTACACAAAAATTAAAATTCATAAAACCTATTAATGCTAAAATATCCTATTTTTTCTCTCAGAGTAATTCTTACCTCCATAAATAAAATATAATTGATTTAAAACTTAAATAAAAAAAAATTGTAAAGGTAAAAATATGAGTATTTTACCATCACACACAAACAAAGGTAGATAATTGGTGTTAAAGTTATTTTGAAGAGGATTTTTGAAACATTAACATTGCTAATATTCTAATAATTTAACTATAACAAATTGCAATGCAATCCTATGCTTGCAAAACATTTTAAAGGTGTCAACTCTTTTGTAAACCACTTTATCTTATGTGGGTCAACCACACAGCTCCACCAAATTAAATAATAAATAAAGATAGACTAACCTTATTGAAATATTTTTGTTTTACATTAAGTGTTAAAATCTCTATGTAATTTATTAATGTTTTTTTTTTTGCCAAGATTAGTTGACTATTTTTGAGTAATATGATATATCAATTTATTTCAATAAAAAAACCATGTTAAAATCCAATACCACATACTCATTAAGATGTCAATGAAATACTCATATTACCATAACCATGCTATGGTAATGGAAAAAATTCACTTATGGTGGAGAAAATTTAGAACCTGATATTTTCACTTGCTCATTGCTGATCTCAAAGGACTTATCAAAAACATCCTCACGAGATTGTAGGGCTGGACCCAAATAGTGAGAGAGGAAGAACACGAGCCCAAGGAAATTGACTATTAAATGCAATGATTGCCACTACTTTGGAAGTCCTAATATTCTACTAAAAATAGACTAAACCTCTTGGAGTCACAAACACATCACCCTTCATAACTTCACGAGAATATAAGAAATTGTTGGTTGTGAAAAAATAATCAATAATGGTTCCCTTCATTAGATATACAATCTCTTTTGCAAGAGGGTGACTATGAGGTGGGTTTATTCCCCACAGGATGAAGTATACTCTGTCCATTGAAATTCCTAAGGTGTTTATCCTTGGAAATCTCTGCACACTTCTGATGTATTATTGATGTTGAATGTGTTGTTGGTTAAGAATGGTTTTTTCAAACCTTTAAACAAGAAATCTAAGGCCTTTACTTTGTTGGGATCCTTGTATGCAAATCCATTCATTTTAGCAGCCCCTACATATTGTACCAAATATTAAATGGATCTATAGAGAAGATTCTCATGAGAGAAATATAATTTATTAGGAAACTTTTTATATGGTGGAAAATGGACTTGAAATACACCTTATTGTGAAGAATTCAGACAATAAAAACCCAAAACCATTAGAAAAGGGTGGATTATAAAAGGAAATATACCCAAGAAAAATAATTTATAAAAATTAAAAAATAATAATTCTAAAACTAATAAATTTGGTACCCTATAAGTTATTAATATTAGATTATTTGAAAGGATTAATGAGAGATCATTTTATAATGTATTTTATAAGTATTCTCTTGAAATTTCTAGGTGGGATAAATAGTTGAGTTAGAATTGCTTATATATAGAACCATAGATTTAGTTTCACATTAAGATTGACATATAAGATATGAACCAACCCATAAAAAGATACCAAATTGAAAATGTGATCATTCGATGGTTGGGGATGAAACCATCCACTTTATTCTAAATTGATGGACGGTTTGGTCCATAATGGATAATATTTTATAGGAAGTTTATGAGATTCTACAATGTTTCTAGAGTGATGTCTCGAAGGAGTATACTATGATGAACTACGTAAATAGTTATGTAAGTGATTGATAAGTGTAGATAGAGAAATAATTCATGTAAGAGAGACAAAGACATGCTACCTAGGGTTGGAATATGTGTGTAACACATACTTTACATGCAAAGCCAATATTTTCATTTCCAAATTAGGTGTTTATAATGTCTATTGAAGGTGTATTTTCTAATGCTACCAAATCTCATGCAATTTCCAATATCACTCTCCAATATTAGGTGCAAACAAAGAATGTTAACTAGAAGGTTTCACACCTATACAAGTTGGTAGATCATTGGGGCAATGCACCTTGTGTTGCCTACATAGCTCCTTTGAACTAACTTCGTTATTTTTATCCCCCTTAGGGATATGGCTTTAGTTGCCTCAAAAAATATTTTTCACGTAGAAAAGGCTGAAAAGGATCTCCTTGCCAATAGTTTATCTCCATATGGAATATCACGTGCTGGTAATGGTGGTAGCAAATTTCATGCTAAGATTTCCAATATTGATTAGGTGACATGTTGACAAGGAAACTCCCTCACTTTGGTCTAACCATATCTTCGAACACCAATGTGGAAAAGATTAACATGGTTTAAAAGAAAGAAAATAAGATGATGGATGGAACATGATACCTAATGGTACCAACCCACCGGTAATGAATTAAGGGAATGGGGTGAAAAACCATAAGATCCTTCACCTCATTTACGTATGTTTGTTATTATATCTTTTTGGATTGAGAAGTCTCAATTAATATGTTAAACTGGTTTGTAACTTTCTTGACCATAGCGAATGTGATATTTGAAGTGTAATTCATTGATTCATTTATTTTGTATAATTTATTTGTAATGTATAGTTATATCAATATCTAAGAACACTTTTCATTCAAAGAAATAAGAGTTTGGTCCCATGTTGGGGGCTACTACTCTTATTTATCCAGGAAATGTGGTCTCATATAAAAAATTATTGATACTACTAAAACCCAAATAAGCTCCTAAAATTTCTAGGCAACTACACTTTAGGGATTCATAGGATCATAGCTCTCTAGTGCTAAAGACTACAATTTTGTCTTTACAAAAAAAAACCATAAAACCTGTTAATGCTAAAATATCCTATTTTTCTCTGCATGTAATTCTTACCTCCATAAATAAAATGTAATTGATTTAAAATTTAAATATAAAAATTTGAAAGGTAAAACTATGAGTATACGGCCATCACATACAAACAGAGGTAGATAATTGGCGTGAAATTTCTTTTCAAAAATGATTTTGGAACATTCACATTGCTAATATTCTAATAATTTCGCTTATAACAACTTGCCATGCAATCCTATGCTTGCAAAATATTTTAAAGGTGTCAAGTCCTTTTTAAACCACTTTGTCTTATGTGGGTCAACCACACAACACTACCAAGTTAAATAATAAATAAAGCGAGACAAACCTTATTAAAAGAGTTTTGTTTTACAATAAGTGTTAAAATCTCTAAACAATTTATTAATGGTTTTTTTTTTTTTTTTGCGAGATCAATTGACCATATTTGAATAATATGATATATCAATTTATTTCAATAAAAAAACCATGTTAAAATACAATACCACATATTTATTCACATGTCAATGAAATACCCATATTACCATAACCATGCAATGGTAACGGAAAAAATTCACTTATGGTTGAGAAAAATTAAACTGATATTTTCACTTGCTCATTGCTGATATGAAAAGAATTAGCCAAAACATCCTCTCGAGATTGTAGGGCTGGACCCAAATAGTGACAGAGGAAGAACCCTGAGCCCCCGAAATTAACTATTAAATGCGGTGATTGCCTTTGCTTTGGAAGACCCAATATTCTACGAAAATGCACTAAACCTCTTGGAACCACAAAAATGTCACCCTTCACTAACTTCTAAGAATATAAGACATTGTTGGTGGTGAAAAAAGAAGCAATAATGGTGCCCTTCATTAGATATACAATCTCTTGTTGCATGAGGGTGATCTGTGAGGTGGGTTTATTCTCCCTGGGGAAAAGTCTACTCTATCCATTGAAATTCCTAAGGTTCTTATCCCTCGAAACCTCTACATAGTTCCTGATGTAATATTGATGATGTATGTGTTGTTGGTTAAGCCTATTTTGTTCAAACCTTTAAACAAGAAATCGAGGCATTTCTTGTGTTGGTATCCTTGCATGAAAACCCATTCATTTTAACGGCCCCTACACATTGTACCAAATAGTAAATGGAGCTATAGAGAAGATTCACATGAGAGAAATATAATTTATTAGGAAAATTTTTATATGGTGGAGAATGGACTTGAAATACACCTTATTGTGAGTAATTCAAACAATAAAAACCTAAAACCATTAGAAAAAGAGTGCATTATAAAAAGGAAATATACCCATGCAAAAAAAGGTTTAAAAATTGGAAAATAATAATTCTAAAACCACTAAATTTGGTACCTGTATGTTATTAATATAAAGCCTATTTGTTAAAATTGTAATTTTGACCAATTATTTATAAATATATTTAAGTGATATATGTTTAATATGACGAAGACTTGTGTACTCAAATTATAAGGTGAGTGAAAAAATAGAATTTTTTAATTGGTCTTTGTCATTGTACAATGCATGCGGTGTGTGTTGACAATTTTGGACTTGTGCAAAAATGGGTAACTCAAAACTTCATTGTTACGATGAAAGTCTTGGGTGAAGTATACCTAAGCTAAGGAAGTTTCAATGTTATTAGTTATTGTTGAATTAATTAATGATTAAGTGAAATATGCAATTATGTGTGCTATTTCAAAACATAACAGATCACATAGTCTGCAATTTCATGTCATCTTCAACAAAAGAACACAAAGCCTGAAGTAAAAATGTGTTGTCTTGATGAAGACGAAAAATTATAAATTATATGAAGTGTTGAGTTTTGAAGCAACAAATAAAAATGTAGATTACAGAAAATCATAGTTCATTACTAAATGTTACAAGTTCTCATCAATGCTCTTTCCTTCATGATTAAGACATTTGAGTTGTTTAGTTCATTATATAATCCATACAGAAAATATAGAATGCAAAAATAAATACACAACTCACTTACAAAATTCAATGTTTTATTCACCAGGAGACTCAAATGTTTCCCACACAAGCCATGGGATGTAACTCAAAAGTAAAGTACAACTACTGAAAAGAAAGGTACACATGCATGAAAGAGAAAGTAAAGGAGTATGAGTAAACCCATCATTGCCTTGGGGTTTCTATTCTTCGATTGAAGCATCTTCATCTCCATATTTTCTTTCTCCTTCATCTCCATGGTAGAAGCCATTGTACCTAAAAAGAAGAAAATTAATCGATTTTAAGCTCGGGAATCAATTCATATTCCTACATTATCCTACTTCGTGCATATGAATCTTCTCCTAACATGAGATGTATTCTACTTGAAGAGAAAACTGCATGCATGCTTTATTCACTCAGAAAGAAGAAAGAGAAAATAAAGAAGAAAACATGGACATTGGAGAGGCCAAAAAGCCTAACTATTTTCTAAACTATTTTTCGAAGTGTGCAGGTACAAGTTGTAGCGAAAGAGAAAAATAGACAAGTCATAAGTTCATGTAATAAAAGAAAGAATGTAACTCAAAGTTCCAACAACTATTCTGAAATGGAATAAGTTACAATGTAGAAGAGAGATTCGGAAAAAATCGATAGGGCTTCGCCATAAAAATCAACACTTTAAATTTTCAAATACGGGAAAGAATCAATTTCAAAGCTAGTTGCTATGGGAAAGAGTAAATGCAAAGCTAGTTACTACGGGAAAGGATCAGTTTCAAAGCTAGTTGCTATGGGAAAGGATAAAATTTCAAATTAGAAGAAATAAGTTGTCCATCAGATTATTATACAATGCTTGAGATACAAACAAGATTGCAGTATTCTAATAAGTAATAGCTTCAGAGATCAAATTGAATGCATGATTTGTAGTTACAAAATTAGAAGTCATTCAGAATGAATACAAAGATGCTTCCATATCAAAGAAGTACAACTATCTATGCAAGGAAATTGATCAAATATAGATGCAAAGCTACAGGTGAAGCTCAAGTATAACATTGAAGCACAAAAGAAATGGAACTACATTTTGACAAAACTTGAATTATCCAACATGTAGGAGTTATAAATAGAGTTCCAGAAATAATGTGTCTAATACAGAAGTTTAGAAAACAGTGAGGAATCAAAGTTTGTGTTCAACTGATCTCGGTTTGAAAAGGATTAAAGAAAATATTCTTATAAAGGTGCTACAAAATTTCAGAGAATCAAGTTGATCCTGAAACAATGAATTGTAACAAATGGATTCTCCAGAATACAAAATTGAGCCAAATATTTCAGAATGGACCTAAAGTAATGTATAGAACCTATATTTGCAGAAAATCATAACCATCTTCTACAATATTCTCAACAAATGATGAGATAATAGTTGTCTAGCAAAAATAATGCTATGTACCTTGGGATATAATATTATAATGTATATGGGTTGATGGAGATGCCGACATGTGGCACACATCCCCTTATCTTATTATATCATTCATTTATGATTTATTATGCTTAGGAGGTCGGCCTCAATATTTTCCATAGGTTAGAATGGTATATATAGGGGTTAGAAGGTTGTAGTTATTCATCATATTGAGTATTGGAGTGTTATTGTATGGTTTGGAGGTTACCCCCTCAAAGTGGTATTGGAGGTTGCCCCCTCGAAGTGGCAAAGATATTATATGAGCATATTGTCATAATTTATCTATATTTTGGTGTTCTCTCATATTATTCTGCTGTATGTGTTCTGATTTATACAAGTAATATCCTTACAAGTGGTATCAGAGCAGCGATTTCGGCCAAAATTAGGGCAAAAACCCTAATTTTTTGTTTCAAGTATATCTTGAAGATTATATCGAATTTTTTTCCAATTTTTTCAGAATAATTTGGAAACACTCTAAGTCAGAATATCTGAAAAATTCAGCTCGATTGGATCTGTTTTGCGGATTTTATTGGTGTTTTAGGTTTTTTCATAAATTCACTTTTCAAGAAGCAAATTGTGGTATTTTTTAGCAAAATTTATATTTTCGGAAAGCTCTTGAAATTTCAGTTGGGGTTTGTTCTTTGTGTTTTTATCCATCTACCGAAATATTTTCAGAATTCCTAAACCCTAATCATGGTCACGGGGATAGAAAATTTTTATGGAAATGGTGAGATGGATGCTAAAGAATGGTGGATAAAATTTAAGAATATATATTTCTCATATTTCATGACAAGGAATAGGTTTTCACATTATCTTGGTGGTCCTGCATGGATTTGGTTTTCTGAGATTAAAAATGACAGGAAGGATTGGTCTTGGGAGGAAATGGAACAACTTTTTATGGATAGATGGGACCACAAAGAGGAACAAGAGTCAAAGCAAGATGATGGGGAAGAATATATTGAAGAATCAAGAGAGAAAGAAGATGAAGAGGAAGGTGAAGAATATTCAAGAGAAGATGATGGTGCAGCATATATTGAAGAATCTAACGCAGAAGAAGTTGAAGAAGACTATGAAGAAGAGGAAGAAAAACAAGATATTGATGCAGAAGAAGATATTATAGCTCCCAAGAAGGAAGATACCATATTTCAGTTTCATGGATGCATTCAAAGGAATAAGATAATTGTTTCCATAAACCCTAACAGCAAGTATAACTTCATCAACAAGGATATGGCTCGACATCTACATATTCAAGAAAGTAATATCAAAGAAGCTCAAGTGAATGGTAAGAAAATTCAAGTTTTTGAAGATTTAAAACTTACTATGGACAAATATACTTTACATTCAGATTTTTTTGCCTTATATATGGATGGTTTGGATATTGTTCTTGGGTATCCTTGGTTAGAGACATTGGGGATAATTAATATTAATATGACAAATAAGTTTATGAAGATTTGGTACAAAAAGAAGAAGGTCACTTTAGAGGATATCAGGCTTAATGGAAATCAAAGAAAAGTCAATATAGACCATGAGGATGATTTAGAATATGGAGAAGAAGGGAATAAGGATGATTTAAAAGAGGAACATGAAGAAAAATAAGGAAATGATGATTCATCTACTCAAGAGAAAAAGAAAATATCAAATGCAAAGGTGGAAGAAGAAATTTTTTTGAAGCGGGTTCATAAGGTTGAGGATACTACAACTGCAGCATATGGAAATCCACGTCAACATGAGAGAAAAAAATCATGGAGATGTCCCAGGGCACATCATATTTCCAACCAATATAGATATACAGGTAATTGGAGGAATAATCACTTTATTTATACAGGGGATCAATGGAGCAACAATTATGAAGCATGGAATCCTTATTATGGTTATCCTTATTATGGTTATACATGGAATCCTTATTATGGTTATGCATTAAATCCTTATGTTGGTTATGCATGGAATCCAAGGATGATAAACTATGGTCATGAATGGAATCAGAGTAGCGCAACGGAATATGGATATTAGTTCAGATATGTATCATCTACCAGGATCACATGTGGTTGGATGATCAAGCTTGGCGACAAGTGTGCAATAATTTAAAGCACACTCATTATATGGCTTCTTCTTATGTTT